>JAUBNQ010000020.1:14158472-14171993 GCA_032353495.1 Ctenopoma kingsleyae | reverse complement strand
TTAAATTTCAAAGAACTTGATAATTCATCTCCATCTAAAATTGACTGCACTTTACACTCACTGCATTACTGTGATGCTCAACGTTCTTTAGTCCAATCAATATATTCAAAATCATGAATGATTCCTACTTCTGATGACAGAGACAAACATTTGGTAAATAACAGGACAGCTGAAGCTAAAGACACTGGACATCATCTAAATTGATGCATCATTAATTTATCCATTTTACATTGTGAGAAAACAAACTTCTGGTCAGTCCTGAATTTATATATCCTGGTTGACAGTGATTAAAAGAGTAATGTGTATAATTGATAGATTTAAACTAGTTTAAAGATTAAATACTGAAATCTCCAGCTACATCTGCATCATGTTTACTTTTACTTTTCGTCAGATGTGTTCACCTGTGTCAACTTGAACAGACTGGACAAAAGAAAGACCCACAGACATGTGTATGTAAGGTCTAACTATTCAGAACTAGCCAGGTCAAAGGCCAAGCTATGAAGTCCAAAGAACTGTCTGTAGACCTCCACAATAATATTTTGTGATGAAGAGCAGATGAGGAAAATTTCTAAAGCTTTGAGTGCTCCCAGAAGCACAATGGCCTAAATGATTGTAAAATTGGAAAAAATTTGAAAGTCCTAAGTATGTCCGAGCAAACAGACAAGACGGGCCTTGGTCAGGGAGGTGACCAGGAGCCCGACAGCCACTCTAACTGAGTTTCAGGAGCCCTCTGCAGAAATGGGAAAACCTGCCATAAGGAGAGCCATCTCAGTAACACTCAACACATTCAATCAAGCCTTTATGGCAGAGTGGCTAGACAGAAGCCACTTTGAATAAAAGGCATATGACAGCCAGCTCTGAGTTTGCCAGCACTTAAAGGACTCGAGAGCACCAGGACAAAGATTCTGTAGCCTGATGAGACTAAGCTAAAATCTTTGGTCAGAACTCCAAGCACTACGTCTGGGGAACAACAGGTACTGCTCATCACCTGGCTAATACCATCCCTACAGTGAAGCATGGAGGTGGCAACATCATGCTTCATCAGGCACAGGGAGCCTGGTCAAAATTGAAGCAAAGGTGAAGGCAGCCAAATATAGAGAACTCCTTGAAGAAAGCCTGCTGCAGAGTACATGGGACCTGAGACTGGGGTGTTGGTTCACCTTTCGACACAACAATGACCCGAAGCGTACAGCCAAGCCAAGTTGGAGTGGATTCAGGACAAGTGTCTGACTGTCCTTAAGTGGCCCTGCCAAAGTGCAGACTTAAACCTCATAGAACAACTGCAGAGAGGCCAGAGATTCCACTTCACAGACACTTTCCAATCTGATGGAGCTTCAGAGGACTTGCCAGGAAGAATGGGATAAACTTACCCAAGTACACTAAAAGCTGTAATTACTGCAAAATTCTACAAGGTGATGAGAACATGGAAACATTTCTACAAGCCTGTTTTTTCTTTGTTGTTATGAGTTAATGACCAATTTAAATCTAGAACAGAATAAAATGTACAAAAACTGAAAAATATCTGAAGCCAATGTATGTTTTACAGTAGACATTTTTTGGAGTAGCACACTCAAACCCTTGTGCAGTGATAATGACAAACCCCTTTGAGTGTTTTCATATTGTAACATGAAGACTTTTATTGCAAATAATAGTGATTTGATAAAAGGGACTTGTAAATACCATTATTCAAAATAACCAACATCCAGTACATTTCATATAGAATACTAGCATAGTCTTAACTGCTTAAACAAGAACCAACATAACTTCAGACTGTCATCAATGTGCCACAATAATTATCATGACTCTGAATAGCAGTAGTTTTAGTTTATCAGCAAACTTCAAATAAACCACAAACAAACATAGCCTGGTGATCTATAGGAGGTATGTATTTTTAGACCAGGTTTAAGAACAAAAAGTTTGGAAAAACTGATCCCATTCATAAAAAGTATGAATATCTGTAAAATGGCCACCTCAAAAACACAGGTTAACTTTGACATGCAGCACAACCATACTCTCTGCACATCGTCAAACACGCAAGTGTGTGAAAACTATGACTACACACTGGCTCTAAAGATCAAAAGGTATCCTATTTTCTCCAAATATACACACATTGATGCTGTTCTATAATACTGTTATATTGGTTCACACCCTCTCTGTTTCAAAAAGTAGGTAATTTGATTGCAAACATTGCTCTTTTAAATGTACTCATTGGACAAAAAATCAACACCAGTTATGGCATCTAAGTGAACCCGACAACATTATAAACTATGCCATACTGTACCTCATTCAAATAAATGTCACATATCCAGTTTTACATGTTGTAAATGTATTTTTTATACATTGTTTTCATAAAGGAAGAGAATAAATATATTTCTGACCCATTTTCATTATACCTTAACATTTAAACAAGATCATATGGTGCAGTATTTTCATAATTTGTAAAACAAGCTGTTAACAGTACAAACAATAAATGGAATAAAGTTTTGCAGACCTTAAAATAAATCACCACAAAACGTAAAAGTATATCAGTGTTTGTGCTTTAAGTCTTTTAACTGCGATGGCTATTTCTCTATAGGTTTGCAGTTACAAGTTCATGTGAAAATACTGTGTGAACGCGAACGCGGGGCATAAAATGACACAACCCAAATCCAAACAAGAGTTGCAAACATGTTAACCTGCACGGCTAATACTGCATTTTTATAGGATATGACTGGCTTATTTGAAAATACCTGTAAGAACCATAAGTTTTCTGATTAAATTTTGATACAATATAATGCCTAATTAGAAAGATAAGTCAGATAATGGTTTATGAACATTTATTCATCAGTAATATGTCAAACAAATGAGTTGTATTTTACTGAGAGCTTCTGGTAGTGTCCTTCTAAAGAAGGTTAATTTATGGCACTATTAAGGCATTGCAGTGCAGTATCTCTGTTTATATCATAGACTGAGGATACTTAAGGATGAATGTACCATACTGACAGTCTTGTCACAAAGGAAACACCTGCTGTAACTCAGTGTTTTAGTCTTATATGGTTGATTTGCCTGAACAAAAAAGCCTCTCCTATTAAATAACCACATGGTTTAATTTGCTTTAAACGTCGGTGGATGTTTCCTGGCCCTGCCGACACTGATCATTTGTCTGTCTTAAACTTGCTCATCCTGGAGGACCTGTTAGCCCCTTAGGCCATGTTTGAGAAGAATGATCATAGTATTCATTTTGTGTTGTGTTGCTAATAGTCAATGTGAGAAGGACTCAGCTTGGAATCAAAGCAGCTTTCTCTATTGAACTTTTTATAGATCATGATCTTAAGTACTTCTTAAACACATACTGTATGTGGTTCTATATCAGAAATCTTGATTTACTTGGCCTTTGGCTCTCTAGATTTCCAATATTTGTTAACTACAATAATGAAGCAGATCTATTTACGGTAAAACAGACTGTGATATGTTTAGGTTTATCACAGCCATTGAATTATCTGTAAAGAAAAGAGTGGAATAAAATACAGTGCTGCAGAATCCTGCTTTATCACGTCAAAAGTTTAGGCTGAAAACTTCAGCAGTGTGCAGCTGTGGGTTTTCAGCCAGATGATCAGTAGGTTAGCAACAATTTCAGAGACAAAACGCTCTGCACAGACGCCTACTGAAGGTGGCATGCTTCAAAGAACTGCATCTTTAAGAGAGAAGCCTGAACCAGTTGAACTTGGGCTCTGCTTTATCTTCTCAACTGCAACATTCACATATGTGGACTCACTGAAAAAAAGTATGGAGAATATACTGTAGTATTTATATTTTCAAGAAAAATGTAAACATAGGGCAGCGATGTTCCTCCCTTCATACTGTACAAAGTCATGAGCTGTGTTATTGGTCGAATGAGAAAAGCTGGTCCCACAAAAGCCTACACTATATCAAAATATAAAGATACAATACAGTATACTTTGCTACTTTGACGGCTGCCTGATCAAAGCTGTTAGGCAGGCATAGTAACGAAAGGATCCATTTCAGAATACAACAAAGCACACCTTCAACACTGTTCATCCATCTTTTGAGTAATCATGACAATCAGGTCGTGAAAAAGCCCCGTCTTTTTTGTTTTCTTTTTTTGTTTTTATGAATTTTTCAAGCACACTCCATAATTGAAATTTGTATTGTTAACAACCTAAATGTTGTTCCTTTGTTCAACAACCCATAATACATTCAGTACAACATTGCCATGGTAATTCTGTGTACTGAGAGACTTGGCACAATTGCCTCTTTTTAGCCATGTACAAAAACGGATGAAAGTGTCAATTTTGCGGCATCGCCTCCCACTGAAACAGGCATGAAAGTATCTCATCTGGGAGGTTTGGGGGCTTTTGATATGATTGGAGGTGGAGTGGGGCTGAGGGTGAACACTGATTCACAAGATGGTCAAAAAGAAAAAATATATAAGATGAGGAAAATATAATAATAATTAAAAAAAACATCATAGTATTTACATGACAGAAATTTCACCAAAAAGCAAAGAAAAAAAAAATTCCCCACACAAAGTAACGCTGATTATTTTCCCCTCACGGCTTTTCAACAAATTGTACCAGATTGGATTCCAGCCATCAGCAATGTCAAAAAGGATTCATAAATGCTCTCGACAGTCATTGTGTCCGTGCTGGCCTCTGCTAGTACACGCTGATGAAGGAGGAGAGAGCCAGGACCAGGTATCGGCAGGCCAGCGGGACGTGCGCATTTCCTGTGCTCCCATAGGGTGCAGTGTTGGGTGCTGTGGGCAGGAAACAAGAGAAGCTCTGATTAGTTGTGATTGCAATTTTACTCTGCCAAACCTACGATTTGCAAACTCGCAGTCGGCTTAGTATGGTGCTGACTATCAAAACTGTAATTACTGTACCACTGCCACTGATTATAGCTGGTTTCTCGGTTGCACTCCATTTTAAGAGAAACTCATACTTCACAGCATTGGTGTTACTGTATATTCTGGACAGTGGTGAACTCAGAACTCAGATTCTGTCATAGTATAATATCAATGCCAAAACATACAAATAGTTCATTATAGTGAAAGTTCTGGATTTAAAATGTATTTAAGTTAAAGTATAGATTTTGGAGAAAACAGACCCTGGCATAGACAGGTATAATCACAGTGATTTTATTTCATAAAATTGTTCATATCTATGGATTTATATGTGTAAACTTTGATTCACTGTTAAAGCAGATGGAAATAAAGCTGCAGAACTATTTTATATAGAGTGAAATAGTTTAGTCCAGTATTTTCTTAACGTGGGGTCAATCTGTGGGGCTGTGAGATCAATGAAATCAAGTCAAGTAAATTTCAGAGCAAATTTAAAGCCAGCACCTTTTGACCAAAGCACTTTTGTGAAAAAGCATCAGATAGAAAGATTATGATTTGGTTTAAAGAGTCATAAACACATTGTGCCTGAAGTCAACTATGAGGCCAGAACCCAAACTTTCTCTGACCTCAACCAAGTGCTGTGAGTGCCCAAAACTAATCCATAAAGATTTATTGATTTGTTCAGTATCAAAATATTACGACTTGACATTTACTTTGTCAACATATCCTTATTATGTTGACAGCAAACGTAATACAAAAAAGTATTTCTGATTGCAGTTTAGTTGGACATGAATGCAATTTTTAGGAGACTGTGTTGAAATATAAGTACTCAACGAAATGTACCTCAAACATTTACTTCAATACAGCACTTGATTAAATGTCATTTGTTACAACTGATTCTAAAATATTCTGAAACACATTTCACCTCCTTCTTTTGTACTTGTCAAAACATTTATTCCCCCTGCTCTACTTTTATATTAGTTGTACAAAAAAAGCCATCAACAGAAAGAGGAGAACAGATGAAGGTTGCTTGAGTTCCTTTATTCACATTGCTACTATAGACTGCTTTGTTTTGTGCCGTTCGTGCTTCCTTGACCAGTGGACAGCCACAGTAATATGAACAAGTTTCTCTGGGGAGCTGCGTCAGGCAAGCAGAGAGGGAGAGGGCAGCCTTTCATTTGGAGGGGCTACTCTGCCTACTCAAAACAGACACACTATTCGAGCTTGTAGCTCAATAAAGCACACCTCACAGGTTACAAAACATGCTCTCCCTCAGTGCACACAAACATACTGTATACCTGCAAGTACAGGTCACATGCATGCCTGCACACATACTTGTACACATACACACATACAGCAAGGCAAGGCAGTGCAAACAGGCTCTGTGCTACCAGGGGAAATCATGTGGTGCACAGCCCATATCAGCAGGGTGCCTCTATTTACACAGCCACGTAATTAGTTCACAATGTAACTCCTGTGATGTGGACCTCACATTGCACAAGCAGAACGGCATAACCACACACACATAGTGTACACACTAAGATGCAATCATGGACATATAAAGTCCTTTTCTTTCTAAGGTTAGAAACAGCGTGTTTTTTTGCACCTTTTGCAGAAGAGGATCATTATCCCACTGCGCTGTTGTCATTTCTGACTGTGTATTTATTCAATAAGGACCTGCACTGTTTGTCATTAGAATGGCATATGGCTGCTGGTGTGTTAAAATAAATACAATGATGCAGGGATTGATCCTCTTTTTTACCAACATAATAGCTTGTTGGTGACAATTTTCACAGGAGATGCCAGGTAGAGAGAGAGACAGACAGAGAGAGAGAGAGAGAGAGAGAGAGAGAGAGAGAGAGAGAGAGAAAAGACATATCCCATTATCACCTGACACAGCACTGCTTTTACCTAATATTTCCAAGCATTATTTGTTGGCACCGAAGTTGTTTACCTATTAGAGTAAAAACTAAAGCTCTGCTGACAGACAGAAAGGGGAGAAAAGATAGAGGAGGAACAGTGGAGCACAAATGGGTGCAATTTTTGATGATGTGTGTGTTTAGATGCATGGCTGGCCTACGTGAACTGCAGCCCCTCCCCTTCTGTCGCCTTGTCTTTCTATCTTTGTCTCCCCTTTCTACCTCATTCTCTCTCTTTGTATCCCTCCTCCTCTCTCTCTTCTCCTATCCAAAGTACAGGATAATGACACAGTTTTCCTGGGCTGTGAGATCGAGCCGAGAAATGGTAACCATAGCAACAGTTCCTGTCCTGCTCAGCCGGCCCACTGTTGCCGGAGCCTGAGAGCGCTGCTTTGTGCTAGCCACACTAGCAAAATCATCTGGGGTTTATGTGCGTTAGGTAGCGGTGGGTGGGGAATAGGCAGATGTCACAATTTCCCTTCTTCAGTTTCTCATCTGATCAGTGTCAGTGTAGTTTCTGTCTCAGTAACGGCTGCAGTAATTGCATTAATATCTTGTACACAACAGCTTTTAATGCAGCACTTCAGGGACCTCACAAGGTAATTACTGGATCTCTGCTATGACTAATGTTGACTAGGCTGGACACTGTAACAACATCCCCCCAGTATTCCAGTGACTGCAAAGTGAGGTTGGGGTATAGTGAGTGTTACTGGGTTCCTTCCACCTCACAGTGTTTGATTCTGGGCTTGTTTAATATCACCCTGTGTCACTGCGAAAAGCAGGGGCCTCCATTGTTTTGACTGTGTGGGTTGTAACTTGCCATTTTAATTAACTCCCCAACCAGGAACTGCCTGCAATACCATTACTCTGCTTATTAACATGAAGGGAATAGAAGGGAAAAGACACAGGCACAGAGAGAAGGCAAGCACAGAAGAAAGACAGATATGGGGGAGAACAATGGAGAATCAAAGGAAGACAGAGCTGGGGAAAAAGACAGTGATTGAAAAGAGCGAGGCTGCAGCAACAACGGACAGGAGAGAGAAGAAGGGGGCGGAGGGGTTCTCACTGAGCTCTACCTCTTTGGGGTTTGAATTTAATTGCCATGTACATCAGCAGTGAGCTACAATGAAGTACCAGAATCCCAGACAATATATCATAGAGAAACCAACAATGTCAAGATGTGCAAATGCTGGGAAGACAAGCAGCGCTCCAAAGGGAGAGGAGCAGAGGAGATAAGTGGAGATGAAAACGATACGCTTCAATTACTGTTCTGCAACAAGAACTGAAATGAAAAACCAAACCTCCTAAACACTAGCCAGAGTCAAATGACAATAACAATCTTCTCTTCTTTCTCTTCTCTCCTCTGATTCTGGACTGGAGCCATCATCTTTACATAGTGTGCTGAGAGTGTGAGTGCCACACTTTTTCTCTCGTCCCTCTCCCTTATCCCTCCCAAATCTCCAACAACAGCAGTTTTGTCACCCACATATCATATGCACAACAAATGCTAAGGCCCTGAACCTCAGTCAGTGTGGACAGATTATGAATCACACTGAAACATGGAACAATGTCACTCAGTGCTGGGTTTGTGTCGAGTACCATCTCACATGATTTACACTGCAAAATAATCGACTAGAACATCATCATTGTAGGTTTGTAAAAACAGGTGGACCAATCAAAAATCCTCAGTCCACTGCTTTTTTTTAAGCTCCACACATGCTCCTAAAAACATATGCAAAACTGCACAAGGCAAAAAGAACAGAATAAAATCTTCCATGTTTTTGTATTGGATTAAGTCTCCAATCCAATTAATTTGTTATTTAATGGATGATTCAACCCCTGAGTTCGTCATATCCTCCAAGCAGGATGTCATGAGCGGCGCACAGACGGCAGCCAGCCAGGCAGCATCCCAATCCCCTCGAGGACACGGCTACAGAGATGGGCTCTTCTGAGCAGTAAGGTGGGGGAGGGCTTCAGTGTCCTTGACCATCAATCAGTAGCCTATGGTCTCCCCACCCCCTCCCACATCCCCCACAGCTCCCCCAAGAAAGCCCACATGAGACACTCCTGAGCCAGAACTGATCCTGTTCACACCATGCTGTAAATCAGGCTAAATCCCTCTACATGCAAGGTTCACAGCAGCCACCAAGGATGTGTTTAACACACTACAGAAAATACTTAAAGCGGGTTTTGGGGAAACCTTGCTCGTGTTCTGTAAAGAGTATAAATGGAATATAACGCTCATGACATTTGATGAGGGAATGGCATGCCTTCAAAGAATGCGCCACACTTCATCGTGCTTGCACACCAAGAGAGTGCAAGCTCTTTATAGAAGGCGATCAAGACATTTTCCATGCTTTAGCTCACTTCAGGCCAGTGACAGTGAAATACATTCGTCCCCTCCAACATTCATTTTGTACCCTCTTGCCTGTAGCAGCCTGCCATATTGAGTTGGTGCACAATTGACTTGCCGACCCATCAGCTCATCCATCCATTTCTCTCTCTATTCCTCCTGTTCTTGTACAAGCAAAATGTTCATCACGGCCAGATATGATGTTCAAAACTCATCACCTTCATCTCCCACTATGATCATCACACACTGTTACTCCACAGAGTCCTCATTCACATGGACATTCAAGCTCATTAGCCCCACCAATCATTTGCATTAGTGCTAGTAATGAAAAGCCTCCATTAATAAGATGGCCTTCAGAGATCATTTACACTCCTCCGCCTCCCAGTCCTGCCGTATTCTCACCCCTTTTCTACCACGCTCCCTCCCTCTCTCCACATCCTGTTACCTGCCGGTTATCAACACCCAGCAGAATGCTTCTTGGGGCTGGAGCCCGGGCTCTAATAGCTCCTCTCAACATCAGTACCGGACTGGAGTGAATGAGCGAGAGAGACGGGTCACCTGATATCGTACGGAGTGAGCTGAGGGCTCTCGATTGCAGGCAGGCTTTGGCCTTCAGCTTGACTTAATCAGTGCCTCTGTGGGGTATCTGGACACATAAGAGAGCCCTTAGCACAGTGTGATCTGGAGGAAGGAATCCCGACAGAGGAGATATTTCTGGTGTTCTGTACACAGATACAGTTCCTTTTCATTATTGATCGACTGCTCTCTTATAGTCTCCCTTTCCTCCTCCTCCTTGAACAGAAAGTACAGTTTATGTCTTTTATTTGCCTTTTATTTGAATCGAATAGTCAAGTGATGAGTCTGGCATTTGGAGGAATGCAAAATTCAGAGTGACCTACACATATGTTTATTGCACCTATCAATTCAAGGACATGCTTTATGCAAGAAATCAATGAGCTTGCAAATGATGTACTTTATATGCAGGCCTGATGGATAAATCTCCATTTTAAAATGTTTTATGAATTTTTCCTTGCAGTTTTTTTTTTTTTTTTTTTACCAAATCTAGAGACTAAATCCACATCAGCATGTTCTGGGAATAAACAAAAATGCAATATAGTGTGGAATGATACTTCAAGCGAGTATTTTTAATCACAGCATTTCCAAAAGCATAATTACTCCATGACTTTGGCTGCTCTCACTAAATCTGTTTAATGTTAGAGGCTTAATAAAATGCACAGGGACACAAACAAATGATGTCAGCATGTAGCAAGTTCATGCAGCTCCACTTTTCCTTTCACGCTCTCTCTCTCTTCCTCTCACTGTCGCTATAATAATCTCCCTCTTATATTAGGGTCTCTTGCTCCCACACTCTCTAATAATTCCCCATGCCCCTCGTCTCTCCCTCACTTTTTAGTGCTTATCAAGGTTTTATTTTTGTGCGAGTCCTGCTGCAGGCCTAAGGATTTTGCTGATTCAGCCAGTGCTTAGCTTCCGCACCCCTGTGATGACAGCGACAATCTGGCCAGTTATGAGGAATGTCTTACAACAAACCAATGCTGCTTGAGCTACATGAGCTGCTCCATCAATACACAATGATAACATCTGAACTCCTACCAGGAGGCAACCCCCTCTTCCTGCCCTCTCCATTCTGCCCATCTCCTGTGCCTGTAGTCTCCTAAAATAGCAATTCCCTGCTGTTATGTATGTGGGATTTTGATAAGACAGCTCTCTTTTATCAATTTCCATTACGGTGCTGATAACACAGCAGGACTGAATGTAGAGGGTTAAGTGCATTTTCTTCTTGATGGATATGAGATAACTTTATCACTGCAGACTGCCTGGTTATCACAGTTCACCTGGGGCTAGTCGAACCTGACTGGAATTTGTTCACGTTGAGCATCTCTGCACAAGCACAAGCTGCAGTCAGAATTTGCTCAGATGACCATACTGTATGCAGAGCAATCCATATTTTTTGTTCATATTTACCTACCCTGAGCTGTTAATTGATTTCTCTCAGATCAATTTGGTGGTTTACAGAAATTGTTGGACCAAAAAGGGCCAAATCAATTGCCAAGTGATTAGGATGTGCAGTGGATTATTTCTAGCTGAGGAAAGCTGAGACTTGAAGCACAAGGAGGAGAGGTGTAATACAATGGAGGCGTACGCCATATGTTTACGTTAATTGCTCCAAGTCTACTTTAGATAGTGTATACCCATAGGTTGTGTGAGTGTCACACATATTCCTTTATTGCCAAGATAGGACTGAGGTAGGAAATGCACTCCAGTCTCTACTGCCCACCTTGTTGTTGACTGCCTGCGGGAGGTTCAGATAAAAGCTATAGTCCTGAAGGGAGCACCACTGATTCCGAGGTGCATTTTATACAGCAGTTTGAGACAGTAAAGGCACATAATACCAAACACATTGGTCTCAGTTTGTGTGAATACCTTCCTTTCAGATTCACACACTAAGGGACCTGTTAAGTGGTTTTAACAGTTTAATAAGAACTGGATTTATAAACGTTCACAACTTTTCTGCATCTCCTGCCACAACGTCTGCTGCAGCTTCATGGACAATGAAACAAAACATGTGCTAATGCTACTTACATGACCCTCTTGATACATGTAGCTTTGGGAGATTGCAGTCTGGAATGAGAATAGATCCCTTTTATACGGAAACTAGAAAACTAATTGTGGTGGTGTTAATTAATTCTTAATAGTCTCCGTCTGTCGTCCTGGAGATAGGCTTCAGTAAAAAGGCTAAAACTAAGTCAGTGATGTCGGATGCAGTTAATCTGAGTGGTGTATTTTAAAGGGTGAAATTGAAAGTGAATTTGACATGTGTCACATTTATGCTCTTCTTCTAACATCTTTGCACGTTCACTGCAGACTGGAGGAATTAAACAAAAAGGATCCCGCTCTGACTTACATTACAATGTATGTACCATCTTTATTTTCTTCTACAATCAACACACAAAATATAGTGTGTGCTCAAGCAGTGCTTGAAGAACTTAACTTATAAATACCATGCATGCTGCAAAAATCCTTCATTCCATAGTCCACAAGTATTGCCAGAAAATAATGTTTTGAAGGCTGGGACAAGTATGTCTGATGTGTTACTATAATTGTATTGTTGTAATGGTCAAGCAAATTTTACCTACTCAATCTATCAATCTATATCTAACTTAACAATCTAACTTAATCTATAAACATACATTGTTTTGTTTAAATTTAAAATATGTTTTGATTTTTGTTTATGTTTTGTAAAATGTTATTACAAAATCTAGACTTCAGACAAAAGTTAGGAGTGGTCACTGGTTTGATATTTAACAGTTCATTACATTTTATATGCTTATTCTTGCCAGTAACTATTGTAGAAGCAAAGCTGACAACAATATTTCCCTATGAAATGTAGTGGAGTAGAAGTATTTAACAGCATAACATGGAGACACTCCGCAGAATACACGTACTGCAAAATTGCTTTCCACTTACCACCACTGTGCTAATGCAACATCTTTCTAAGCATAGTTAAGCTCAGCTAAATAAGTCTGGCTGCTTTTTAAATGCATCACAAAATCAAAACAGTTTGAGAGTAAACAAGTCAAGGTGGTTTGATGCACTGTAAAAAGCTGCCAAATAAAAACAATGGGTGCATATAAAAGTTAAGTGTGATGCACATCCACTTTGAGTGCATTCCAGGCTTTATACTATTATACTTAGAAGTGCTGAGTTGTGTTTCTCTGTACAATGACAATAACTGTGGAACACGCCTGGGTGTTTAGGTTGCATGAATAAAAGAAAGACAATATCACCTCACACTAAGAAAGCTCTTAACTCTTATCTGCTCAGACACACACCCCTTACTCTAAATCCACTTTAGCCTTTCCTCTGTAGGCTTATCCTCTGCCACACTAACACTATCGATGTGAAACTTTCATGGTTGCATAAATACCAGAACCGATGATAGTGACACATGCTGTTTCCCTTTGATGTGAGACTGTGCTTGGTGACTGCTGCTCCCAAGTCTGTAAGTACCAGTCTCTCCTCTTTTGTGTTCCTGTTTTTCACATGAGGTCAAACGCTATTGACTGGAATCACTGAGGGGAATGAGTCTGCGTTTACCGACAAATTGGACCGGTGGATTGACCCCTGGTTCAACTCATCTGGGTACCAGGAGCAGGAAATATCAATACATCTGGTAAAATGCACATACACACCCGCGCGCACACACACTCACGCAAACACAAATCTCCCACTGTAGATGAAAACAGCAGATGGATTCACATTTACATATAATACTCATCATCAAGTTGACTCTCTGCTCTTGTGACAGTGAATGTGAGCACGGGAAATGTCAGTTCAATTATACTGCATTCATTCTATTAAAGGCAATTATGGTAGAATGTAAAGGG
>JAUBNQ010000020.1:14147392-14158372 GCA_032353495.1 Ctenopoma kingsleyae | reverse complement strand
AATGTGAGCACGGGAAATGTCAGTTCAATTATACTGCATTCATTCTATTAAAGGCAATTATGGTAGAATGTAAAGGGTCACAAAGTAAGGGGCTAATGCCATCTGTCTGGAAAATAATGATCAAAGTTCTACCGGCAATTTCAAAAATCCTGTTCTATTGGTTAATAAGACTCTGAATCTAATTACCGAGCTCCTCTATCAATGTTAATTTGGCCTGTATAATGTGTGAGGAAAAGAGTGAAGTAAGATTAATTGAATCAGCCTCTCTCATCAACTGTTTATATTGATAAAACACTTTTTCCAAGTTAGGGTGCTATCCTATCCATCAACACACATATCACATTAAAATATACAGTATTTATTTAGAGTACTGGGAATGAAAAACAGCCCTGGACTTTTTGTCCCGTGTAGGCCCACACAAACAAGGAGACATAAACAGCCTGTAGCAGGGTTGTCATGATATGATAATAATAGTAATACTAAGATAATAGGCCAGAACCACTGTATAGTGACCTGAACAGACACAACATATCTAACATAACAATTCAAATTAAGCCTACTTTAAAGTATTAGAGGCCACCTGTCCAAAATATACTGAAACTTTCTCCTAAATTATTTGATAATTAAATAATTGTCTGCAATCCTAAGTGGATGTAGTGATAATATATATGGTATTTCACATCCAACTGACAAGCAGCATTCAATATAATGCACTCTATGCATTTCTTTCCATATTTTTACGTTAATATTATGGCCAAAGCAGTTTATATTAACACACTGGTATGGGAAAGTGTGAAAATACAAATACAGTGCCACTTATGCAGTGTTCTACTTCTGCTACTTCTGCTATAATAATTTAGGCAGTTTGAATTTAAATATCTGGATTTGGGGATTGTCTCAGGAATTATAGATAGCCTTTCGCTGACTTCATTACACTTCATTAATTCATATGGAAACATTTAAAATAATTTTAGGCTGCTGCACCTGTCAATCAAAGCCGCATGTTCAGAAGGTAACGATAGCTATACTATGAAAAAGATAATGTTGACTATAGTGATGGAGGTGTTTAATACAAATACACATAAAATTGGTAGGAGAATGTTAACCAGTGCAATGGTGGGGGTTTATAGTACAGAGAAATAGACTATCAGGATTGGTTGACAATAAAAAATATACAGTATTATCTGACTTATTTTTTAAATACAACTCAACACTAGCTTTCAAATTACTCACAGAATTATCACTATTTAGCAGCAGCTGATCTACCAGTGGGAAATAGTTATATATGACAAACATATAAAAGCTGAATGTTTAGTATAGCCTACTGATCTTTGCAAATAATATGGAGAAATTCATCATTGCAGTTTAACAAATCTGCACATTTTGGCAGTCTGGGTGTCAGAAATCCATCACTCACACCGTCGCACACTGATACATTCACATCCACACATAAGTCAAACTTCATTTGCATAGGCAGTGAAATGCTGCACTGTAGAGACTGTCTGTGGTGAAAGAGAGGAACGCTGCAACAAGGAAGACTGAGGTGGACAAACACAGCAGAATACAAGTACCAGTCCTCAGGTTTATCTCTGAACCTTTCTAATGTAGATGGCTGAGGTTGATAAACTAATATCTCTTTGTGATTTATCAGCCTCCTGTCTACTCTGGTTTAGACAAAATTAAGGATTGGTCTGATTGATAGAATAGAAAATAGATAAATAAAATAGCCACTCATTTCAAAACCTGTATTAATCAACAAACAAACTAAATGACACAGTGGTGGCAGGAGTGTAAAAGCAATGCACATGAGCAACCACAAAAGCAGGGAACATCCCTCTGATTTTGTTCAGTGTTACTACTGCCTACTGTTAGGATGCCTGTCATGTTAGGATGTAGATCTGTGGCTGGGGGCCCACCGGGAGCCACCCACCATTGCTAATATCTCCCCATGCTAGATGGTAATAGAAATAACAAATGTAAAGCAAAAGGTCTAATCCGTTCATCTCCTTTCAAAAGTGCTCAGACAAAAGTGCCTGGGACTCTTCAGTGTTAATTAATGGTGTCAGTGGTGACAGGACTTTGGTTTGTGAGGAGCTTAGCACATTGATTGTTTCAAACACGTTACAGTAATTCAGCGGGAAGGGGGGTTGGATAAAAAAAAGGACAGTTTATCACTTCAGAGGCCAAAGCAGCCTTGCTGTATTGAGTCCAAAGGCATCTATCAGGGTATTTATTGACCTTCCTTCATTATAAGTGAATGTAAAAAGGGTGGATCCTTGCCAAAAATGAAATAACCTATCAGATGCAAGGCCAAAGGAACACTAAAGGGTTAATGGTTTCTGCGTGGGACCTTCAAGGCTTTACCCTTTAGCACTTGCATTTCAGTTCCTCTGTTGCATGAGAACTGAGGAGGAGAGATAGCAGCAAGCTGTGCAGGAGCTGTGCGTGTGTGCAGGGGGTTTGATTTTCTGTGTGTGTGCATGAAGAAGTGTATCATTAACTGTCATAACCCCCAGCCATCCACCACTAATGCACCCATCCATACACACACTACCACCACTAAATGGGAACATACTCAGGATGTAAGTGCCTATACAGTGTGTGTGTTTATATATGTGTGTCTGCACGTCTGTTCTGCACTCTTTATTAGTCTCCGGGGGAGTGTATCACACATAGGACACAACTCCAACTTGCACTGGGAGCCTTTGGTATTAGCAGAGGGCTGGCCACTCTTTAGTGATGCAGAGGACGCCAAAGAGTTCTAAAATCGAGCTGATAAAACTAACCTTATTTAACAGCCAGACATCCAAGCCATTTCCCCAAAGAGAATGCCATTTCTGAATGTCATGACCTTTTCTAACCGCTTTAAAAACCTCCAAGGTCTTCAAGGTGTGGTTTGTCAATAAAAAGATTTTGAAGACTCGTGAGAATTGGTAAACAGGCAAAAAGGGGATGCATATGTTTAGTTTTTAATGGATGCTTTAATACTGTCATCTGCTGTTGGGCTGATTGAGAGGTTTTTTTTTTTCCTGAGGCTTGTGACAGTGATTGAAGTGGTGTGTGCGTGTGTTTGTGTGTGCTAGATGAAGTGCAAGTCCACACAGTTTTAATAGCATGAATACAAGAGAAATGAAAAGAATGAAAATGTTTTTGGGTTACCTGTGGGTGTGATTTAGTGTGTGTGTTTGTGCATAGACAAGAGTGTGTATCATTTAGTGGATGATGGGCAACATGGACTGATGTAAGGGTAGGGAGAAATTGTCATGAAGCACAGCCTTCTCTGTCCAGGCCTCTCAGAGATAATTGTGTGCCAGAGGAAAACAACACTGTGCAGCAGCACTGACACAGCGAGGACAGAGTTTATCCTGAGAGGGTGGACGAGCGACACTAAAGACATCAAACCTGACAAAAGAATTAAAGAAGCTATTAAAGGAAAGAGGAGGGAAAAGCGTCTGGGGTGTGGTTTGAGACGACGATGAACAAAAGTGTCTGCTGCATAAGGACATTATGTATAGATCCACATAATTGATGTTTTTGAAGGTGAAATGATTACAGGAAGACAACAGGATTTGTTCAGAAATCTCTCTTTGTGGACAATGAAAAGAAACGCTACATAAGAACAGTACTGGAGAGCTCACCCTATCACACTTCCTTCAGCATGACCTTGCATACAAAGTGGAGACCAAATTTACAGTTCTTGTTTGTCGCTGGGCTGTTGTAATTAGGAGAGGTTTGAAATCTGCTTCAGCCAAAGATGGATTAGACGCAAATCAGAAGCTAATACAGTCATATATTTGGTGACTGATAGACAGGCATTTACATGCAAATATTTAAGTAAGACTTAAGAGTTTGATTTATGGCTCAGCCAAGAACACAGCAGCTGAGTCCCAAACACACCTGTTATGTTTTTTTTTTTTTAAACAAATGTCACTCCTACGTTTTAGGAGAATAATATTTTAGTAACATAAATTATTAAAATATTATTAATTTCCTGTAGAGAATACTAATAATACAAATGTAAAACAGGACAAAACATATCCTGCTTATGAAGTGTCACTAATCTGGATGCAGAATTATGAAGGAAATAAAATGATTTAACAACTGACTTAAACAATGAAACATCAGCTTAAATGCATCCATATATCGTTATGTATGTTTGATTTTTGCAAGTGAAACAAATCCCAGAATAATAATTTATATGCAAATTTGGGAGGTATGGGTTTAGAAGAGGTTGCTTTGAAGGGCAGTGGGCATAGTATCTTTTACTCCTCAGGCCTCTTCCACTGCAAACTAATTACTGTGTAATTGTCAAAATTTATCATGGAGCGACACATAGACACTCTGTCCCTCGAAGATTCAAATGCATGAGACGAAGACATGTCAAAGACATGTCATGGGTGGGCAGAATTCCTGAGGTTTAAGTAGTATCAGGATAGTTGGCAACAAAGACCCCCCTCTGTGGCACAACCACATGAAAGACCAGTAATCTGCTAGCAGCCAGCTGTCATCTATGATAATACAGTATATAAAACCCCACAAGAAGCTGCTCTGGTTTGACACTTTAAGTCACTAGTGAAGCATTCTGGAAATGGTTAGAAATGCATGTTGTGTAGTATTGGGAGACGTACTGACAAAAACTATGACATTACTGACAACATGTACACAAAATAGGAACAAAACGTCGACGACATACCACAAAAACATGCAGGCCAAAAAGCCAGGTCTAAGGTTATGTTAGGATTATTGGACTCAGGTGGAGGTAATGTCTGTGTGAAGATTCTCAGTCATCCAGGTGAAGTTATCTAGAAGCTGAGTCAGGGCAGCTGGATTTCTTTCATGTACAGTCAAAACGCTTCACCACTCATCCAAATAGCTTCTTCAGTCTTCAGTAATCATCTACTTGGACGAGTAGTGAAATGTTTTGACCTAACAAGAAACAAATCTAGCTCCCATGACTGAACTTCCAGATGATGAGAAAGTAAAGCTGGCTATGTTTTGAGCAGAAATGAGTACAGGATTAATGTCAGCATTGAGCCATCAAAATGAATGCTGCTCATATTAAGTTAAAGTAGTGGAGGCCTGATACCACTTTTTCATGTCCAATACCAATCCCAACAACACAACCTTGAGTATCTGATGATACCGACCTAATACCATCTTTATCCCTCTCTTAAACAATTAAGGTGTTCAAACACATTTGTCGAGAGGACGCAGTGTGCTTACCTAGCCATCTAAGAACCATGCATAGGCTATATCTCAGCTTGAGAGCCTGACATCTCTCTCTCTCTCACCACAGTTAACATGAAAACAGTTTGCACCATGACAAGACAAAAACTGAGTGCCAAACCACAGTGGCACAACTAGAATGAACGCAAATGGAACAACATAAACACGACAAAAGTCTACTCTGGCCCACTTGCATGGCGGAAGGCTTAGTGAGCTTGCAATCTGACGCTGCTGTTATAACTATGCACACTGCATTTTATTCTGTTGTGCTATTTATTGCAACTCATTTCACCCTAAACCGAGATTCAGAATAGTATTTTAGTAAACAAGTGGGTGAATATAGTCTAATGTATGCAGTGGAGAACACACTGAGCAAGAATGACAGCCTGTGACTGAAATCTCTGACCTATCAGACTGTAAAAAATCAATTATAGGTGAATTTGAGAATGATGACTTAAAGAGAGTGACTCAATTATTTCAGTGTAGAGTGACATATCTACTACAGTGTGAAATAAAAAAATAACCAGTGCACAACCTCATGTAGCCATGGTAACTACACATCAAAGATGGCAACAGCTGCGGCTTCAGAATTATTTCATAATATAAACATTAAAAAACAATAAACAAAATGAGACAAAAATTTCATCAACCAAATGTGGCAGGGCTATGCATCTTGAGCCTGCAGGACTGTGTGTATACAGAGTCCAGCTGATATCTCGATGACAGCTACGTCCTCTGCTCCTTATTCCTCGTGAGTTAGATACAAAATCTGAGTGATGCAGGAAAGAACCTCTTAACAACTGAGGTGTGCATTTACTGTATTTCCAAGGGCAATGACAACATGTCCAAAGCTTTCGCTCCATTACTACTAAAAGTGTTCAGTCTTTTACCTCAAAATTATACCCATTTAACTCTGCTGAAGAGTGCTCTCACCAGAGATGAGAGACAGGGAAGACCTGAAGCACTGCATAGTGTGAACCCACCGCAATTTACAAATTGGCCAAAAAAGCCATCTTTTCTGATTTACCACGGCCTCTACTGTAAGTGTGTGGCTTTCTTCAATCATCCTCCTTAATGCACTAACCATTAGAGTCTGTCCAGAAAGAGAATATACCCTGGTGTCTCAATTATAGACCAAGACTGAATCTCTACAGCGGTCTTACGTGGCCATAAAAGGAAATGACTCTCCATTTTCTGCTCCATCGTTCACACAGCAACTGCAAAGTCCTGTCTGCTGTTGGGAGCACCAAAACTCATCTTTCCAGCTGAATTGTCATATTAATCACACTGACTGCTGTGGTGAGACTGCCAATTAAAGCTGCAAAAAGATTTGAATTGACAAAAAAACATTCCCACATCTTTTCAGTGAATTCCCTTTTCTTCGTATTTGCAGAACTTTCAATTTGAGAGTAAGAATACAGGTTTTGAAAAACAGTTGTAAAAACAACATGAAAAATGGGGAAGGATGTCACAGACCTGAAAGCGCTACAATGCATAATGTGCTTTGATCTTCTGGGTATAGCAGTAGATGTGTGAGATTTGGTGATCTGCAAACTCTGAAAAGTTATGCTAGAGAAAGAAATATATAAGTGACAGCGACAGGGATAAAAGCACTGCCTGCAACAAGAGCTCAAATAAGAGGTGGGAATAAACACATAAAAGAAAGAGGATTCTTTGGCACAATTTAAAAACCGAGAGGGCTCTGACAGGTCTCAGTTTTAATACACACCACCAATATTATCCTCTCAAATTCTGAGAAATATCCATGAAAGATGAACAAAAAAAAATGTGAAGTCTGTGAAATAGTTTTCTTGTTCTTCTGAAGACAGTTATTACGGTTTCTGTGTGCACTGCTGTGTTTCTTCCGTGTGCGTGGGACTGACAGTGCCTACCAGGTTTGCATTTAATGGCCAGCACTCCTGAGGAGATGTGAAGTGGGAGAGATAATCAGAGGTAGAGAGGAGAGCAGTACATGTGGGAACGAGAGACTGGGAAAGAGAGAGGCATAGACAGAGACTCAGTGAGAGAGGTGCAGGGTAAGTACAATAATCTGCTGATAGAGGGAAGGGCAGCATGGTCATTTACATTAGAGACTGACAAACAGGTGAAAATCAGCCCTGAAAATGAGTCTTTGCAGGGGGCAGAGAGGAATGGTGAAGGCTAAGGCCCATGAAATATGGATAATAATCTGTTATTGTAGTTAAGATCGAAGGGAAGAGCGGTAAGTGGGCCTTTGTGGGAGAACAAAATGTGTTCTGAATGCTCTACGAGAGGCTGGAGTCAAAGATGCATGTCAGAATATACTATAGTACAGCTAAAGCAAACTACTTGAGCATAGCATTATCCTAATATTTATTAACATAAGTACATATGAAATGACTTAAGTACTCAAGCTCATACTGTATGCAATATTTCTAGCACCTAATGCAAATATTCACTCTCTACTCTTCACTTTCAATGATGTCTGCAGGTTCAACCTTTACTTCATTCAGTTTCTGTGTGGTTCATGTGTAGCTATTAGCCTTTGGTTACCCATACTGATCAGCTATAGTACTACAAACACCTACCTTTGATCAGAAAGAATATAGAAGAGGAAGAAATTTAGCTACTTTGTAGGTCCATTTCAGAGCATCACACCTCAGAAGGAATCAGCTATAAAATATTTTATGATTTATGGTCAATTATTTACTGGTAGCAGGTTATTATTATATTGTTTATATTTGTAAGTGCTAATAGCTAAACTATAAGATGTTTGTTAGTTAATCAGTTTCATTGCATCAAATCAAATCTGTTCTGTTCTGATATTAATACAGGGATACTGAGGAATATGTGGTTTGGCAACAGTAAACAGATTATTTTTATGTTTTCCATTTTACTTTTTATTCATTAAAATATGGACTTTGTGTGCTATTTCACAACTCTAGCATCTTTCTGAGTGGAGTTAGACTAGTTGCCAATTTGTGTAGAACCTAGGTGTATAATGAGGACAGCAGACTGTGGATATCAAAATCATTGTAATAGCAAAGATAATAAGGCTTGCATAAGGCAGCAACATATCAGGCAGCATGATAGCTCTGTGGGTTGAGCAGTCGTCTTCAAACCCGAGGGCGAGCAGTTCGACTCCCAGTCCCAGCAAGCTACATGTCGAGGTGTCCTTGGACAAGACGCCGATACCCTTACCCTTGGCACCTCACAGGGGCAGCCTGTCCACAAAGAATTTCCCCAAGGGGACCAATCAAGTATCAATTTTTATTATTATTATTATTATTATTATTATAAAGCTAGGCAACTACAACACTTAAGAATAGGCCTTGACTGCGGTAACTGGCAATAAAAATTAAACAAGTTACTGAAAATCATACACATATTACACTAACTTCCACACCCTTACATCTGCTTATCTACATGAAGGTCACACTGCTTCGTACATTGGGACTAAATGCTCCAATGGATTTAATGTCTAGGAATAATGGTTTGTTCTTCCATCATCTTTTGATTTGCACAGCAATAGTGGCACAATCAATATTATTCTCTGTTCTTTGTGTGCTTTTAAAAAACTTTCATTTTTAAAACAACTCTAAAGTGTTTCATAATCAATTAACTGAAGGAAACACAGGAAATGAGACATCACTTTGTTTTAGAGCATCCTTCCCTGAACAGTAAAACACAAAATCAATTTTGTTGTCAGTATCTCCCACATTTAACTAATCAGAATTAGCATTAGGAATGTATTTTAGGGCACCATAATAAAAAGCCTAGGCTGTCACTGCAAAAGAGAACCTAATCTGTAGCGACTAATGTAACACAAATAACTGAGTACCAATCAGCCAAATAGCAAAAATAACACTTCTCTTGATTAACACTCATTTAAAGGAATTACAGAAAGAAAAAAGATCATACAGCAATCATACTGTGTGCTATTATAATATCAAAGTAATGTTCTTCATTTGTTGAAAACATATGCTATTACGGTCTGGTAATACAAATGTTGTCAGAAAGCATGGGAACTGTTGCTCAATTAAATGAACTCTAGAAGCACTGGTACACTTTTATATTTCAAAGGACCATGCTGCAAAGCTCCAGAGTGCTGTAAAATGGGATAATCAGAAGTATTTCTAAATGCTGGTTGTAGTGACTATAATGTGCATTATGAGGAGGTTTGTACATGCAATTACTGGAGGCTTTTCTTTTCCTATTTACTTCTCATTAGAGATACAATATACATTTAAGCAATGGAGGAATATGCACGTTTAATTTCCTGAGCATAGCTTATGTGCCTCCGAACAGATTTTCGACTAGGGAAACTCACAAGTTCACTATTTCACAGGATAAAACCTATTATGTATTTACATTGTCCTGGGAGCTAGAGGTCAAGTATGATAGATGACATGCCATCTGCTTATCAAGCTCTTCCAGAGGTGATTGGGCGAGGTAGCACTAGGTAAAAATGAAGGTCAGCATATCACCTCAAAACAAGTCGTACGAGACAGAAGTCGGGATAGCAGTGCGGTGGTGGGAGGAGGGTACAGAAGGGGTTTGCATGGCTCTTGATCTTGCCACCATATAACTGATAAGGCTAGTAGAAAATGCAGTGCCAAAAAGGATTATCTATGGGTAGCACAGTGTGGCGTGCTGGTGAGTGAGGGAAGGCTGTTTACTGTAGAGGCTCCTCAAGTAATTTAACACCATAGTTTCAACAAGTCCTGTCCTCTACAGGTTGATGGTTGATTCATTTACACTGCCAGTCTACTCAGACAAGACTCCAATGTACATGTATCAACATTTTCCATCCTACTGAACGTTTCACAAGTGCAATGTATTTATACTGGTGAATCACAAACTGAGCTGTCAGTAGTCACATTGGTGGTTATACTGTGATTGCCACTTGATGAGGTTCAACTTCAGCGCTCATACTTCTGGATACATTGTAAAAGTGCAATATGTGTTAGCGTTGTTGAAAGAGGTGCTCTTAGCAGTTGTATAGTAAAAGCACAGCTTGTGACAGTTTCTAAAAGCCCCTGAGGTTTACCTCATAATGAAAACTTTATCCAGCTACAACACCTAGAGCAAAAAATAAAAAAATTAAAGAACAGAAACATTTAGTGCAAGTTGGAGAACTGTACTGTAGTTGATTTATAGGGCTTTATGTGTTGCATGAGTAGGGAGGAGGCAGAGGCTATGTGACATTACAGCCAAATGATGCAAAAAGTCTGTTTTAAAATCTGATGCTAGGTTCTATTTGACTCTGATAATAAACCTGACATAAATTGCTTATGTAAGCTTATCTGATATCTGAAAAGACAACATATGGAACAGACTATGCTTTAAATGTGATTTTAAAAAGGATGAAGATTTTCTTATATAATTAGTGATGTGGACTGACTGAGACTGTTTAGTGTGACTGACTGTGTCTGAGGTGAAACAAAGGACAGACAAGTCTATGCAGCTCATTCAATTATATACAAGGTATCCACTATCAATCTTTAAGTATCACTGTCAATGTCAAAAATAATCCTGA
This sequence comes from Ctenopoma kingsleyae, assembly GCA_032353495.1. Classification (NCBI taxonomy): domain Eukaryota; kingdom Metazoa; phylum Chordata; class Actinopteri; order Anabantiformes; family Anabantidae; genus Ctenopoma; species Ctenopoma kingsleyae. Next base: position 14,147,628 of record JAUBNQ010000020.1, on the reverse strand, counting down.
CGGAAATTAAGGATATACTGTGGCAGCAAAAATGTATAACTGGGTCTTAAGATACCTTTAATGTTCTTTTAGTTTGTCCTTCCACACCTTTTGTGAATGTTTTACTTTACGGGGAATGTTAGTTAATCCAGCATGATTTAGTATATAGGTTATCAATAGTAATGATAATTAAAGCTGCAAGCAGCGTTATGAGGGCCCTCGCACACCTGGCGCGTCGCGTCACGCCCAACACCTAA
>JAUBNQ010000020.1:14127921-14147292 GCA_032353495.1 Ctenopoma kingsleyae | reverse complement strand
TAATAATAAATATTCCAGGAGACCATGTGAGATTTGACATATGGTTCAGAATATGTTGCAAGGATTTATAAGTACTGCTGCCGGGCCCAAGAGTACAAACACCAATCATTAGAAAAAAGGTTTTTCGTTCAACATATACAATAATTTGCAGTGAATCACTGAATATGGTAGACAGTTTCTCCATTTCACTGGCTCTGATGTTTCTTTCATGTTGAAATACGACTAGAAATAGAACTTTTGTTTGATGTGACACCATATTGACAAAAGCCCCACAGACAAAGCAAAGACGCTGTTTCAAACAAAAAGAAATACAGAGAATCTCAAAGTTGCCTTGCCTTCATTACAAACCAATAACTGACAGTAACCAATATTCAGGCTCAGCAGAAATTGAGAGGCTGCTCCTCATTTACAATGGAGTTCCACAGATGAACTGGGCATCTAAAAACTTAAATTAAAATTTTACTTCAAACACTTTTATCACTTTTAATTCCCACTGGGACTAAACATGAAACAAATAAACAAAAAAACACGATAAAAAGCCCCAAAGTTATTAAACATTAATGAAGGCAGCTAAAGATGCATTATGTATTAAGTCTAAAGTTAGAATATGCTGCAATAGTATTTGAAAAAACAAAACAAAACAAAAAAAACCTCCAACCAAACAAAACAAAAAACGAAAAGGGAGATGCAGATTTAATCACCAAAGTAACACATTACATGGTTTCAAAGACAGACTAAATGTGCTTATGAGCTTTTTCCAGTAATAGTTAGTCTAATATTTACAAAGCGATGGCCAAGAGAGAATATTAATTTAGAACTTAAGAGAAAAATGCCAAGTTGTTTATTTATTGAGGAGGCCTTGCGCAGTGTAATATCAACAAAATGTGCCTAAGGGTCCAAGTTGTACCAACATCAGATTACAAAATAAAAAACTGAAAGAGGAAACGCACACCCTAACCTTGTTTAAAGTCATCTTCCAAAGAAGACATTACCTTAGTTCCAGACATAAATTAGCCATCTCTCCTTTGATATAAAAGCTTTACATGCTCACTAAAATAATTTGATTTACACAGTTCCCTGGGCTTTGGGGAGCTGAGTGACTTTTGAATTTTGGAGGACTTTGAAAGAATACTTAATAAGATAGATTATCTCTTTGATGTGCCTAGACCCTCAAAGAAACATATATGACCTACCCTCATTCTAAATCAATCAAAAACTGTCTTTATTAAAGTGGCTATATAATGTGTAAATTAGGGTTTATATTTTATTCTGGGGCTTTATTGATACAAGATTATATCATTTTCACGTTAAAAAAGTGCAAATCCATGTTATAATGTGTCTTTATGCAACAGCTTCTCTGGCCTTCATAGTGACTTGGCTCATTTGAGCCCTAGCCAGCTTGTTGAGGGGGTGGGTTATGCCCGGCTAGAACACAGACAGTCTTGGCCTTTCAGCTAACTTGTTTAGCCTTTTAGCTAACTAAGTTATTAGATGAAAAGTGGTTGGCTACCGGGGCAGGTTGTGAAACCAGTCCTGCGTGAGCAGATGACAAACATTGGTCGAAGTCTGTTTCTGGCCTGTAACTGTATCTGTTGTTGTTCTATGATTCCATCTTTGGGAAGAGTAAACAAAGTTAATGCTCCTTCACAAGACATGTCTGCACAGGTACTTGAGCTGGTGCAGCAGCGCCTGGCACTAGCTGCTCCATTCACATCCACCATAGTAGCGGTTGGCACTGGTTTGAGTGCTCCTGAGGAGGTTGATATTCTTGCAGAAACCCTCTCAGGCTCACCGTGGTAGCTAACCTGAGAGGGTGTGAGGGATGCTGTATGTGAAGTACCCAGCTTCACAATAGTATATGTGTAACATCAAACCATGAAATCCATAATTTGACCCCTTTAAGCTGGTGAGACTTTTGTCATTATAAAAACTGACCTCTGAAAGGTGCGTGGGAAAAATGTTTTGATCAAGAGTTAACAATTATTAAATGTTGTTTCATCATGGACCTCTCATGACACACATCTGTGTTTTATGGGCTAGTCCTCGGCATTACCAAGATACATAAACCTTCATGGACTCATTAATCTCATCCTCCTATTGCCTACTGCTTCATTCTGGGTTGGGGGCAGGGTTAGATAAATGCTTCACATGCCTGGCTTCCAAGATACATGACAACATTAGAGTTACCTCCTCTGTAATTAGTTCTGATTATACCAGATATCAGTAAAAAATATTCATGCAGCATGAAAAATGAGGGCTAAGAACAGGATTAAGAGGGGAGTGAAACTGTATGTGGATCATCTTCACTTAGCTGCACTCAGGCTGCCTAAATTGTGTTTATTTGGGAGTTAACATGACTCATGGGAATCAGAGTCACACACATTTTGTATAATGCATGTAATATTTCTTGAACCAGAAGCACTGTACATGGTAGCTCAGTACAATGTTAAGAACATTGTTTTTCTACCATCAAGTGATTTGCAAAAATAAACAGAAGTGAAAGCCTGTGGGAGCATATGCTGTTATCACAGATCTACATTTCATTGGAATGACAGGGTGGCACTGAGCCACCTGCTGTGAAGTATTGGAGCAGTGCTTTATGTTTAGGTAATGCATAGAAATCCAAGATAAAATGAGCTTAAGACCGTTTTTGTCAACAAAATTGGGTATATTACTATTTATAGGGAGTCTAAACTTCCTCGTGCAGGAGATTAACAAAATCTGTGAAGTAGCAGTGGCAGATGGTTTCTATTTCTGTCTGTTATTCCCTGACAAGTATGAACATATCATTATAACATTTAAAAGGAAATATTAACATAGGATAAGAAAACGTACATTAAGATTGTATTGGTCTTTAGAAAGTGTCAAAGGTTAAAGTATATATCTGTAGACATTACAATGCCAGTTTAATGTATGAACACAGGTGTATTCAAAATAATGTTAATGCATCATCACATCCTCACATTCAACCTTTAAACAATATTTTAATCATTATTTATGTTATCACTGTTTTCTATACTGCATTCCACTACTGATATTACTGACCTTTTTTTTTTTAATTCTGTCTTTAGTTTTTTTGTTCTTATTGAGTTTTTTTATTTGTGTATTATACGATTTGTGTAGTATTTTGTATTCTTGTTGGTGTGGCTTTTTTCTGGTTGTGAATCTTTCCTTTTGAACAAAGAGCAGCTGCGACAAGGCAAAGCAATTTTCTTTTTTGAAGTTTTTGGAATCTTGAATATCAGTTTATTTCAGTCATTACTGAGGAACTTAACGTATACATAACGTATATTTCACAAAATTATTCCCTGAATATAAGGTTATTATTCATAATAATTTTAATTATTAGTATTATGCAAATAAGTAAAGTCACTTTAATTTCAGGTCACAGATCAACAGATAAGATCTATTCTCAATGGTCATCGCTGAGGCTAGATGTTGGAAAGGTGAGATGACAGCGTTAAGTGTGACTGGCTGAGTGGGAGTAGGTTGGAGGGTCACAGCTGACTTAGGCTGTGGTCACAGTTGACATTGTGGTGTCTGATAGCAGCAGGCACAAGTGAACGCCTAAAGCACTCGGTCTTGCACTGAGTTGGTTGCTGAATGCATGTCCATCTGCCACAGTTCACTCATCACTGAGTGAGTGGGATGGGTTATCCAGGATGGTGGTCATAGTGTCCATCATCCTCCTCTCTGTCACTGCCTCCAGACTGCCCAGTTCCAGTCTGACTACAGAGCTGGCCTGCTTTACCAGTATACTGAGTTGGCATCATCAGTGTTGATGCCGCCTCACCAGCACATGATAGCCAAGAACTGACTTTCAGCAGCCTGTTGCACACACTGATGGATCTGTTTCCTCAAAAAAATATTTTGCTACTGCTTTTCCAGAGCAGAATTGTGTTGTGTGACCAGGGCATTTATTTTGATTTGGGGTGTATATACCTGACTGACAGCTGGGTGCAGAGGGTTTCCGGCTTCTATGAATCAACCATCAACTCTGTTGTTTTGCTGATAAGTGGTTGCTGACAACTTATTGCAATGTCATGAGTACTGCAGAGTATTCAGGGATAAATCTTGGATTGTTTTATGTATATACAATAGAGTTTGTCAAGCCGTCATCTACAGCAGTTTGCACTTTCATTGTGATAAATAAGCTTATCTGAACATTATTATTAACATATATAATTCCTGTTTGATGATCAAAATACTGGATTCATTAACACAGTTATCTCCGATCTTTTTTCACACAATCAGGTTTCATGTGCAGTTAAACAAATAGCAAACATCTAGTTAAAATGCATATACAGCATATCAAATTAACAAGGCTATACATAATGTTATTATTTTTGCACATTAACCAGTTACCTTTTTATTACTGTTGTTTTACAAGTTTTATATTTAGTGATACTTTTTTGGACAGATTTCCCTGGGGGGGCAATGTTGAAATTTGTAAACAATGTCGAAATTATGTAGTGCAATGTTCACAGTTGTGTCTTTAAAAGTTCAGAGTAAAATCTCTGAATAAAAGTAATCTTTTGACTAGTATGTTAACAGGATCTAATTAACCTGCACATTGACATTTTGGCCCACCTGAACTGATTCTTATTAAAGTGGGACTGGCACGGCAAGGTTAGAAATATAAAAAGCCATGACTGATAGTGCCTATTAACTTTGTTTTGTCTTTGTAATTTGATTTTTTTTTTTTTGTCATTTGCTCTTGATCAATGGACTGAAACATGCACTGCAAGTGCTTTGGAGCAAATTTTCCTCTTCAGACCTCCTGATTCTCCTATCTTACAGACAATTTATTCCCTTATTTTTTGAACACATCTTCCCAAACTCATTCACAGGGGAAATAAAAGCAGATAATAACCTGTTAAAATTAATTAATTAAATTAAACAACGTTTGGGACAAAGAGCCATTTGCAAGGATCTAAAAGAATTCCCTTTGCCAAACCATTTAGTGAGGGCACCATCAAAAAATTAACTTCAAATACAACTTGAAACAAAACAAGAACAGTGGGTCATAGAGTAAGTTTATCTCCACAATTGAAACCACTGGTGTTCCTTTGGACCATGAAATTGTCATTTGTTCTGCAAGCGTTACATCAAATGAGAGTTCAGGGCCATGCCAGGACTGTTCGTTGCTGCTGAGCTTATTTTAACGTGTTATCTGCCAGAATCTCCATGGATAATTATATTTGGCTCAGATAGACAGGTAGGGAATGCAGGCAAGAACGTACTAATCCACGGCTGTGCCCCCATAAAACTGCAAGAGGAAAACAATGGCGAGCTAAATGAAAAGTCAAATAAATGCAGATTGATTGTGCAATATAACACTCTCACATGCGACTGCGTGTGTACTGTAAATCCAGGTGCATTTGAGCATTTGAATATATCACCATGGTTTCATTTCAGCGTCTTATGTGTTTGTCTGTGCCTGTGAAATCTTTTTATTGTGAATGTGTGTCTGGATGTTTCTATGCGCGTGAACAGCATTAGGCAAAAATAATACAAACAGCAGGAGCGATTACATTCTCTGACTTGCTTAAAACCATTAGAGAGGAAGAAAAGACGACCAGGCAGAGGGGATTACTTTGGGCTGGAATGTGGAAGCCGCAAAATACAGAGGTGGGGGGACAACAGGGACATTGACAGTGTAGCACCGACAACAGCGCTAGCAGGTTAAAGAGGGTGGCAGAGTGCCAAATGATTGTTCTACAAAGAAGAAAGAACAGAGAGAGAAAGAAGCGAGAAGAATATAGAAAGATTGAGATACAGAAAGAGAAGGAGACAGAAAAGAAAGTGATAAAAATACAAAGACAGCAGAGATTCCATCTTGCAAACAACAAACTAAGGGCCTTGCCACCAACGGCGTCCTGCTTTTGATGTATACTGCATTCAGCTAGCACTGAGGAGAGGAGAGCGGTGGTGTTGGTTGTGAGAAAGCCAAAAAGAGAAGAAGAAGAAACTATAAGCCATTATGAGAAGCATCAGACCCAGAGGCATATGGAACAGCCACTGATGACGGCATTGCTTTGCTCCACGTGGGGTTGGTGGTGGCAGAGGTGATGTCTAATGAAAGAGAGAGGGCAAGGTGCTGCAATGACAGGCTGCAGGAAGTATATGTAGCCAGGCTGTAGAAGCCAACCCAAATTTAACAAAAGAAGAAATAAAAACGAAATGCAAATCAAATAAATAAAATGACATACAATGGCGCTGTACACCCAGAAGGGATTCCAGCCAGCCAATTGAAATAAATCAAGATGGAGGATAGGATTACAGCTCAGGTTAGTATGAGGCTGCAGACCTTGTTGCTTAATTGGTGTACAGCATGGTGACATATACTGACCTGGGCTTGAGACAGCACTAGTGGTGGTAGGTTCAATAATTGCTACAGGGGAGGAGAGGGGGGGGAGAGGGAGGGGGAGGGAAAGAGGACATTCATGTATTATTAACAGAATGGAGACGTAAAATAAAAAGAGAAATGCATGCAAGGACAAAAGGACAGGGAATGGAGACGAATCCTCTCCATGCATTAAAGACTGGTGTCTCTGTGGCAAGATGAAACCTCCACATGCTCATAAACAACAACTTTTATCCCCCCAGTTGCCTTGGATTTGCATGGGCTACTGCTAAGACAAAAAATGGAGGGAACCTTGGAAATGGGGCCATATCCCTGAAGGGGTTTTGTGATTGGGTGAAAAACTTTCATCACACTTATAAGCAGATGCTAAACAACTGACATTTCTCTCTGTGATGGTGCATGATCACACCATGCTCAGTTAGCACTCATAATTTCATCTGCACCTGCTGGGTAGATCTTAAATCACATCTGTTTAATGTTATTTTCTCTCTCCAAAGACTATAGGACCATTTTTCACCTTGTGTCCTCCTTTTACAGTAGGTTGTATGAGTCAACTAAAGAATGAGTGAAAAAGGGAACTTTCAGTCTGTCTTTGATCTCTCTCAGGAGGGGAACTCAGAGTCCCAATCTGATTACCCTGTGAACTCATTTCAAGCTGAGCCACTGGTGGCATTTTGGAGATGGAATAATGTCCACAAATGTTCAGTCTAGTGTGTCAGACTACTAGAACTGTCTGAAAAAGCAAACACATCTTTACTTTTGAAAAGTATGTGTAAAATGTCACACAGAGTAAATCACAGAGTAAATCTTCTGTTTAGTCGCATTTGTGTTAAAGATGCTCCTGCCGAGTGTGTTGTTGTCTACAATAGCCAATAGGTTGATGTGGGATGCAAACAGGTAGAAGTATTAAATGTGACAAGTGACTTTTCTATCACATATTGTAGCCAAATAACTCTTAACACATTTGGTTGTTATTCACATATTGATACCAATTACACTTCTTTCATTTCTGGCTTTCAAAACTTACATAATATCATAGTTTGCTCTGCAGCACACACTACTTATTGCTACTTTGGTCTAAATATATTACTGTAATGTAAACATTACTGCACATTTGATCTGAAGTTTGAGAGAAATAAATAAATAACATATATTTCTGTTTGGTAAACAAGCACTTAATTCAAGATAAGCTGTAACCAGCTCTGCACAGTGACTCACTCGGGAGCAGAATCTGGGATATGTGGCAAGCAAAGCTGTTCTTTACCATGAGAGCTCAACTCAAAGTTATGCAGTGGTCGGGCTCACAGGGTTTTCTCAGCTTTGAATTTCTGGCACACAAACAGTGCAACTTATACTTCCAGCTAAAAAACTATTTATACTCCCCACAAAGGTAAGCCACCTGCTTCCAGAAGGCTTCGTGGCAGAGGAGGAGCTTATCTGTCACAAGGGAAACCACGCCAGCTATGATTACACCTAACACGTATTCACAGACAAAAAGAAGTACTACTTTATGTTGTTCCAATGAGCTGCTGTATCTAGGCCATGCAACTGTGCAGGAGCCTACTTATTCTCTCTATTTTAATCCATTTACATGGAGACTCAAAGTGGCCATTTCAATTGTGGGGAAAAAAGGAACTCACCATCTTCCACACTCAATCTGTGGTCCCTGTGTCGCTTTTCAGAAGGACTTTAACAACTGTGTAATGACTGTGTTGCTTTTTAACAGGCTACTGCAATGCCAACAACAATAAAACATTTTCTTTCATTTGATTTCATCATTCGATTTAAGGGGAGAAATTGTAAAAATCTGTATTCATACATAAAATGATATGCCTTTTCCTTCAGTATACCGGTGGAGAAATGGACGAATTCATCTTTTCTTCCACAAATGTTTCCACTTTAAGTATTCCTGGGGGAGCCGATATGTGGAGACAGTTTCTTTTTAGTTCTTTCTTCAAACAGCCAGGCGGGTGCTATCTGATTAATACTTGAGCATGAATTCACCAGTGAATCATTTCATGAACTCTCAGACACTCCTCCATTACTGTGGAGCATATCTTTTGACATGCAATCTCTCCCTTATACAGTAGCTCTGCATTGACTTGGACTCATTCTCTCATTCAGCAGCTGCATTATTTCACACACATATATATATATATCTATATATATCTATATAGATATATATATATATATATTAGGGCTGGGCATGCGTTATTGCCAATTCATTAATGCTGATAATTATTTTATCACGCGTTAACGCATTTTTAATATTATTATTATGATTATGAAAGTCCGTTGCTCACTGATGAGTACTGGCTTTGGATTGGCATCAAGAGGCGTCTCAACCAATGAAAGCATTTGGGGATGGGCCTAATACCGCTGCAGTGTTCTGCAACCGAAACGATGCACCAACTCAAACACTTAAAGGAATGACGTTCATGTGTTTCTTTTAATGACAGCAATCAAATTAACAACTGTGTTTAAAAAATGCTTTTTTCACAGATTTTGCGACATGCGCTCTGTGTTTGTGTCTGAGTGTGTGCGTGCATCGGGGCAGAACTCCTCCGAGCGTGATACAGAGATCAGAGGAGAATAGTAAACATTACGGGACCATTTAGAGACAGAATCCACAGTGTTTTTCTACAGATTTCAGCAGGTATGTCCGTATGTCTGGCTGACAAGCCGGCCGGCTTCAGGGCAATCAGCTGATCCCTTGAGTGAACAGAGTACAGAGATGCCGTGCCGCGGTCCCAATCCTCAATGAGAGTAACATTTCCATGGCAATAACAGTGATAAAATCTCTCTCAACTTACATGATTGAGAAGGCACAAGCTAAACACAAAGTACAAATCAAGCACAAATAAAAGAAAAAAGAAAAACAAAGAAAAGAGTTAAAAAGTATGAGAAAAGACGGGAGCAACTGAGAAGGCTGCATGCCAGTTGACGCACATGCACAAATTAATATTTAAGTGGAGATATACAAGAAATATTGAACTGCTACGGTGTAAAGTAAATACTGCTGTATATATTTAAAGGGCAAACCAAATACTATTGTACTTCTGTTCATAGAGCAATACTTTAAAATAAACAGGCGCAATAAACTACTTTTGAATCCATTATTAAATTTTGTCCATAACAGTGTGATTAATCTCGATTAATCGCAGAAAAGTCATGCGATTAATCGCGCTAAAATTTTTTAATCGCTGCCCAGCACTAATATACATTAATATACATATATATATATATAGCACAGTGGACCTCTTGCACACATTTGTTTTCACAGCACATGGACCTGTTTCACAAACATGCAATGTTTGTAGTCACAATTTCAGGCTAAAATCTAAAAGTTGTGTAAACCTGGATGATGATGATTATTTAAAGCTAATAAATTCCTCTGACGATAATATTCATCAACAATTATAACAAACAGATTAAAGATCGCTATGTTGTGCTACAGTTTAAAATCTAAATATGACTTAGCACTCCTTACAGCACTAGGTAGGAAAAGGCTATTCCAAAGAAACCTTCCAGTCTGAGCCACATTGGGAGTCCAATTCATCTTCACAGCTCCAGCTCCAGTGCATTATCAAGTTCTGTTCATGCAGGGACTCATTTCTTGTGTGAACTGTTCAGCTACACAAGCTAAACGTTTTCCTCACCTACAGGGTGTCTCCATGATGACAGAATATTTGGTGCTAAAACCTGTGTTAACCCGTGAGTCAGCTAATTATCCTATGTCCTATGTCATTTTTAATGGTGCCCAGAGAGTGTATCATCCTGTAGGCATCCACTGGGCTCAGTCATGCAGGAATGCATGTTGCTAACACTGTATCTGGCCTCCTACAGAAGTCAGTGAGGGTGGGTGGGTTGTGGGTGAGCATAAAGTCCATTGCCCGCTGGGCTGCAGGATGTACACTCGGCTACAGCATCAAACATTTCCTCATTGCAGTGCTACTGGAAAATGTTAATGGCTTTTCTGATTGCCTAAATATGGAAATGCAGGCATTCAAATGATAGGTAAATAGTGCAACACCGTAAGGGTGCTTTTTGGTAAAAGAAAAAAACATTGGCCCCTCACCATGTTCAATTTATTCAGCATATTTTCATATATGTGAGTGCTTGAAAATTAAAACAACTAAACATGTCGAAACACTTCATTTTTTTCATCTTAACAGTTTTCCAAACAGCTGAATATTGGCAGGACCCACACTGTTTTATGACCAATTCAGCCCAATGGAGGAGGCAGTAATTTCACACAGAAATTAATTTATCTTTCTAAGACGCGATGCACTGCGTTCACGTCCTCACACGGCTTCAAAATAATTCTTTCTGCATTTTAAACTGTTTAACACACCCACATTCACCTTTTGGGCCCATTTTTTCTGGATCTCTGCTCCATGACTCAGGTACAATCACACAGTGTGGGAACAAACAACATCATCAACAACAATGGCAGATGAGGAGACATGTCAAAATGACACCGACACATGCGGTGATTGATAAGCGTGACAAACAAACACGACGTTCATTAACCAACTAGCCAGCAGTGTCTCTCCTGCCTGAGGGAGGCTAAGCACTTTCAGAGAGAGAGAGAGAGAGTAACTCCTTTTCTCCCCCATCAGTCTCTTCCGATTACTGCTCAGAGGGGCTGGGGGGTAGGGGGTAGTGGAAAGTAGAGGAAATGAAGGCAGAGGTATAGGCGGAGAAAATCTCCTCCAGGGCTAAGCCGAGGTGGGCTGGGGGATAAGAGCTTGACCAATTAAGCTGGAGGACTCCTCAGAAAATTGAAGTGAACAGCTTCAGTCTTTTCATCAAAGTTCACTTCCATCTAGCACATGAAATGGGAAGTTGAAATAGGGATTGCCAGTTTGGTGATTGTTATACCTCAGCAAAAATCATAATATGTGTCTAAGTGTGGTGTACATATACTGCAGTGTATATGTGCAGGAAAAAAGAAACTGTAAGAAATACAACCAGCGATAACTACTCTAGTAAATTTAAAACAGTTACACTTTATAATCTACCATTTTACACACATCTGTTTGTTTGTGTTCTACAATAACTTTGCTGACTTTAACGCTATAAACAATCATTTAAAAAAAAAAACAAGTCACAAATATTTATATATTAATTAATATAATATTAAGAATATAGTAATTATATCATTATTAATACATATTAATTATATTGTGTGGAATTGTAAAATACTATAAAGTTTGTAAAGATCACATGATTGATCGTATTTCTTTTTTATTGTTAGTTATAGAACTTTGTATGAATTGAACAAAGACTGCTTGGCATTTCGAGTGGCTAGTAGTTTGGGTATTTTTGAACCAGTTTGATCTGGTTTCTCATCTGATCAGCAATGGTGGATATGCTTGGGAAAATACAGAAGGATCAAAACTATAGTCTACATGCTAGCAAATACAGTTTCAGGCAACTTATGACATGTTTTTTTTTTTCACCAAACCTTTAAACTAAAGATGACAGTCTGCATATCTTTACCGATTCATTTCAAATTCATCATCCAATTATGCATGGGCCTGACTTTGTCAACTGACCACAAAAATTAATTAGCTCTGGCAGGCTCATGCACATTTATGGCATTGTTTTTTTCTTTATATGCACTATCCCTTTCAAACAAATAACAAATAATCAAATCATCTACTGCAGCTCATGAAAAAACTGGCATCTTTCTTGAAATGTTCTGATTCAGTCCCACACTCTACAGGTTTTAATCAATGTTGTATTCAATTTAATACATATATTTCATCTGCAAATATGTATAGAAAGTCTCAAAACTTATTTGCGGGTATTTCTATGCAGCCATTCAAGCCTATTCTCCAGTCCCATTCATTACACATTTATAACATAATTGTTTAAAAGTACAGGCAATTCTGACAAGTGCTTTTCCACTTTATTTGTTCATTCACACTTGGTATTCTGTCATTTAAAAAGCAATCAGGTATAAAAGGTTTGTGTGCACACCAGCACTAGCACCAGCACGCGCACACACATACACACACACATACACATACACACACACACAGACTTGTTTTTCTATCTTTAGGGGGGCAACTCATTGACATAATGCATTCCCTAGCCCTACCCTAACTCTAACCATCACAACTAAATGGCTAACCCTAACCTTCACCCTAATCCTAAACAAAATGTAATTCTAACCCTAACCCTAACCCTAAAACCTAGCCTTAACCCCCAAAATGGTCTTCAAAGTTGTGGGGCCCGCATAATGTCCCCACTCTGTAAGGAAAATGCGTTTATTGGACCCTACTGTGTAGCAAATACAAGACCACACACACACAAGCACACGCACACCTACATAAAGTAGTAACAAAGAGCAGTATGCTTTAACAGCACAAAAAAAACACATAGTCTAACACCATCAGTGAATCCCTATCACCACAACAGCATACATCGAGGATATAGACATGTAGTTATTTTCAAAAATGCAAAAATGTACCACAATGTATTATGCCAACATGTAAATGTAAATTGGGTTTTCATGCCTGTTTGATTTGAAACAGAAAGCAAACTAGATGGTTTCCTGTGGGTGCTTTGCATGGAAAGGCAAATGTGTTTACTTTCCCAGGGAAAGGGCTTTTCAGAGTCACAGTTCATCTCATCAGTGATAATGGAAAGCTTCTTCCTGGACTAATTCAAAGTGACTCTGTTATGTTAAGACAAAAAAGATTTGTACCTGAAAGATAAGGACCTTTCAACTTCTTGAATGCTTAGCATCCGTGTTTATATTTGTTCTTTTTCCCCCATAAGGCTTTTTGAAAGTGAGTGACCAGTGGTTGACATGCAGAGCTACTAACCCTCTCTTTGTAATGAAAACAACCAAAGAAACTAGTGTATATATACCTACAGCATAGACTCAATTTCTTCACTGCAAACCACCCAGATTATGTTGCCACTTAAAATTTACCTCAGTGTATGATGCTCTATCACATATGCATGCCCCTTTCCCCCCTTCCCATCTCGCTAATCAATAGCCATTGACTGGTTCTAAAATAGCAATCCAAAGTCACCTGTGGTGAAATCTAACCTCTGGGTTTTGTATTTTGCATCAACATACCAGTGAGAGTGCACTTGCTTGCCATTTCTCATTAAGAGCGACAGCAGAATTGGCCTCTCTTCCATTAGTGGAGCTCATGCGAGAGGGAGGGAGGAAGAGAAAAGAGGGAAGGGAGGGAAATGAGGGACTATGAGTGTGAAAGAAAGAGAATGATAGAAAGAATGGGGCATGGCATGGGGGCGCAAAAGAGTGTGAGAGTAAGAACGTGACATAGGAGAATCAGATAGACAAAGCCATGATAGAAAGACAGACAAAGAGATACAGAGGGGATGAAAGAAAGAGAAGTTGGGGTGGCAGCACAGGAAGCTGCCTCCTCTGTCTATTCTGAGGGTTTCTTTGCCGCTCTGCCTTTGAGGCTTCACTAGTGTCACATTAAGATCATCCATTTGAGGATCTGAGACAGGCCTTTGATGTTCTTTGTGCATACACAAACAGGAGAGTGGAGTGCTCCTTTGACAATTGCCAACTCTACAGAAATATCCTTTTGTATTCTGAGTCTCTGGCCTGCTAGGGACAATGTTATCATCACAGGGTGCAGCGCAAACTGGTGAATAATTAAATTCACCTGTTCATATTTTATTGTTGAATACATTAAATTGAATTTTTTCACCCATACTCAAACGCTGAGGAAAATATGTTCCCTAGCCCCCTTGTTGTCAGTGCTTCTTTACTGTTCGCAGATATAGCAGGTGGACAAAATAACAGAAATGCCTAAAAAACTAGGAAAATTAAAGACATACCAATGAGGCCAGTAGGGCTTCTACTAGAACAATATCAAAATGGAAAGGTGTCTTATTTGAGGAGTAAAAGCAGTAATACAAGTGAGTGAAGAGGCTACTGACGTCCGATTCAAATCAGTCTAAAATTCAGGGGTGTCTATCGGCGGTTAATCTCTTTAGTGGGGATTAAAATGCTGGTGGGTTATACGATATACAGAGGTCACCTCAAACTTACTTTTAAGGCCACTGTCATTTGCAATCTCCAGAGATTGATCCTCTTCCAGCACAGACATGCTCAATGGACCAGGAATGTTTACAAAGAAAATAAAAGACTGTGATTGTCAATAAAACGAAAATACATTTATTTTTTTTCCTTTCTGTTCTGGTACCAAATGGCCAAGGTTGGGGACCTCTGCCTTACGCCTACTTTACAGCACAGAGTTATTATTGGATACTGCTACTGAGAACTAATACTGCTAACTAGTTGCTATTGATCTGTATCACTGTATTCGAGACACTGGGGTGTCCGAAAATTGTGTCTAGCTACACTTGGTAACACTTGTTAACTTTGTACAACTTTTCAAGTGAAGTGAGTGAGGTCAACATAACAGTGAGAAAACCTGTAAAACCCTTCATGGGGCTAAAATTAATTGTGAAATTAATGTAGGCAGATTTATAGTCACGTCAGGTAATAACATCTGTGGATGAAGGCGATGAAGGCTGTGAACAGAGGTAACATTAGCAGACCCTAGCATACAGTTTGAAAAGATTAGAGAAGTAGAAGACCAAGTCCAATGCTGATCCAGAGAGAACACTGGTGCTTTTATCTTTAACCAGAATTACTGAAACTAAAAGTACAATAAACAAAATTTAGAAATAATGAAATAAAAACTAAACTGAAATGAGAGAAATCACCGGTTGAGAAGAAATTCATATTGTAAGCCAAAATATAAAAAAATAAAAATGAATTTGAAAATATTACAATAGAAAAAAAAAAATCGGTACAGCATACAGTACAAGTGTGTGTGTGTGTGCAGTGTTTTAAGCAGCTGGCAGCATGAACTATTGTTTGGAGACTTTTTAAAAGCAAACCCATTGAAAAGAGTGAAAGCTGATTCAGTACACCACAAACTTTTCCAAGTGCTTATGTGTCCATGTTCCGACCTCCTCACATAAAGACATATGCCTTTCTGTGACAGTTTTTTTTATCAAGCTTTTTCTGAATGATAGCTCCCATAATGACTAGCTTTGTGAACCTATAGTATACAATTTTTGCATGTAACAAACCTTTAATCCAGTTCAGTTTTTTCTGATGCATGTTTCCAAACAGCAGTTTGGTGTCTGATTTTTTGGCCTGGTCACATACAGTACAAACTGAGGGCTGAGTCTTGGACCTTTTTAGAATCAGACACAAACTGCTACTTGGCATTCAACTTTGCACAACTGACCTGTGTAGCTGCCTTCATAAATGCAATGCCATTACCTCAAAGCTCCATTATTTACAGGTGTTTTTTTGTCCAGTACACATGCAGATGTAGACTTTAAAAGCAGTCACACACAAACACACACCCAAACATATTTTGGAATCATAAGAAACAACCTACAGAAAGCTGATGACTAGAAAATTAAGAGAACTATTTCTATTGGTAATCTGTGAGAACCCAGTTGGAGCACTGGGTTTAAAGTTGGCTTTAAAGATATTTCAAGAATCCTGTAGCAAAAATTAACAGTTCTGAGGGCAACATAACATCAACAACACTCACATCACTCTTTCAATCCTGTGTCCCATCACCACAAGCAGGTAGAATGACAACTTACGAATGAGAGGCACACTGGCATTAGCCGTCCCTAGCTTGTTGGAGGCGACACATGTGTAGTTCCCGTAACGATCCTCTGTCATGTTGGTCACTGTGAGGACTGATCTGGAGCTGAGGCTCTTGATGTCGATGCCCTGACCCTTGATAATCCTGAAAACAGAACACAATCACAACAAATCACTCTTTGATTTCTTACCTACACACAAAGTGTCAGGGGAAGCGGCGTGAGTCAAGGGCAGAACAAATGTTTGTCATCCTTTAGTGGATCTTCAGATTGTATGGTGCTTTATCACCCTCTTCAACAGATCTATTTATTCCCTAGTCTTGTCACATCTGCCCTGAAGAGATGTTTTGAAGGACTGAAAGTAGGGAGAAATGAGGGGAACCAGATGGGTGACACTTGACATATTGTTCGTCGTTTTGTTGCAGGTGCAGGGGGATTACAATAAATTGTGTTCCTGTTGTGTCTATGAAATTGACGAATATTTAATTGTTTACTTCATGGTTGTGATGATAGTCTATAGCAAGAAAACTCTGTGATGTCATATGCTGTTCATCCAGATTGTGGGATTGTTGTTCATATTACAGCTGAGTTTGCTTCTATTAGTGTGGTTTCTGTTACTGATACAGTTTAATATTTGGTGTTATAAACCATATATAGAGAGAGGAGACATGAGTCTATCCCTCTGCCCAATCCCCAGCTTGATGTGAGTTGTCCTGAGTTAAAACACTATGTGTGACCTTATGTCCAGCAAATATCCACAAATCTGTTGTTCCCGCTCCCACAGTGACTTCCTCAAATGTTAGCTCAGCGTTCACTGATAAACTCAGCGGGTGTCGTGCCTCTTCACTAGTTCAACATCAAACTAGTCAATGCTCCCCTTCTGTCAAAGTGAAATAACCCACCCACCCACCCCTGCACACACTCACATAAACAGTCACACACTCACTCATTCAAGACTGAAAGCAGTGACACATCAAGAGAAAGATTTGCTTGTCAGAATTGTCACACTGCTTCCGATAGAGACAAACTGGTGACAGCACTGCACTGATAGTATGGCTGCATCAATACAGAGCCAAAATGAGAAGTGGCCCTCATTTCACACACACTGGAATGGGCAATGAAATAGTCACAGCCTGTTTTATGATGAGTAATAAATGAAGAAATCACCATTTACCCATGTAGTAAGTCACAGAAAGAACAAGTTCTTGAATTAAGTAAAGACTAGAATCATGCCAACTTGGCTCCTTAGCAATTTGAATAAATTGAAACCACCCTATAATTACAATTAGCACAGTGTGAGCTGATGATTGAAATTGTGCTCACCAGGAGTGGGTAAATGATGGGTAATGGGGGTAATTTGGTTTTTAAATTCAAGAACTGACACTTGAATCTTGACTGATTGATGTACTGTATACGCAGTGAATGATTTAAGTCAGTTGGCAGAAAACATTTTATTAGGATGCAAGGTGAGGACAAGGCACAAATTACTTGCTGAAACATTTGTGGCATCTCCCCAAAGGTCAGAAAATGAAATAGCAAACAAATGAATTGTTTCTGAGAAAAAACAAACAAACAGACAAAAACAAGTAAATGTACAACCAAATAATGCAAGCATAACTGTCAAATGTCAGCATGAAAGATTTAAAATACAACTTTAAACACATTCAGTTGTGATGAATCAATTAAATTTTATTCATAAATACTCATTATTATTTGTTTAATGTGCATCACTGCAGACATTTAGATTTTTCAGTGCAGGAAAAGAGGTGCAAACAGGTGCATACAGGTTAACAGCTCACCTAAATGGAATGTAGTATTTTACTTACTTTGCTCTTGTCTTTACATGCCAGTTCTACTTTTACTGGACCAACTTGAGTGTCTGAAGTGGGAAATTCACTGAAGAGACATGACCACCCCTTTTTAATAAGCTGCGGGTCTCCTGCGGGTCACCAAAAGAGCACTGACCAGCCAAGGCAAGACCTCTAACGGAACCCTATCTGGCGCAAAGACCATGATGATTTGGCCCGTGTCAAAGTTGTTCAGATCTTCAGAGGTTGGGCTGTGTCTCAGCAGGCAGAACAGGACATCAACTAATAGCAGGGTTGGCAGTTCAAACCCTGCATCCTCTAGTCCAAGTGTCCTTGGGAAAGACAGTGTGTGTGTTCCTCACTCGTAAGTCACTTTGAATATAAGTATCAGACAAATAGCAAATGTAAATTTTTCTGTAAATGCCATTTGTCCCCCATCCAATATGCTGAATGCAAAAACCAGTTGTTCTGATCTAATGCTTTTTATCCGAGACACTGACATGCAGCATTGTTAGAATATAATCAATTAATATTTACTTCATCTGTGGGTGGTCATAGTGTTTTTGCTCACTGGCCTATTGACAGTTCACATGGATTTACTGTAATGTCTGACGATGATGATTTTATTTTTGTGGACTGCTTCACTTTTGCTGCTTCATTTTCAAGAAGCAAAACTATTTTTCCTTTTTCGTTTTTGTCCCAACTCCATCAAAGTCTGTCATGCTGACCCAGATCTAGACCTAGACTCTGTCCTGTCCGGATCCAGAGCCGGGGCTGACTGGCATTAAGTTTTAGTCCGTTTTGGTGGAAATTATATTTTGACGGCGACTCTTTTCTGACCGTGTTTCTACACCGCTACTCAGCTAAAGGCACATCCTACCTGTCTCTGATTGGCCAGTAGTCGCAACACTTCACGCGCATTTGTGGTTTCAGGTTGGTTAGGTTTAAGCATGAGGACTGAGATTGGTCCAGGTGAGTGCGAGAATCAGCCAATCACAGACAGAGTAGGGTGGGTCTTCACTGAACAGAGACGCGGAAATAAACAACGGCAGTGAGCGACAGAGAAACATATGAGTAGTGAGAAGACGAGTGAGAGAAAAGCGTTTTGTGAGGCAGTGTGACATGATGTGTGTTAAACGGTGGAAGGTTGATACCGAAATCCAGACTTTTGATCCCGAATGGACCGAGGTGTTTATCTTCATCCTTCATATTTCAACCGCTGCATCTCCTCTGCTCTGAGATCTGCTCTCAGTGGTTAAAAGTGGGAATGTGAAACACCACAATGTAACTAAGAACAGAATCACATCTGAGAAATGTTACCCACTAAATTTGACGGTTAGGTTACAGAAAATAAGCCATCTAAACTACGATCAGTCAACAAGGATTTTAACACATACTTTTACTCACCAACAACAAGCTAACAAGTTCTCCCCCATAAAAAAAACATCCAGTGATGGAGTCAGAAGTGTGTAAATGCAGTAGCTCATACACTTTATGAGGGAAAACAAAAAGTAGAAAATAAAACAAATACCTGTATCTGCATTAACAGCCAATAAA
>JAUBNQ010000020.1:14105867-14127821 GCA_032353495.1 Ctenopoma kingsleyae | reverse complement strand
CATGATCATGTTGTGGACCCGGACATGAGGAAATTTTCTCTATCCGGACCTCCTTAAATAATACTTGAAAACCCCTGATATAGAGGGAGTCATAAAGAACTATCTTCAATGACAAGAAGAACAAGGAGTGTTATAACAGATGGTAGCCCCCACAGAGCCCTGATCTCAAGTCAGTCTGACATTACATGAAGAGATAGAAGTACTTGAGACAGTCTCCACAAAAGAAATGAGGCAAGATGCTTGGAACAAGTTATCTGCCAAATACCCTGAGAAACTACACGTGTACCTATGAGAATTTGTTGCGTATCAAAGCAAAAGGGTGGTCAGACTAAATATTGATTTCATGTAGGTTGCTATACGGTATATGCATATGGAGCTCTGATATAATGAAGTTTCTCCAGTAGATAGATCTGGACACAAATTAAAATGTATTTCAGCATAGCTCATACAATAAACTAGGCTTACCTTTTCTCACCCTTGTACCACTCAAATGTTGGAAAAGGCACAGCAGCTGCCTCACACCTTAGCAGAGCTGTGCGTCCCAGACCAACTCCATGGCTTTTCATCTCATGGATAGATGGGGCAACTGGGGAAACAAAGATATATAGTACATATAAGTAGATATAAATATAAGTGATGATCAGATACAGAGAACTGGGGAATGTGGGTTGCTAAACTTGAAAATGACAACCTCTAACATCCTGGTCAATGCACAAATTACATAGTGTAAACTCAATGCTGAGAGTCTACAGAGACAGAGTTGGGGAGAGGAAAGGGCATCCACCCACAATGTTAGAAAAATGAAATGAATTGCACTGCATGGTGATAAATGGCTTAATGGAAGTTCAAAGACTCAATGGTGAAGGCAGGTTCTGTGAATGCGAAATGAGGGTCCTTTCATGTGCAGAAATGTGGTGTAAATCGTTTTGCCAGTGTCATGAAGGCTGCTTTACATTTGGATGAATTCTAAAGCAGCCCACTCCTTTTGTGCTTCAAATATTTACCCCCTTTATAGTAGGACAGCCACAAGAGACATTTATGAATTAATATTAATAATATATGAATTAAAGTTATATGGACAACAGTGAACAAAACCTGCCAGACAAAAAAAAAAAAAAAAAACAGTACTCTTTTACTTTTTTATTATAAAGAAAAATGCTTCACTTCTTATATTTGAAATTATCACAGTGGCCATTATATGTTGTAACTTTATTGCTGTTAAATGGATTTATTGTTATGCATACTTGATTGACTGACAGTTATATAGTTAGATTTTCATTGATTTGTAAGAAATACATTTATTGAGAGTATGTTTAAGTCAGTGTATTATATTGATGTTAGAAAACTGCATTTCCCATGATTCTTTGAGAAGAGAAGAAGCGGGGATCTCAGCTCACGCTGAAGTTTTTTGTTTTGTTTTTGAGCCGACGCCTGGAGAGGCGAACTTTGAGAAGCCATTAACTTTGTTGTCATTTGTGTTGTACACCATTTTTGAAGTCTAATATAAAGACTTGTCATTTTCCATTATTGACGTCTTGTCCATTCTTGTTAAGAGGATTTGCTACGACATTATAAGAGTAATTCGTAAACTGTGGCGTGTAAAACTGATAAAATGACACTTCTTGCTTGCGAGTAGCATTGTTCCTCACAGAACTGAATCTGTGCAGTGGATGATACCCAGTGGTATTGTTATGACTGGTTTCCTACTTCTCCATTAATCAACAGAGTGGGAAACAAGAAAACTAATCAAAATAAGACACAGAGTATACTCCATACTCACAGAGGTACTCGATGTATCTCGACTTGTTCTACGTGTGTGACTAGCCAGAGTATAGATTCTAACGTTAAATAGACAGCATGTACTTCGCTTCGAGTTTGCCTTCTCGCAGCAGATAGCTCACTCGCCCGCCCATCCAGAAAACTTTCCTAGCAGACGCTCGTTTTGTACTGGAATAACAGCGTAGGGAAGCGAACTCGCGGAGAGAGGCGTGAAAGCCCAAGCGAAACCTCTAGAGCAGAGGTCCCCAACCACCGGCACTGGTCCGTGGGTCATTTGGTACCGGGCCGCAGAGAAAGAGAAGATAAGAGAAATAATTATTTTATTTCTGTTTTCACACAACAGTGTTTTATTTTGAAACAATCACAGGCATGTTTACAAATGGAGCAGAGCTTCCTGTTTTTCAAATAAAAGAATCTTCCGGGTTTTCAAAATAAAAGACTGGCAGAGTCTGCCATCTGCACTCCATTTGTAAACATGCCTGGTGCATTGAGCACGTCTGTGCGCCAAGAGGGTCAATTGCTGGCAATTGCAAATTATGGTGGCCTTTAAAGTAAGTTTGAGATGATCTCTGTATAACACACCAGTGTTTGAATCGGCACAATAGAGATTGGCTTTTCAATCGAGTCACCCCTTCACCCCCCGCCCCCACCCTACCCCCAATGATATATATCGTGTATCGTGATATAGCTTAAAAATATCGTGATATTATTTTTAGGCCATATCACCCAGCCCTACACAGAGCTCAATCTGACATTCTGTATAAACTTGGCTTGACTCCCTAAAGCCTGACAACTAATAAAAGTGATCTGAACACCCAATCAGGTACATAGCCATTTGGCAAACAGTACAAGCAAAATTACTTTGTGCCATTGGTACAGTTTCTGATTAAAAGCACTTGTTATAAAGACTACCTCCAAGTCTTAGGGTCCTGTGGCTAGCAGTAAATTGCCCAGTCATGTCTGAAAGTGATTTTTCATATTCCTGACAATGAGCCTTTAAAAACAACCTGCCAGTCAGTAGCCTGTATCCAGTACAAGGGCTTGGCCAAGTGCCTGCAAACCTTTACTTTCAATTGCATTTGGAGGTGTTCCTAAAAGATGACCTTAGTACTGACTGCTGCAGCTTCTCTGGACAACACAACCTCTGGGTATTAACTGGCATCAAACACCCACAGTCTATTCCTACACCGTATGAATTTCTGTGATGTATCATGTAGATGAGGCACACTGAGGTGACACTGTGCTCAGTGACGATGGATGCCTGTCCACCAACCTTTTCCTGCATCCTAATAAGTATAGTCATACGGCAATGGTATGTTGATTTCCTGTCTAGTATATGTATGCAATTATACTGTTAAGTTCCCACTTCTGTGGATGGTCTGAATAATTCAAAGGACTTGAGACAGTGAAAGAAGCGATGGGTTATGCAAGGGTTTTTCCTGCTCATTTATCACTGCATCCCCCAGCATTATGGGGGTTATTGAAGACCTTGACTAGATGTCTGTGTGTACAAATGTATGCATGCTGTGGGTCTGTGCCTTTGAAATATCTAAACTAACAACACTTTTATGATCCCTATCTATTTTAATCACAGCCAGCATTAGCGGTAATCACTCAATAAAGACAGCCTGCAAAAAAGTTACAGACCGCACCAGCATATTTAGAAAAGAGCTACAACATTTTGCAAGAACCACCAGAGTGTTTATCATTCACCAGAAAAGAGCTGTGCACTACTTAAAGAGAAGGAAGGGAACAAGAAGAGAAAATTGTAGCAGTGCTCTGCAGCACAGAAATATAAGCCAATAACAAGTATGACAAAATCAATGCAGTATGCCGACCGACAGAGGCTTAGTGAATTCTTGTAATCCTCCATTGGTGTCATTGTGCGGGGCCATTGATTATCTGACGCCTCAGAAAGCGCCAGGGTGACCTGGCTGTTGCACTGTAGAGTTCCTAGGAAGGTGGACACGATGTCTGAGGTAGGTGTGTCAATACTTGAAACGTCACACAGAGCCATTGTCTTTCATTCTAAAACTGGGAACACAAACTACTGGCAAATTGTCTGTTAAATTTGCTCCTTTCACATAGCTGTTGTATTTCCTTTTTGAGAGGAAAACATTCTGACGTGTTCCCTTCTATTTATGACCAAGTGGATCAGCTATTTGCCACAAAGTACACCATGGTGTCTTTCTTTGACAAAGAATTGGGACTCATATTGTTGTCTACTATCAGGAGTTAAAGTCCTGGCATACAAAAACAGAAAAAAAGTAAGAAAATCTTGGCACAGGTACTGTCTCTCCTATGGTGCAGCTGAGGAGTGGTAACAATGAATATACTGTAAACCCAGATTTCTCCTTAAATGATCCAGTGTTGAACCAGGCATATGGCTATATATCATCATTTACCAAGGGCACCTCTCAAAAAAGTCCACCAAACTTAAGTTTCATTTCTGCAAGTATGAAGAAGAGTCATATAGCTGCTATAACCAGTTTAGGAAAATGTGAAAATATTCTCCATAGTTTTGTAGGTGGTCGAACACACTATCACTTTATATTCAGTTATGTCAAGTCTTTCCAATTTAAATCTTGGCACTAAGATCTGTTAAGACAGATCACAACCATAAAATCTAGTCTAATCCAATAATTCCAATTTCTAACTGATGGCATGTCCTATATCATCATATATTGTGCAGTACACCATCAGGATTGGGAAAGGAATGCAAAGTAGTGCACTAAAAATCACAACGGCCCAATAATCCAGGTAATTTAGTGTCTAGGAAATGCTGTGGTGGTGCTGTAAATCATGCCTCCAGTCATGGTGACTACACCAGATAGGGGTGAGGGGTTGGATCCAGGAATAGCACAGGCATAGTAAATAAATAGGTGCTATGAGGTCCTGCTGGGTGAGTTGTGGGTCACAAGCTGACTTCCGCTTTAGCTGCATTATGCTCATCATTAACATAAAGCTCATGTCTCTAATTGTAGATCTTTACAAAGTGCACATACACATTTAAGTGTGTTATTGACAAATGAAAAGTTTAGCCTTCTTTCCATCTAATATTAATGACCATGGTTTGTTGAAAGCATTGCACCTTAATGTACAGGGCTACACTAAGTTGCTTGCCTTAAGCAATCCTCATGTGACTATTAATGATTAATTGGTGTGCTTCAAGACTGAATATGATTTATTTAGCTCCAAAGTATTGTTTGCCAAGAGAACCCACAGAAAGCAGGCTTTTAATTAAAAGATCAATTAATAACCCTACCTCTTCAGCCAGATTTGAAAATGAGTTTTCATTGCAATTAAGAAATGGACTCATCAGTGCATGACTTATCAGCTTACACACAGAGACAGTGTTCCCCACTGCCATCTGCGGGCTTCATTGTCCTATTTCTTTGTCAGTCAGGGATGGTTCTACTGCCAAGATTTATTAATTCATTAAGATTTCTATTCAGAACAGCTAGAGAACATTGTGTTCCTTCTTTTCCAACAATGCATTGCATTTAAATAACTGGCTTAGTGTGCAGGAAAGTGTGGGTCAACAGCACCAGGGATCTGTGAAATGGTTAAGGTACACAGATCCTACCTGCCTTACTAAATACACAATGAAGCCCATTCCTCAACTGGAATATATTAAAATATCACTGATGCTTTGCTATTGGCTAACAAAAGTAAGTCCCCTCTAATTGTGAGATCTGAAATCTGTTATAAACAGTTTGGTCCAAGAATACAATGTTAAAGGTCTTTTGTCAGTATTATAGTCTTGATCAGTCACAAAACATTGCAGACCAAGCTAAAAGATGAAGTCACAGTGTGTCAATCTATTTTGAAGAGGTACTAGCAAGAACATTTATTCTGTAGAAGATCAAGACTCTGCTCATTTATTCATGCCCTGCATGCAGCAAAGAATCCAAATAGCAATCAAGATGAGAGCTTTGGAGAGATGTAGAGAGATGGATTTACATCCAAACAGCTCGAGGGTACTGGCTTTAACTCTACTTATTGGATCAGAATCCAATTCTAGGAAGCCTTCTTTTTTGAATTGTAAGCCACAGTATTTCAATGGATACTGCAAACTGTCGACAAATGCTCAGCTGAGATTTTGTGCCTGATGTTAGAATACTCAGAATAACACATTTTATTGAACTTTGGAATGAACATTTATTCTGTCTTTGATCCAGCACCTTGATACACAACTGCACTAAGGCAGGTTTGCACACACAAACACACTCACATGCACGCACAGTATGTTGGGCATGCATTCAATGAAATGCAAATGATGTTAAATCATTCTAAAAAAAACACTAATATTATGCAAACATTCAACACTCTTTCAGAGGTTGTTTACTGTTTTGTCATTACTTGACATTGTAATTGTTTGGTCGTAAAGAATAGTGTAAAGCCCATATGAAAAATGGTTTAGCCTCTCATTTCTTTGAGATGGTCAGGACAGGGGACAGGAGAATGTTGTGGGTGTATCTACTAGAGCAGGGCCTGAATTTCAAACAAGTCTGGATGAAAGAGCTTTAGAGGAAAATGCAGGATCAGAGCAAACAAAAGACGATGTGATGTAAGAAAATTTGAAGAATTCATTGCACAGCCCTGCAGTTCAATATCGATTTATCAATACAATGGCTATAATTTGCAGTAGTTCTGATTTGCAATTAATTGAAAAATCATAGTTTTGTTGAAGGAAAGGAAGAAGAAAAGAAAGTAAGGTGCTCTTCTTTATATAAACATGATGATGGTGAGCAGAATTCACCCCTGCAGGGCACTGAAGGAAGAAGGAGGCGTGGAAAAGGCTGGCAAACTCGGAAGCACATAGGGTACAGCTTCACTCTGCAATGCAAGTGAAAATTTGAAGGAAAACAAGGCAGGTTGAAGAAAGAGAGATACCCTGCAATTGTTAAAACCTGAACCTTAGATCAGGACATGGAGGGGTGAGATCATTCAGAAAAAAACTAAATAAAAACAAAGTTGCATGTCAGAGGTACCAAATTAAACCTCCAAATGTGTGTGAAAAAACACGATATAGTAATACAGACCTCTAAGGTTTAAGAGTCTCTTATATAAGAAAAAACATTTTGCATCAGCATAAATAATAAAAATGAAAGGCAGACATAGAGTATATTCTAAGAAGTCAGGGTATCCCTCCTCCACATTAATAATTTAAACATCTTTGATACCAACATAGCATAAACTGCTCTGTCGTCTTTACATGATTATCTTCTGCAAATTGACTTGTGGCAGCTTTGTGATGATCACATGGAGGAAGACAGACAATCAGAACATCTGGTATGGTTTCAAACAGCTTTAGCTGAAGCATCTGAAACAGTGACAAGCAAATAAAATGTAGCACAACAAGACAGTTGGTTGTCTCTGTTCTTTCGGTGTGTGACTAAAGTTTGTGCAAACTGTCAAATCCCATCTTTCGATGTGAATGTGCTCAAACTCTGTAGTGTCACTCACTCAATAAGTAGTGAGAACAGACAGCTCTCTCTCTGGAGGAAGAGATCTTTCCAGACTACAGAGGAAGGTCAAACACCTTTGATTTCTCAGCTTGATAAAGGAGCAGGTTTTTGTTATTGCTTTATCCATATGTAGTTAACAATGAATGCCTTCAGCCTCAAATGAGGTGGCTTCATTAATTAATTAAACACTGGCTTTTTATCTCAGGTGGAGTATTTCCATGGTGGTTTCCTTCGCATTCATTTCTCCGACTCAGCCACCTAGATGTGATATTTATGCCTTTGAGTCACACTGTGCAGTGAGAATTTCAGCCAATAACTGCACCCACCTGCAGTGAAGATGAATATGTAAATTTGAAAAGTAGGTCAGAGATCAAATTTCATCAGGTAAAATCACTTCCGAATTATCCTTTCGCCAAGCAGGGCTTTTTAGCCAATCTGATTTTAGTTTGACCTTCTGGATGACTGCCATCACTCAGGTTTGGCTGATAAAAGTATTCAGTCACCATTCCTTTATCACTGGAAGTATGAAGACAAGAGATACAGGCAGGCCAGTAATTTAATTAATGCTGTCTGATTAAGGTAGTCTTTTGAGCCTTAGAAAACAGAGGTTACATGTACTGGATTTAACACTGGGATATTACTGCACAATGACAATGTCTTATCGTATCATAGAATGCCAAATGGCAGGCTTAGTGTTATGGAAGGCCTAGTGTTATTAAAACTTCAAATATGCTAGAGCTTAATTTTGTTTTCATTAATTTGGTTTGCTTATTTTAATTAGTGGCCTTAATCTACAATTAGCTGAGAGGTCAACTATACTCTCAGCTTAAAAAAAGGAATTGTTTTGAGTAGAGTGAAATTATTTAGACATATATTTAATTAGACTGTTAACCCATGAAATATTAGTGTCACCCACTCTCATGCTGTCTTTACAAAATAGTAAAATAGAAATACTGAAGGTATGAGTGACTGATATTTGTGACTTAGTTTAACTACTATTAAAAAAGACACATTGACAGGTTCCATGCTAATACCCTGACACAGACAGTGCTCACCGTGATGGTTTAAATAATTAATCAACTAAATCTATGTAAAATATAGACCATTAGTCAATACACTATTGTAAAAAGGGTATATACTGTGCTTTAAAATCTAAATAGTGCATTTCACATTGTTTACTGACAGAGTAAAACTGACACCTGCAGAATCTCCCAGGAGAAAAAAAGTTGCAGAGCTGATTTTGTCAACCAAGTAAAACAGCTGTAAGAGCATGTGTCCATAAAGTGTAATATTTGTAATAAAGTTCATTTCTTGCCTCTTGCTATGTAATTACCCTCTCTTGTTTGAGTTTTGAAGTCAGTGCGCATTTTCATCTTAATTCAGGATTTGGCATACCAAGCCTCCAGCAACACCCCACGCTCACGTACGCTAGGTGAATACAGCCTGATGTGTGACAGTGGAGCATGAATGATACAGTAGATTGGGCTATACTCCAAATGCTTCGCTTTTTCCTTCACAGAGGGAGAACTGTGCCAAGGTGGAGAGAAAGCAGTGAAGAGTGGCCACCAGCTGGCTCTGGCTCTGCCTGCTGTGGCCATATCAGTTGCTCCAATGGACAACTATAATTCATTTGTCCTGCTCCCTTATCTTTATAAATGAGCACATGTGACTCAATACAAACAGATAAATGTTTTGAGCAGTGAAGCACTGACTACTTAATGCTACATGACACAAAGAATCAAAATTCTTTGTTTTGTCTTTCTGGCTTTTGAAGGTGTCAACAACCAAAGTTGCTGTTTGCAGCTGTAATGTCAGTGATGTGTTGTTTATGCAGGTCTCATAGCTATGCAGCACTTTGAATGCTAAACAGCTGCCATATAAAACAAGACCTTTCATGTGTGCCGTGCTTCTGAGGCCAGAGAAGTTTGACTCTACAGAGCTACATGTTGGCCATAGCTCAAACAGACCATCAAGAATAACAAAATATTTATAACTAAAGGAGGAGCGCTCGAAGATTAACACTGTGCAGACACAGACTGCCCCATCACCTAGGCTAAATTAATTACTGCAGTCAGATTTTGAATAAAGACTTATCAGAGATATATGTGTGTTGCAGAACTGCTGCAAGAAAGACTGTCTGTCCACTGGAGCTACCTATCAACACCATCTGTTTAATAATGTACGGTATCTCCATATTTAATAATAATGATTTCACATGAATTTAAAATGATGTTTCGCTGATTGTGATATTTCTCTTACAATTCATGTTCATGTTTGCTGAAATAAACCTCTATTCTACTCTAAGATAAAAATGTTATTTCAAAGTATTCACTCTGCGTTCTGCTGCTGCTTTTACAGTGTCGAAATAGTGACAGTGTCCAGTAAATAGTTTATGTATTCATAACATTTCCTGCAATGTCTGTGATCTGATGTAGTTATGCTGGGTATGGTACAAACCTCAATTTTAATGCCCGAAAGGCAGAAATAATGTGCATGTTTGCAGCTGCATCATTTGTACTAAATAAAATGTCCCATTTCTGTAGTAAAGACACAAACTGAGTCTGTGCCATACCTAGATTATTGTGTAAAGCAGGGGTGCCCACACTTTTTTGGCTTGCGAGCTACTTCGAAATGACCAAGTCAAAATGATCTACCTATATATATATATATATATGTATAAATGTGTGTCTATATGTATATATGTGTGTGTGTGTGTGTGTACTTTGAGTATACTTCATGCAACTTTATACTTTAATATGACACAATACAATTCCATACATTTATGGTGATTACCATATTACAATGCAACAACCTCCACCCTCCATAAACACAGACCATAAAAAATAATTAGATAGTGAAATAATTATATATGCTTTTTGTAAATGAAATGAATATATTTGGTCACTACATATTTAAATATTTTTTTGTGAATTAATTTCAGTATTTAATAACTTAATGGCACATTTAAAAATGTGTTTAATGGTTGTTATATTGATTGCAATGTGACACCCTCCAACCTCCATATTACCATCCTCTGATCACTTGCATTGAACCCTGTCTAACTTGCATTGAGTTAGACAGGGTTGCACAGTAACCAGCCTCAAGCAGGCCTCCAAATGATCTTCATCACGGTGGACCTGTATTTGGACTTAATAATCTTCATGTGTGAAAATCCTGAGTGTCATAAATAAGAAGAGCTGAATACTGCAGTGAAAAACAGTGCGTTTTGTCATGTTTTGTTATTTCTCATCTGTGAGTAAATTCCAGCACTGTCCGTGAGCGATCGACTTCAGCTGACTGGCAGCCTGCAGTGTCATATCTCATCCTCAGCTGCAGACGAGTTCAGGTGAAACAATGATGGTAATTTTGCAGAAAGTAAATCCAAATCATCATTTCACTTAGTTCGCTGTAGTGTTGCAGTAGCTCGCACGTGCGTGGTGACCCGTGTGTTAGAGATTTCAGACTGGCTGCCCTGTACATCAATCAATCAGCGTCTGATATTTTTTCAATAGCCCGCGATCTACCTGCACTACCTTTGAGATTGACCGGGCGATCGCGATCGACATATTGGGCACCCCTGGTGTAAAGTATCACATTAAATATAAAACGATTTTCAGAAACCAATGTAAAAACTATTAAAAATCATTGAAGGACACTACACATATTATCTGAAACATTCTCTTCTGTTTTACAGATTAAAAAGAATGAGCAACTGATCAATGACAGGAACGGCTCTGTAGCTCTGTCCGCCTCAGATAACCTTGGACAGAGGGCAAATACTGACTCAATACTTGACCAGCTACAGCATACTCCCACCCAAAGTATTGCTCTGGTGCTCAAGCTGTGGTGAGTTTTTCTGACACCAAAGTCTTTCTAATTCATTTTCTTAGTTTCTATACGTCACTGTTCCACTTTAAATTTTGGCATCTGACTATGACATGCCTTATCAATCATTGTGAATATCTACTTTGTTCTGTTACATGAAGACACTGCCAGCTGTCAAAGCACTTTTCATCCTTGAACCCATGTCTCAGTAGAGCTATAAATAACTGGCTCCACTCAGGCCCAGCTCATTAGCCAACCAGGCATTACACAAAAATAATGGCCACAAGACTTGGTTTTATAACAAAGCCAGAATAAAAGCTGTATTAACACAGAGATGTGGAAAGTGAGTACATACATAATTGGACTCAAAGATATATAAAAAAAGGATTTGATTGCCAAAACTGTATATGGAATATAAAATAATTCTATTTCTTAAACTTGAATTTGAAAAATTTGCATGATTATCTTTAAGGATATGATTCAGTAATGGGGCCAGGAGGGGCCTTTTTTCTTTCTCTCTCCCCTTCCATCTCTGTAGGCGCCTGCCTGATAAGCTTTGCCAAAAGTGAGATTTAGCACAAGGCATCTATGCAGCAACCCTCATGAATAACAGTAAAGTAAAGGAGCACTTTTAAAAAGAGTGGGAATGGCAATAATCGTCAAGCACCCAGCTCATACTTACGAGTGGTGATTTCCATGTGACCATAGCAGCTAAAGCCCAGTATCATTCATTAATGCCCTGGCTCCTCATTACTGTCTCCTCACATTTTTGAAAGACTCATTACCTGCATAATGGAATAGTGCTTAGAACAGTCAGACCTTTCCTTAGTGTGAATTAATCACCTACATGCACAGACAAAAAGGGAATTCTCACATTAAATATTAACAAACTTCAAGCTCTAGCTTTCTACTTTTTCAAACTTCTAGAAGGTGTACTTTCTTGAAGTGCACCATCAGGGACATGACACCAGTATCATTGAAGACTGCCCTGGTGTCTTTCATGTGTCTGCAAGACTACTGTGAAAAAAGGAAGCAAGGAAGAAGAAAGAGATATACTTACAGTTGACTGTGACTTTTACTGTTTTGGTGTCAGGAGAGGAGATGTCATTTAAAGCGCTGCATTCGTAGTCTCCAGCTTGGTCCCTTGTGATGCCAGTGATGTTAAGATATTCGCCACTGTCATACTTCCTGGCTGGAAATAGAAAAATGGAGGCAAAATACTTACACTCTGTCTACAAAGAATACAAACACAGCACACAAGCACACATCCTTCCGCTCAGTATATACACTGCTCAAAAAAATTAAAGGAACACTTTGAAAACACATCAGATCTCAATCTAAAAAAAAAAAAAAATCATGCTGGGTATCCATGCTGATATGGAATGGGTAATGTGTTAGGAACACAAGGATGCATGCACATCATTTAATGAAAATAAAAATTATCAACCTACAGAGGGCTTAATCAGAAGTCACCCAGAAATGTAAACTGAAAAACTGATGTGGCAGGCTAGTCCAATTTGCTGAAATGTCATTGCAGCAACTCAAAATGGTACTCAGTAGTTTGTATGGCCTCCATGTGCTTGTATGCCTGCCTCACAACGTTGGGGCATGCTCCTTATGAGATGACGGATGGTGTCCTGGGGTATCTCCTGCCAGATCCTGAGCAGGGAATCACTGAGCTCCTGGACAGTCTGAGGTGCAACTTGGTGGTGTTGGATGGATCTAAACATTATGTACCAGAGATGTTCTATTGGATTTAGGTCAGGCCAGCGTGGAGGTCAATGGTATCAATTCCTTCATCCTCCGGGAACTGCCTGCATACTCTCGCCACATGAGCCCAGGCATTATCATGCACCAGGAGGAACCCAGGACCCACTGTACCAGCGAAGGGTCTAACAATGGGTCTAAGGATTTCATCCCAATACCGAATGCAGTCAGGGTGCCATTGGCTATACTGTACAGGTCTGTGTGTCCCTCCATGGATATGCCTCCCCAGACCAACATTGACCCACCACCAAAACGATCATGCTGAATGATGTTGCAGGCAGCATGATGTTCACCACAGCTTCTCTAGACCCTTTCACATCTGTCACATGAGCTGAGAGTGAACCTGCTCTCAACTGTGAAAAACGCAGGGCGTCAGTGCCCCACCTGCAAATTCAGGTGTTTTCTGGCAAAGGGCAGAGCTCCACGGTGCTGGGGAGTGAGCACAGGGCCCACTAGAGGACGTCGGGCCCTCAGGCCACCCTCACGAAGTTTATTTCTAATGGTTTGGTCAGAGGCATTTATGCCAGTGGCCCGCTGGAGATCACTTTGTAGGGCTCTGGCAGTACTCATCCTGCTCTTCATTGGACAAAGGAGCAGATACCGGTCTGACTATTGGGTTAAGGACCTTCGACGGCCCTGTCTAGCTCTCCTAGAGTAACTGCCTGTCTCCTGGAATCTCCTCCATGATCTTGAGACTGTGCTAGGAGACACAGCAAACCTTCTGGCAATAGCACGTATTGATGTGCCATCCTGGTGGAGTTGGAATTCCTGTGCAACCTCTGTACGGTCCAGGTATCACCTCATGCTACCAGTAGTGACACTGAGCCTAGTCAAATGCAAAATTACTGAAAAGCAGTCAGAAAAGATGAGGAGGGAAAAATGTCTGTGGTCTCCACCTGCAAAACCATTCCTGTTTTTGGGGTCGTCTCATTGTTACCTCTTTAGTGCACCTGTTGTTAATTTCGTTAACACAAAAACAGCTGACACTGATTAACAACCCCTTCTGTTACTTAACTGATCATATCAATATCCCAGTTTAACTGACTTGATACTATACTCTGATTAAAAAGTGTTTTTTTTATTTTTATTTTTTAGCAGTGGATGTAGTAAACAGATTTCAAGTTTAAGTCTGACTAGAAGATGCAATGTGATTATGTATTGCACTAAACTTCCGATTACATTCTATTCATCCTAAAATAGCAGCAGATTAGCAGTGCATCAATACATTGATGTTTACTAGATGACACAAAATGAAATAATGGTGTATTCCCGGTCATCCACTTATTATTTTCTGAAGTCCAGACCGTGTAGTTAGAGTGACTTCCTGGAAGACAGACAAATTCATTGGCTCAATGCACATGTCAGTGCTTTATCGCTAGCTAACAATGCCAAAGGCAGGAGCAGCAAAGCACCATGACTGGCATATTGGCAAGTGTGTAGCGCACCTAAAAAGTTGGAGGAGGCACAAATCCACACAAACATGTCTGTTCCAATCAGCAGAGACACAAACTAACATAGTTATAGGTAACAGGTAAGTGTAAATGTATTTATTTATCTTCTGTGTAAATGTATTGCTTGTAACGACTGAACAAATGGCAACAGGAAAGAAACAATAATGAGACCCAGTATATTTCAGTAATAATAATAATTAATAACCAGGGCAAATTATACAAGTGAAGTGAATTTAAGTTGAGAATTCCTAATTATTTTACATCTGATAGATAAACTGGCAAGAAAAAAATTGGAAACATCAAGACATTACATTACTGGTTGTTTACACTGAAGCATAAAAAATGAATACCAAAATACAGAAAACAAGTTCCTCATTCATCTGTAAAAATTAAAACCATCTGAAACTTAAAGGTTTACCTTTTACCAAACAACTACCATTCATTAGTCAATCAGTGTTAAACTGAAGGCTGTCTGTTTTTTCCAGAAATTCAAGCGTGGATGGTTTTAAATTAATCATGCATGCCTTCCAAGGTGTTAAAGTATCTTAAAATTAGTTCAATCATTTGTGTAAATCATAGTCTCCAGAGACATGCTACAACTGGATCCAGTCAGGACAAAAGACGCAGTGGAAAGCACAAGTGCACCTCTGTTCAAGAGGACAAGTACTTATGAGTGTTCTCCTTGAGAAAGAGATACCTCGCTTCTCCTGAACCAACTGCATTGTGAAAAAACAGTGGTCTCATGAACCACTGTGCACAGACACTATGCATAGGAAACTCAGGTCTTTTGGCCTCATGGGCAGAGTTAGCTAGAAAAACTCCCTACTAAGGTTGGCAAATTGGAAAAAAAGGTTGCACCTCTCTTTAGGTCGTGCCACAGCATTTTAATTGGGTTGAGGTCTGGACTTTGACTAGGCCTTTCTAAAAACTTAATTATTTTATTTTTCAGCCATTCTGATGTAAATTTACTGGTGTGCTTCAGATCATTGTAATGTTACCTGGTCTCGAGCAAGCTTTAGCTGTTTCACATTTGCCTCTAGAATACTCTCTGGTATAAAGAGGAGTTCATGGTCAACTCAATAACTGCAAGGTGCCCAGGTCCTGTGGCTGCAAAACAAGCCCCAAATCATCTCCCCTCCACTGCCATACTTGAGTATGTATAAGGCATTTGTGCTGCAATGCTGTGTCAGGGTTTCCCCAAACATGGTGCTGGGCACTAAGGCCAAATAACTCCAGTTTGGTCTCATCTGTCAATAGGACATTGTTCTAGAAAACTTGTGGTTTGTTAAGATAAGCCTTTATTCGTCCCACACTGGGGAAATTTCGGGTTCAGATCCAGTTTTGTGAATCTCAGTCGTGCTTTGATGTTCTTTTTAGACAGAAGAGGCTGGCAATGTTTCCAAACAAATGTACTTGTTCTGCCTTCTTCTAATTGTGCTGTCATGGACTTAAACATTTAACATGCTCAATGAGGTCTGCAGTGTCTGAGATGTAGCTCTTGGGTTTTCCTGTATTTCTCTGAACAAACTGCCAAAACCACTGATTTTATAGAGGTTTGCAAACCTGCTGATGATAATTAACCAATGGCTAATGAAAAGCAGCACCTAGCTGTAGCTTAACCTCGGAAATCCTATGGAAGCATAAAGGAGTACTTAGTTATGCCAAAGTGTTTTTTTAATCTATCTTTTATTTTTGTTAAATAAATAATGACATGTATATATTCTTGGCCATCACAGGTTATATTTGCCTAATGCTAAGACCCGCTACAATCATTTGACTTTTACACACAAAAAACACAGAATTAAAAGAGAGGGTACTAACTTTGGAACAGGAGGATCTAGCAGGAGATGGCTTAATAAGCAAGTGTTCTCTCTTGCAGCACTAGCACAATGGTTAAAGCTAGGAAAGCAAAGAAGCAAAATAAATATAGTGTGGTTGGCTGTACTGAAGTAGACAAATCGAAACAAAGCTCTGGTGAAGCTACTCACCAATAGTTGAACTTTGGATGAACACATGGGTAAATACTTTACTATATGTGCAAACCACTCTGCCACAAACAGCTTCACTAACTAGGGATGGTATAATGCAGAACTAGCCTCTAACCTTTTGCTGAAAGAGGGATCAATACCAACTGATGACCATGTGTGTTTATTCATACTAACCGCATAGAGATTTGTATTGTTTAATTTCAATTGTATGCTTATGCTCATTAATTTATGATTGATTATTAAAGGTTACACTTTGCATGAAAAAGAAAGAATAACATAAAGTTAGCTATTGCCATTGTGTCCCCACCCATGACCAAAGACTTGTTAGCATGTTATAGCTCTGTAAAAGTGCCATATTTGCCATATATTATTGCTTTACCTTTCGTATCATGGTGGTAGGACGTCCAGAAGAGTGTGTACCAACTACAGTGGCTTAGCATTACCTTTCTATTGAGGGTTGCTTTATGTAAGCATTTTGATTAAACATGAAAACAGCAGCTAGTAACATTAGTTGTTGCTGTTCTTCTCCTGGGTGGCACATATAACCCCCAGACTTTGTATTTATATAATTACGTTTTTCAGGCAATATAACAGTAACAGTATTTCCAACTATTACTACCTAGGGTTACAAAGACACCTGTCTTATTTACATGGATCCCAAAACCAATCGTTTCTGGATCTCATGCTAGAAAACCCCATTTTAACTCCTGAAAAGGTGTATTTCATTGAACCTTTAATATTCCTGCTATAAATAAATAGTAAAAATAGTTAATGTACAAACTTAATTAACCAGAATGGGCACTCTGACTTGTCTTCAGCTATGCAGCCCCACACACAGGGAGCTGTGATGCACTGTGTACTGATATCTGTTGATCACATACACCTTCACAATTTTCACTAACAGTAATCTGTAATCAGTAATTGGACCTACAGTATGTGCCTTTGGCCCTTATGACTGCTGGGTCATTAGCTGTCCTTCCTTGGACTGCTTTTGGTAGGTACTGGCCACTGCATACCAGGAACACCTTACTAGACCTGCCATTTTGAAGATGGTCTGACATAGTCATGTATTCACCACATTTAGGTCCTTATCAAAGTAGCTCAAATCCTTACGCTTGCCTATGTTTCCTGCTTCAAACACATCGACTTCAAAAACAGTTTGAAAGACTGTTAACTTGTTAACAGAAAGACTGTTAACTTGTTGCCCACCCCTTGACAAGTGCCTTTGTAATGAGATAATCAATGAGATTCACTTTGCCTGTCAATGCTTTAAAGGGCTGATTAGTGTAAATGAATCATTCAGTCGTTTTTCAATTTGTCAACCTCCTGGTCCCAGTGTCTCAAATGAGCAGATTTAATATTTTACTTTGTCATTTCTAAAAGTAAACAGAATGTGTTGCCTGTTTTAGATCACTGATTGTATGAGACAAGCTATTCGAACAGAGCATCTTGGACTGTGGGGAATTCTAATGACATTTTTACAATTTTAGTGATGTTTTACAGACAAAAATAATTAATGACCCCAGTGAGACTTGTGAGTGACATTTGGTTATTTGTCAGATTTCAGTCCAAGTCTTGTATTAAAACCCAGTAAGCCACCTGCCGATGATTACAAATATCATGCATCTGTATTCATCTTTGACATGAGGATTATCATACCTAATGGATTGAAACAATAGATAGATAAATTTGACAGTGTGTTTATATTTTAAATGCTTATCATATCTCAGCATGCAGCATGTTTTAGAGATTTATACAAAACTTTTCAGCGTGGTAATGGTAGTTTGGGATGGAAGATGCGTGGATGGCTTTTGATGTCTAACAGAGTGCACAATCAAGCAAAACTGAGCTCAACATACTACAGAGAACCAAAACTGACTCAGCAATATCTCATAAATGACGAGCCAGAATCAAGATAAGCCATGCTTCAAGGGTGGAAATGCTGTCAGTCTGTGCTGCCAGTTTCCCCTGCAAGTGAGCTGAATTCTTATATAAAGCCACTTCCTTATTCTGCGACCCTGGTGGCTTTTTATCTGCTAACTACTATGTCAAAAAAGTTGAAACTGTAGGCACTGTCGATAATGAGCTTTCCTCTCTTCTCACTGTTGTGGAGGCAACAATGGAGTCCAAGAGTCTTGGCAAAGACACTAGCGGCTGCACAAACAACGGCAAAGGAAAGAAAATGTTTGAAAAACTCATCCATAAACAAGCACCGGATGCGTCTGAAAAACAGACCTATTAATATGCCAAGAGAGAACAGGGATGGAGACATAACACAAAGGGCTCTATTTTTGTGACAGTGCATGGCACAGGGCCAGGCTTTGCACCAGTAAAGAAGCAGATTTTATTTGGCGAACGCATTTTTTTAAGCCTAATCCCACTGATGTGGGAAGGGATGTGCAGTACAGTGTGTTAGTATAGTTATCAAATAGTGCAGTGCAAGTTTGAAAAATGGGCATTTGTGCAGGTTAACATGGTACAATGCACAGTAATGTAATGGTAATGCTGCATGATTAATCTAATCGTAATGTTAGCCTGTGCAATTACATAACCGCAAAGGGCTGCAATTTAATTAAATTGATATGTGCGTGTGAGCATGACAATCGATTCTCTGTTTTTGAGCAGTTTATTCATTATCCATGCTCATCAGTGAGTCTGTGTTGAGACAGTGATGACTTGGTAGAGATGGGTGCCAAAGAGTAGACTGATGCTGAACTTTTGTTTTTGTGCCCAAAACAAAAAGAAGTGACCTCTGTTATGACCCCTGTTATGTTAAGCAATATTTCGGCTTCAAGCTTAGCACCATAAACATACAAACTAAAAATTGCTACATCACGCTAAAACTTGACAAATATGTTTCAGTACCACAAACAGTAGAACAAAACAAAACACTTGTGATTGCTGATAAGCGTCATGCCATATGACAAGTGCTACCAGAGACAGAAAGAAATCACAGACTCAATAACATACTACTTGGCAAGAGACATGGTGCGCATGTACACCAGTAGCAAAGAGTGAATTCAGCAAATGATCCACACCCTGTAGAAGATCTCTGAGTTGGGAAATACACATTTCAAAATTATATTTTGTGCATTTTCATTGATAACCAATCAAGTAGGCCCAATAATCGATTTGTTTTTTATATCACAATCGCAACATTGTTCCCAATAATCACAATACGACTTTTGCGCCAAATTGTGAAACTCTAGTTCTACCTTGTGTCTTTGACTTCTACATTTGACTAAGCAATATTTGTATGTACATAAAGAGATATACCAAAGTTTACTGTGATATGCTATAATGATATGCTGCAAAACTGATTTTGTGTTGTTTTTTTTTTGGCAGAAATTAAGTAAGCAAGACATATGTTTCTATCCATAGGCCCTTTTACTGTAGTTTACTACTCAATATGCCTCCTCACCGTTCTGTATAAAATGTAACATACTGGCTGACCCTCCTTTAAGCTGTCTGAAGAGGTAGCCAGACCCGGGGTATTGGGGATAAAGTAGGGTAAAATGTTTTTTGATATTTTGATAGAAACAACATTTTACACATAATTCAAATTTAAGTACAGCTGTCATCCATCATGTTCATTATGTTAATGATTGCAGTTATATTCAGCTTCATTTGAGCAACATGTTTAAAAAATCAGAAATAGTGAGAATTGGAGGGAGTTCAGTGTAAATAGGCAAATATATCTTACAAAAGTGATCATTACAGTACAGAGCATCTGTATAAAAAAGGCCAATATTGACATGTTTGGGAACCAGTGGCAGATCTAGAAAATTTTACATGGAGGGGCAAAGGAGTGGAAAGAGGTCTAGGCAGGATGGCAATGCTGAACCTCCTCAGTGAAGTATGTGAAAATCCCTTATATGTAAATGGAGTCAACAAAATATCCACAAATACACTTTAAAACAATTAATTGTATCGTTACCTCTCCTAAGATAGACTTAAGATTATATTTACAAGTATGTATTTTGGAGGGGGAAGGCTCTACAGCAGGGGGGCAGTTACCCCCCCACCCTTAATCCCCTGTAGAGCCGTCCCTATTGAGAACTAAATTTAAACATTTAACTTAAAGAGGTTAGTTTATCGTTCTTGTTGTAGCGTCAGTCCAAGTGACCCCACTGAAACCTATAGCCTCAGTAATATACCTAGAATTAAAATTATGACGAATTATGAGAAGCAGATTATCTGTTTCACTGGAAAAATAGGTCCCCTGCTAAGCTTGGCTACCACCTTGAACTTTTAATACTGATAATAGACATCAGAGACCTGTTACTGCCATCAATTTCAAAATTACCTTCATTTTCCTTAAAATAAAACATTTTCACAGTTTAAACATTTCATATGTTTTCTATGTTCTGCTGTGAACAAAATATAGTTTTGAGATTTGTAAATCATTGCATTCTGTTTTTACGTAGATTTTACACAGCGTTCCAACTTTTTTGGAATTGGTGTTGCTGATAATATATGACCTGTTTCATAGTTTTACACCTGTTACCACAAAATGACCAAATCCAACCCCCTTGTAAATCTCATGTCACACATGTACCATGTAGCTGTGTGTTTCGTAAAGCACTAGTGATTCATAGAAAGAAAGCAGGATGAGTTTATCACAGGTAGTATGTGTATCTGTGGGAACCCTATGTCCATTGCACATGACAAATCTAAATCTAATGTCAGCATTTTTATGACAATTTCTATGACCCAATTAATGGCTACACTACTGTGTGTTTGGCTTGTTTACTGTGTACAATGATCAGTGCTATGAGTCACAACACATGCACAGCTGGGGTATGTCTGTTCCTTTTGTGTTCTGTTGAGAAGCATTTTCTGTGTCAGATCTTAAAAGGTGGCTTTTTTATGGAAAAACAACTGCAGATCTTCACAGGATTTTATGTCTCAGAGCCCTATATAGATTCTACTTCCACCCCCTCTTCCACCAAATAGTAGAACTATACAGTTGACCTATACACTGCCCTTAATACACAGTTTCGTTGTATTTCACTGTAATAGAGAATTACGGGACTCGGCATGTGGAAATCCACTGTGTGCACTTGTGCCTTTTACTTGGGCAATGAAGTCAAAAGCACTGACCCATGAGGCCAAGTATGTTTGATGCTTCCAATAACATTTAGAAAATCTCTGGATCAAATGCTGTAGTTTCCACAGAAAATAACTTTGAATACTCAGTTAAACCGCTGGATGTATAGGGCTTGTTAGAGCAAATCACATCTCTCATGTTCAGAGTAGTTTATCTTATTTTGAGTAGAGTACATATTTTATCTCAGTGTTGTTTATCTCAGTATTGTATTTTTATTTTCTTCCAGTTTGAGCCTGATGAATGTTGACATTGTCAGCTTGGAATATGGCTGTTCATCAGGGAGGAAAAAATGCATTGATAAAAATAAAACCTGGTAATTGAGTACGTGTTGCCAGTTTAAACGTTTTAATTACTGCAGTATATATATATCCAACAGAAGACTCTTAGTGAAATCCTGTTGGTGACTTTTTTTGGTCAGGCAGTGTGTATTATTTATTTATTATATTATATTATGTATCTGTGATTAGTGTCTATATATATATATATATATATATATATTTTTTTTTTTTCATCTGGAAAACTTTATGTTATTATATATTGATTTGATTTTATGTTTTTATTTA
>JAUBNQ010000020.1:14064994-14077237 GCA_032353495.1 Ctenopoma kingsleyae | reverse complement strand
AGGTTCCAGACTGTAGAAATATGTTATTTAAAGCTACAAAATAACAAGGAAAATGCACTAAAGTCAGATAAATAGATAGTTTTGTTTACTTAATATCAGCTGTACAGTGGAAAAATGACTGGAAAAAAATATGCGCCGCCCGGTGTGTGTTATGTGCATCAGTCTGCGCTGGTGTGTGTGTCTGTGTGTTTTGGCCTTTATGCTTTAAAAGTCATATTTCCCGACTCACACTCTCTGTCCGCTGCTGTGTTCACCTGTGAGTGCGCGCGCGAGTGTCTCAGTGTGTACATCGCAGCAGAACTCCGCCACGCGCGATACAGAGAGACAGAAATGACGCCATCATGTAAATACGATAAATAACATGAGGCTGTTAGTTTAATAAAAGAACAACATACACACCTGTTCTATAGGAAAGGAAACCTGAAACAACTTCTAATGTGAAATCAAATTAAATAAAATTTATTTGACCGTCTTTGGGGGGGCGGGGCGCCCCCCTTGTATAATGGTAGGGGAAACACTGTATTAATTATATTTTTGATATTTCAGGTATATTCCACTGATAATACTTTCTTATTTTCAGTATTGTAGTAGAGTAGCACTGATACTAAGCAAAATTACATATATGAGCATCATGCAAGAGGGGATAAAACAGGAGCATCAGACATTAGCTGCAAAAGCACTTAAAATGCATGGTCAGCAGATGCATTACATAATGACAGAAAGAAGTGTCAGATAGTTTTCCAGTTCAGAGGCCAACACCTAAAAAGCACTAAATGAACTACAATAACCACTTTACATCTGTGTTAAGAAATAAAGTCTGCTCACCAATGGAAGAGGCTAGAATGTACTTAAATATCTGTAGGAGATAGATTCATTCAGTTTTTTTTTTCTTTCTAACATGTATAGGCCATTATAGTAAATTGCAAGTCTAATAACGGCATTCAATTTCATCTTTGAGTGAGTCATAGCAACTATTGACAAAATGTCCTGCACTGTTCCAGTTTTGATGAAATACAGAGAACTTAACATCAAACTGTTTAAGCCACTCAACATCAGTTGTAATCAGAAATTGCTTTACCGATATGTTCACACAGCACAGTCTATTTTTAGTTGAATAAAAATCAAGGTTACAATCATGCTTAAACCTCATCGTATTTGCTGTATATTGCTGAAGCTCAGGAGAAATCCACAGCAGTAAATGTGGAAGAAATGTCATTTACAAAGATCCTGTGGCTTCATTCAAAGAGTTGCATTAAATGATAGCTGATGGGACAGTATTTTCAGTCTAAAGGTCATGTGAAAATGAAATCTATTTTAAATGCAACCAGCAATTAATGAGAGTGACAGAATCACAGCATATTAAGAATAAACTGCGATTTGCTGGGCCTATTTGTGCCGTACTCTGTAATTATTCTCTATCTCTGTCCTGACATCAAAGAGAAGAGCGACGACCTAGAGGTTTAACCCTCCATTTCACTTCTTGCTGAGAAACACTCCTCCCACACTGACTCACTCCATGGCTTTGGGCAATGAGTTTTCACTGTGGATCTGCTCTAATCCATATTAATGTCCAAAGCATTTTCATCATATATGGGATAATGCCTCACATTTCTGAAAATGTTAACCCTGTGAAATCCTACTCACTCTGTGGCAGGGGGTATGATCTTTTGATAACTGGTTGGAAGCTGCATATTGGAAACAAGCAGTGAGTGTGCAGAAAAGCTGAATCAGACTACAATATGTCAGCAAGATTTCTCTGAATGAATTTTTAAGCTCGACACCTCTGCATGCAGTTTTGGGTTTTCATGGTGATGAAAGCCTAAAACACATCACCAAGGCCCATGTGAGCAGTCACTGCTGAAGGAAAGTGTGCCTCTTCCCCCCTCCTCGCTGTAACAAGATATTCTTAGATGAGAGGTGCTGTGCATATTTAAAACATTATCTCATCTACAATCTTAATTAACAGAGAGGGAGGAAAAGAATGGCAGCTGAGAAGGAAAAGAGTCATGTGATGTGGAGAAGGGCGAGTTGGGCCTGATACCAATCTCTCATTCTGCTGTATCCTACATCAGATAATTATCTGAGTAGACCGTAAATAGGTCAGCATATATATGGTGGAGATGAGTATATGAGGATTATGACCCAGGAACAGTGTAATACATAGAAAAATGGCAGAAAAAAAGCTGTGATGACAGAAGAAAAAGACCAGCTAATAGACATAGTTCATGGTTGTCACTGATATTTCTATTTCAATCAGTAATCAGTGCATAGCCACAAGACGAAGCCTGTTCAATTTAATCTTGTTAAGTCAAGTATTTAGAGGAAGGGTTTAACTGCTCAGCTGTTACCTGTGCCAAATGTACCTGAAGCGAAGCATGAACCTTTTTGTTAATTCAGCAGATCTTGATGGCCATGATGATTACTGCTTTGGATTACGTGAGAGACCCATTTGGTAG
Source organism: Ctenopoma kingsleyae (assembly GCA_032353495.1). Taxonomy (NCBI): domain Eukaryota; kingdom Metazoa; phylum Chordata; class Actinopteri; order Anabantiformes; family Anabantidae; genus Ctenopoma; species Ctenopoma kingsleyae. Next base: position 14,074,781 of record JAUBNQ010000020.1, on the reverse strand, counting down.
AATCTGAAGTTTAGTGTTGTAATAAACACTTTCCCTCACCTAAGTTATTGGTGTGATGCTGCAACAACATTTGAATATCACTTATTGTCACGTATTATCACTGCACTCTTCGCTTCATGCGACCCAATGCTGAAACTAGTGTTTTAAATTTCTACTTTTCTCACTTCTCATATGCTCTGTTGAATGGCAATGACTTTATAGTGGGAAAGGCACAGATGCAAACGTCTAATTTGTTGAGGTGACACAAGGTCTCTGAGGGGCATAAATGTCACGCAGAGATTAAATGATTCTGTGAGATGAGGGAATAGACACAGCAATAGCTAACCTCCTGCCTCTAACGCAGCAGCATGTGCTTCATGTGTTAAGAAGTGTGAGCAGCACTGGGCTAAGTAGAAGAGCCTGGTGCTGCAAAACTGTTTTAATGTTCATGTAAAGGGATCCCGTGGGATGTCACAGGAAAGAAATAAGTTATTTTGCGGCTGTAAAATAAAAATGAATGACAATATGTCATTGCATTAATAGTTGCTGATAAAGAAGGGGACTAAGTCAAGTGGTGGAAAGGGACTTTAAATATAAAGCAGCAAAATTCCAAAAACAGACATTTGACAGTGTTTGAATTCTCAATGGCTTTGTTCTAAATATTAGAAAATATTTCTACTTACATCATGTCTTCAGGAAATGCTAGTTTTGAAAGGCACCCAGTTTCCAGCTATAATAGCATATTGTAGTTTTGTATTCTGTGCACGCCCTGTATGTTGGTATAAATATTTCAATATTTGTGTTGACAAAACTGTAATGACAAGTCTGTATACGAGAAAGCCATCCAGCACTGCTGACATAAATATGCAGTTCAGATAAGTATAATTGCTCGGTGGATCAGCCGGTCAAGGACCCTACCATGCACCTGAAATGGGTTGAGACCACTGAATATTCTCATACATATACAGTAATCCCTTCTTGCTCTCATTTTCTGTGCTCCTCATAGTGCACTGTCAAGCAAAGCAAAAGTGCCAAAAAATCCAACGCCATGAAATCCTTTTACTTCAACTGTAACATTTGTGTCGCAGCATTAATAAATGTTGTATGCTAGGACTGAAAAGCCCAGATTAAAGTGTCTGTTTTTTTCCGTAGCAAGTCTTCCCTTTCCTTTCAGCAGATGAAAAAACAGCATGCTCCCAGAAGCCTCTGCAACATGACAGAGCTGCTCCCCCTGCTACATCTCATCTGTAAAGAAATCCCTCTGTTCTCCATGAGTGGGCTTAAGCATGTGTACACAAGTACAGCACAGTGACAGGTAATAATTCACAATACACAGAGTTTTGACAAAGCAAATAAACAAAAGCACAATATGGTGTGAAGATATAGAGGTGCCATAACAGCACACATATGTTGTACCCCAACATAAATAAAAAAAAATGACAGAGTGGCTGGAAATATAATGAACCCAATTTTTAACTACCTTAAGCCCCCCTGTCAGGGATGTGCCTGTAGGCATTTATCAGCTACAGTGAGTCATCTGTATTTTCAGCATTCTTCCAGCTTCGTCTCAACGGCTGGCGAACCAATTGGCTGATGACTCAACAGTAGCAGATTTAGATAACACAATCATAACACCATCAAGTTTTACTAATAGCCGATAACAGTAAAACTAACAAGTACAAAGCATATTTATAGAACTCTATTTTCAACTTTATGTCATACTGTTGTATATCAAATATACTGCCACTTTCTGTTACAGGAATATGTCTGTATCCAGTAGTTCCTTGGCTTCTACAGTTATGGTTGTAAATGTGTTACAAAGCTATAACTATACTTTTTGTCAAGTATTACAAAGAAAATGATTAATTCTAAGCTTTACTTAACCGCAGTATTGTTTCTGTGGAAAGAAATATCAGTTCCAGAGTGACTGACGATGTTAGTGAGTGAAATTACATGTGTGAGCTGAAAAACAATAATTGGTACTTGTAGGTCAAACCGTTGCCAAATCTTAGCCTCTAGGTCGCATCCATCAGGAATTCTGGGCAGTGGAAAACATATTATACAGCTGACAGCTGGCACATTAGCTCCAGTTAGATTGTGTCCATATGGCCAGTGGTGAGGAGCTGTCGCGACCCAAAGCACCCCTGGTAACGTTCCTATTAGAGAATGTTCTTCAGAAAGCCAACATCTACAAAAGTGTTATGGTCCTGTAGTGATCATTACTTCCTGCCAAGCAGTTGACTGCAGATTATCATAGGCATATTTGGAGGCACAGTGCACCTGTAAAACATCACTAAAGCAGAGGCAAAACGTTGACTTAAAGCAGCTCTGCTCGCTCTGACCGTAAATTTCATTAAACTCCATCCTGCCACTGTTCACTGATCTCACTTTGAGCACTGTATATCAGGAAAGAGTTCTAGTGTTGAATGGACAAATGGGCAATTTTGACAAGAAAAAAAAACTCATAATTTTTTAATTCAAAAGTTACCTGTAACTTTTGAAACCATATAACCTGGTCCTCAAGGGCCACTGTCCTGCTTGTTTTCCAACTAAACCACCACAACAGTGGATCTCAAGGACCAGGATTTGACGGCCTTGGTCTATAAGCACTAGGTCTGTCACAATATCTACTTTTGTCGAATGATATTTTGTCCCAGAAATAATTGCGAGGGTGATGTGTGACTGTGATGGGCAATATTTAAAAAATTACATTTCTCAATGAGGTAAAAAGCTGCTTTGAGATATCAGTACATAACAGAATCAGAGCAGCAGGTAACCACAGGGTGAAATTAGCATGCCCCCGCCACTGTTAAATTGTTTGGGTGGCAGCATTTTCAGTACCTGGTTAAAACAATAAACCAGGAGTGCACAGCTCTCCTCCTCAACACAGTTACCATGAAAGTCTTCTCAAATGCACACTTTAACTCTAGAGCAGCTGCCACTAGATTAATGATTAATCCACTGATTAATCTAATCGCAGTGGTAATCGGAATGTCAGTGTATGTAATTATATAACACCCTGGTCCCATTTGTGTCCAGTTTGCTCATTTTCAAGTCCCATGACTTTGCACGGGCAGGGTGCAGACCAGGTGGAGATGGATGCCCATAAGGTCAACACTAAACAGGTGCCCAAAACAAAAAATGTTATATGGTGATTTTGGATTCTGCCAGGTTTACAAAGCACAGAGCATGATATCAGGTCTCTGTTTAGAGAATCCTACACTTTTGATGATACTGTTCCAGTTTTTTGGAATAAAGACACATTTTCAGCCTGCTGAGGAGTGAGATAGGATAAATTCATCTCATAATTTGGGTTGAATGTGTCTATGGATTCCACACAAATTGACATATTTACGAAATCAATTTTATTGACACTTTGTTTCAGCCCTAGATGAATGCCTGACAAGTAAAGAGACAGATGGAAGTCAAACAAAGCACATTTACAGATATGTTGGTGTCACACCATATGATACTGAAAGTCGGCATGGAAATCGAAAGAAATCACTACCTCCATACCAGTAAAAAACGTCTACTGCCTTACCATTAAAATGTGTAGATAGAAATATTTATTAGTGTGAAACACTTAAGAATGAGCACAGAAAAGTACCTATTTATATATATATTGTGAATCTGTCAGATTCTGCTCTATATTTGATCAGTCAGTATTGATCTCATGGAATAATTTAAGTTTTACAGGCGGTTTTAAAACAGCTACTTTACCACACACCAGGAGAAAACAAGGAGGAAAAATGAAGAAAAGGCACAGCACAAAAGGAAGGCTTTTTTTGCTTGAGGGAACTATAACAAGACAGAAGCTGCTGATGGACACATTGGCAGAGGCGGAGATTGCCCCTGTGACCTTTCAGCTATGGGACTGACGCTGCAGCTGTAAAGCAGCTCTGATGAGCTGACAAGTGCTGATAGAGCATTGCTTTTATACTTTATGTACTGAGCCTATGTGTATCAACATCAACAAATAAGTAAGCCGTCTTAATCTACCATCTTTATCTAAGGACACTTCCAAATCACAAAGGATTTAATGAATGAATCTCTGATAATGGGGCATACTTGTTAAGCAGTAGGCTATTTTCAAGGGAAGTGAGGTGAGTTGCACTCTTATCAAGAGCCAGTATAACAGACAACCACATTACCAACCACAATAATTCAAAAGGCACTTAAGGCATGCTCAAACCAACACAAACCCACCCCCCACACAATCAGTTAAATAAGCATTAGTGCAAGAAGATGGATGTTGACATATGATAGTCAGTAAATGATGACTGTTTGGACTGCACAACTCTGCAATATCACAGGATGACTAAAATACCATCCACGCTATTTCTGAATTCAGAATTATTTTCTACTGTTTCTTTATCAATTCCATGTGGTTCAAAACAAAAAAATATGGTTTAGACAGACGAAAAAACTGCAGGTACAGTATGATCACAACTTTATAGTATTTTTTTCTGCACTCACTCCATATGTCATAACAGTAGTGCCAGCTGGAGAGCTGTTTCAACTTGCACATTTCACATATCACAGTTCACACTTCTGCAACAGAGTGTGTCTGACCCTTACATCTTCTATTAATGCTATGCTATGTGTGTGTGGGAACATGCATATTTCAACATTATGTTCTACTGAAATTAATCTTAACCTTGCCTTGGCTTGAAATCATAATAAAAAATGTGGTATGCACTTAACACACACAATAATACATGTGATGCCCGCTTAGGGCTACACCAAGGGTGACACTATTGTAATGTATGAAATTAATTAAATACAGAATTAAAATAGGACTTTGTTCTCCTTTGACAGTTTGCCTGATAACATCCTCATGAATATTTCTACCTACACATCCTAAACATATTCAGCACCAAATGGACTGAACAGACAGTAAATCTTTGCACCAGCGTATTACAGAAATACAACATGGCATTTGGAAGATGGATTTTCAGTGCATCTAGTGCCCTGTTTAGCTGCTAATCAACAGTCTGAGGGATCAGCGTACAAACTCCGCCACTACCCTTTTAGTCCAACAAGTAACAATTAGGATGCTGTCGTCAATTACCTCTCTGCACCCACAACAGCCTACTTATTATCCCATAAAACACATATACACCAGCTGGCTTTGTTCAATGGACACAATGAAGCCCACTTTGGAGCCAATCGAGAGTTCAATTGCTATTAACGTTTGAAATCCAAATATCTGACACCTGTTAATGGAGTGGTATATATGCAATGTCAATAATAAGACAGGATGCAGCTAAGAGTTCTAAGAATCACATCTTATTTTGATACCTACTGCGACCTAACCCAGGGAGGCTTGATTAAAGCTGCATAGTCTGCCTAGAGTCATTTAAACCAACAAGCTTCTACTTTGTGCTGTGTAGCCTACAGGCATAAAATGTACCTGACAGTGTCAGTTTGTCTCAACAAAAGAAATGCCTCTGCTGAAAAGACTTCATTTTGTTATTTTACACAAAGCAACGCAGCCCAAGCACTTGCAGCACAGATGGTGCCAGATACACCTGTGACCATTACGTAAATGGACAACTGTTAGATTTGCTTTAAACACTGTGGTGGCTGAACACTCCTTGTTATAAATAACAAACAAGATATCAGCTAAATAAAAGCAAAAGAGGACAGAAACTGTGCAGTCTTTATCCTTCAGAATATATTGTCAGCCAATAAATCATCAAAGAGCATTCCACTTATGGGCACCGACAACTAAAATCCATGACTAACAATTAATGAGAAGTTCTTTAAAGTATTACGCAGTACCAGTTCACACACACAAAGAAAAGGACACACACACATGTACAGAACAAGAGGTACTTATACATACCTTTAACAATAAGGTTGAGGAGCTTTGGCCGTGGGTTGCGTTCACTCTGAATGGAACATGTGTACTGACCGTCATCAGTTACATCCACTTTCTGTATCTGAAGGCTGTACTCATGTTTGTCACCAACGCTGGACACAATGGACACACGTGGGTCGACAGACCACTTGTCATTTCCTGCGAATATGATGCTTGAGCGGTTCAGCCAGGCTCCTTTAGAGATCCCATCCAATAGGTAGCACCTATGATGACATGAGATGCTTCAATTAGATCTGGAGAAATTAATATTATCTGACCATATAAAAATTGAACAGAGTAATTTTTTTTAATATATACTGTCATTTTGTTTGCTTTGTAAATATCTAGCTATCTATCTATCCTTCTGTCTATCTACCTACCCACGTATCTATAGAGAAAAGAAGTGTCAAGTAGTTATAGACACAAATGGGTAATGTTCCAGAAAATGACTCATAAAAGACAGAAATCTCAGCACCTGGAGAGTATGATTCAACCTGTTTTAGCTGTTTAAAGATTTGATTTAACTCAAGACTAAAATAGCCAGAGCATGAGTGATCATTGTGCACAAGGAGGGTTGCTGTGTTGTTGCTGGGTCTTCTAAACTGACAAATACATTTGATAAAAGTGCACTCTTTTGTCATTTTGTTCATTGACAAGTCAAACAACAGTAACAGTAAATTTATAGAAAAGCAGCTGTAAAGTGAAAATCAGGTGGCCAGTGTTTCTAGCTTCCTGACTAGATCAGTTTGTAGAACTGTCCTCCCGGGCCCACATAGTCAGCTCTTCTTGGCCACATGTCCAAGTGTCTTTGAGGAAGATACTGAACCCCCATGTGTTTGTGTGTGTGTTTTAGAGTTGCATGGTCATTGTTAATGAATTTATTTGTAATTTTTCACTCTACTGTTTTAGAAATGTTCAAGACATGTTTCTGATATCTAGTCTAGCTTCTAGTATAGGCTGAGTAAACATAACAGAAACACACAAAGTGTATCTTCCAAATGGTTGTAATGAAATAAAATTATGATTGCAAAAAACAGGAGTACAAAATGTTTGTTTTTTTTTCACTGCACAATTACAATTCTTGGCTGTATCTGCATATGTGATCAATAAAAAGCCAAACATCTGTTGAAGGAAGTATAGGGCATCAGTCCAGCCACAGATAATCAAACATCTCTGGCCCTGAATAGGCTATTTTCTAGGACAATACTCTGATTCCTGTGTGAGCATTACTGACACCAGCGCAATTTACTTTGGAGAGCTAATTGTACTGAGACAAAGGGTCAGTGAATTGTACAACATGATGAGGCTAGGGTCACAATTTTCGCTCATAATTCCAGCAGTGTTTGGACTTTGCATTGGAAATCACATCATATTCTGTGACCAATACTGTAATAATGAATAGGAAAAGAGGCAATCAAGTTTGGCTCTTTAGCTGTTGTCAACATACCACACAGACTGCCAGCACCAGTAGTAAAGTCACTGAGGAAATCCATTTGGCACTAATCACAAAGCTCTTCACCATCGATGCCAAGAAAGTGTCTGTCAGCAAAGTGGGTAGAGGACAATGGTCTTGTCCAGGCTAGTCTCCCCAAGAGAAGGCACTACCCTAGATGTATTCTGACAAATTTGTGCCAAATCATGGATAATGGATGGTAATAAATACAACACAACAGAGGAGTCCAGATCCTTTGGAAAGCCTGGATGACCTGTCAGTTAGTTGGCCCATTGACCACCTGAGCCATGGTATTTCTGACCCTTAGGCAAGATTTGCCAAATGCGCCTCAAAGAATGTTTCTATTTCTATTTTTCTTTTAACAAATCAGGAATACATTGATCTGAAAGAATTTAAAGGTTCAAATTTATTTTTGTTTTTCCCTAGATACATGTAGATCTGTAAGCTTCAAGTGCAAATTTTGCTCTTTTAAAAATTCATGACCATGACCTATGTAAAACATTAAAGTTACAAAATTAAAGCAATGTGTGAACAAATTTTCTGCCATTCAGAGAAACAGTTAAAAGATTTATAACTGCCTACCTCTGCGATCATAGGCTTTCAGTGACTAATAATTTAACACACTTGTGGGGGACCGCTGAGAGTACCAGCTCAAGGTCTAAACATTTAAGCACAAAGCACCTGTGTGCAGCCCACAATCACTGATATGAACAACTTGTCAACAGTTTGCTGGGCTTTTATCATTATACCCTTGTAAAACAGTGTAACCACGAAAACATGTTCTCCATTTGAGTTGCTGTTATAAAATGGTACTTTCAGAATCAAACATTCACTTCATAGAGGCTTGAAAGGTGGTTGTTAAAACAGTTTTCTCCTCCAAAAGTGATCACTAACTGTGGTCAGCTTCAATACATGTCAGCTACACTGTTTTTAAATAGTGACAGGCTTTTACAGCTTATTATTTCAGCTTGTTACTTATCAAAAATTTTCAAACCACCTGTAGCATAACCTGCTTCTCTTCTGTCCATTCCTATGATGGTTTGACCAAAACACTGATATTTTAGCTATAATATTGTTATATAAACTGCTGACCACAGAAGCTGTTCTCTGTGAAGGAGCTTAAACATTTTTACCAGCGCTTTTCAAAGGATAAATTTAGGATGAAGTATCACTTTAACAAAGCCCGAGTGCCAGAAGTATGACTGGAGAACACTTCACCTTGCCAGGATCACCACTTAGACTATTTGGACTCTCGACATTTTTCTTCATCTCGATGAACCAGTCCTTGATGTTATTTCACTGTTTTTGCAGTTTGCTTATCACTGCTGAGTGCCTTTGCACTCTCCCTCCAGAAATTATTATTGGTATCTCACTGTCTTTGTAATCTCACACCAAGGAGTCATACGGATGCCTGTATTTATACACCTCCTCACGAAGCTGTGTGTCAAAACATGCCACTTTTGCATTAGCACATTGTCTCAGGTGTTGTTGTTCACTGTGGTTGTTTCCTCTGCTGCTGCTCTCTTGAAATGAATTACATTGGAACTCATTTCAAGTCTGGTTTGTGCCTGACATTTGTGTGTGGTGAATTTAGGCTGCTGTTAGGCAAAGCCATTTTGGTTGTCTGCAATATGAACCAATTTGATGGCATGAGTGTGAACTATGAAAAAATTATACAAATTACAAAATGTATACAGTATTGTGATAAAATTCCACTGGTAATTGTCACTGGCCTAAAGCAGCGTCTAGCCATATCAACTCCCTGAAAGTTGTGTCAACTTAATGTGTCTGCTATCTGTCTATGTACCAGAGATTCCAAAGCAGTTTACTTATTCTGATAGGTGCGAGCAATCTGGTCAAAAGACGATATCACCATCTTTGTAATCACAATCACAATCAACAATCTAGACTGCAATCTTTGCTCATCGTTTCTGAAATGTAATATAAATAACGGTCAGGTTAGATAGAGCCTGTCTAATTTCAGTTGGTAGCAGTTGTCTATGAACACCAGGGTCACTAGTTCAACTCCTGGTTCCTGTCCTTGGACAAGACACTGAAACTCCATAGTAGTGTCATCATCTATATGTAGCTGTCCAAGCAAAAGTTTGGATGTATATTAGGATACATCATGAAACAGAGCAAGTTATTGAGTCCAGCAGCACTCCAGGAACAAGTTAGTAAAACGTAGGCAGAGCTCTGTGCTTACATTTATTTTTATGAGCACTGCTGTCTATAAATGGAAAAAATAAACAGTGTACTATAAATGGCAAGAAATACTGTACTGTGTAGACATCAGCATAAGATAAAACCATTTTTGTTTCACTGAAAGGTAGCAAGTTTGTGTCTCTTTGTTTATTACCATATCCACATCATTAATGCTGTTTGAAGTTTATATAAGTTTGCATTCAGGAGTAGGACAACATAAAATGGCCAGATTTTTACAATTCACCTGACATGAGACATTTTGGATACTTGACAATTGTTCAGGATTA
>JAUBNQ010000020.1:14047672-14057825 GCA_032353495.1 Ctenopoma kingsleyae | reverse complement strand
AAATTCAAATATCAAATTTTTTAAATTGTCATTATAATATTGGAAAGTGGCTATATCCAGAAACCACTAGATGGATAAAAAATAAACAAAAATCTAATTGTGAAGGAAGTGTAATTGAGAATAATATAGTATGATGATATATCAGTCAGAGAAAGAGAGTGGAAGCTTGTCAGATTATAAAGGCCACTTCATTGTCTTGACTGAATGTGACTGATCAGCCATTATAAAACAGAGAAGATATCACCAGCTGGCTGCATGCATGTCCTTGGTGCTCTGCCGTAGCCAACAGAATGTTTGATTATTGAGGTAGTGTGGTATTACCACCAGTATTAGCTGCAGTAAACCCAGACTACCAGGGAAAACTCATTAAACATTTTATTGTTTGTTGTGTTTATTTACAGTCTTATAAGATACCATAATGTCAAAACGTCCATAACGTTGAGCTGTTTCTACAGACATGAGTGCTGGGTTTTTAACTGAATGTTGAACTGCTTCAAAGACAAATACAAAAATTCTGGCAAGTTGACTGCATACAAAGTGTTTCTTCTCCCGTTTTTGTGAATGTTTTGGGGGATTTAAAACTTTCACACAATTCTTAAGAGGGCTGTTGTTTTCTTGCGTTGTAGCGCTCATGGTGACATTTCTGAGCACAGAACGCATTTTTTAGCATCTGCTTTCCCAAATCTAGCCACCCGTTCTGAGGTAAGCTATTTGCTCTGCGTACTTCTGTTTCCGTCTCTGAGCTGGCAGGGACTACCCTGAACAGCTCAGCAGGGACATCTGCCTCCCACAGCCATCTGTGCCCAGGTCCTCCTAATCCTCCTCTCTGTGTCAACCTTTCCCTCTCTCCCCCTTTCTCAGTTGTATCTGTGTAGCTTGTGCTGTACTTACTTCTAACACATACAGTACGTGTGTGTGTACATACAGTACACACACATAGTGGAAGGACTCTATATAGTCCTCAATCCGTGCAGACAGCTAGAAATGACAGCACAAAAAGTGGGTCAACACGCTGTGAAGAGTGTGATGTTTTATTGAGGTGACGAGATGCTTGCTAAGAAAAGTAAATTTAAAGTAATAAAAAGAACAAGAAAGGTTATATGAGTAAAACTATTTTTGAACATCTCTGATTAATTGCACACTTAAAAATACATGTTTTTATAAACGGGCTGATCCTTATTCTGGTCCATCCCTTAGCTTCGTTTGTTTGTGCTTTGAAGTGTGTGTGAGGTGATTCCTTTCATCAGTATGTGCCTGGTTGGATATTCCTCTGCCTAACAGTCTACCCACACCACTCACCACCCAAGTGACAGGTCAGGCTTGGCAGTACGCCAGGGAGAGTGAGGGAAGTGGAGTCAGAGGGATAGGTCAAGGCTGGATGTGGGGTAGAGCAACTCACTGCGTGTTAGCCTGGGACTGCCAGGGTTTGCAGATTAGTTTACAGTGGTCAACAACAGAGCTCAAACCCCAAGTAAAATCAGACAAACACCAACCAAGTGTGTTTGTGTAATGTCTAGACCGTGAGAGGACTCTTGAGATGGCAAGGAAGGCTGTGTGTGTTGTTTTTTTTTTTTAAATGTCACTGCAAATGACTACTTTAAAGGGGAGAGGTATGGTGAATCTTTTTAACTATTCTAACCCCAAACTTTTAAAATCACCACAGATCTCACAGGCAGTGTTCAGTATTCAACAGTATTAGACCTGGTATTGTGATTTTTCTTTTTCATCACTATCATGCATAATACAGTATTATAGTATCAACATGTACTATGATTAAGAAGGAAGAAAACACCATACTTGTTAGATCTTAGTGTTAAATACTAACCTACATAATAGGAACCCTACATAAATCACAATGATTGTTATGGTTCTAAACTATAATTTATTTTTGATCAATAATTTTATACTCTCTGCTACCAACATGGTCTAACATTTATGCTTCTTAAACTCGGCTCTGCAGTGCAGCTTGACTACATATCAGTGGGGGGTTGCAAAGTATTAAGCTGCTCTTCCACATTTCCTGCATTCTGCTTTTTTTTTATGTTTCTGTCCTGGGGCTTTTTAATCAGAGTCAGTGGTTAAAAAGTCTGTAAAATATGAAAATACACCCACTGTGTCCTTGCTTACTTTTTGAACACTTATATCAGCTAATGACTAAAAGGCCAACAGGAATGACTGCTGCTGGGGTTTAAACTAATGTCACCACAACAGGCTTGTTTGCATGCTGCTGCTGCTAGCTTTTTTGGAGCACAACTCTCCCTTTCTGGATAACAGGATGGTGACATTGCCTTTTCAAATGGTGGAAAACGTTGTCTGTGTTTCCAGTCTTCATTTGTGCAGGTCACCTATAAATTTAGCAATACATATGGCTTTGCTGTTTTATCCAGCTTTACAAATCCAAACCCTTTTCATATCACAGATGTCCCTCTCTCCATCGTGGCCATCTAACTTTCCATTACTCATTTGCACATTTCCAACAGCGTGCGCATGTTTTTCTTGTTCAAACTTGTCAGCTACATAAACAAATTGCTGTAGACTTGTAATTCTTCTGAGCAAATGCAGAACAAATAAATTGACAGAAAAGCACTCATTAGTTTGTCATTATTGTGGTAAAAAGACAGTTGTTCTCAATGTATCTTCTACAAAAAATTCATATGTAGATTTACATATAAGGGAAAATGCTCAATTATAGGCTTCAAATTAGGAAAATTGTGACTAGTAATATTGTAATGTCAGAGTTGTAAATATCTTTGGACGGTACAGTATACTTTGTCAGTATCACGCTCATTCAACAGATGTCTTTTGTGGCTTATTTCTAGTAATCGTTTGCAGTTCATACAAAAATGTGACTTTGATGAACAAGTTGAGTCTTGTAAGAACCTTAGTCTGTATTAACACTAGAAAATACATAGCCAAGACACAAACATAGAGTAGGTACCCCAGCTTTTAATTTGATTGGGGTTATAAAATAGATGTAATTAAATTGACATTAGTTGTTTAAGACTTTTGTCTAACATTGACAAATTTTGACATAGACAAGAAATAGTTGTGTACCAGGTCTAATGTCAGGTGTTGTCATGTGTCCGGTGTATGTATGGCATGGAAAATGTGATGCATTAAAATCCATTTATAATAAACAATGACAGTAACAAGAGAGTGTTTGTTATTGCTTTCCTGCAGGGTTTTATCCACCCTTTTAGACGTGCTCTGTCTATGGCACAAATGGACAATCCTTCAGTGTCAGAGGACACTGGAACCCCTGCACAGTCCGATAGGTGTGACCACATTCATCATTCTGACAAACGAAAATAAGCAATTGTCACGGCACTTAACTGGTTTCAGTCATCTGCAAATACTGAAATAAATATATAGAGCAGAAGAGAATCCCCTCTGGGCATAGTCATATTTTGCATGTCCTATTTGTGCTTGCTTACTTTAGGGACAGTCTTTTTTCTCTCTGTATCAGTGATACATACATACTTTCAGTACACAAACAGTTCCCACTGTGTTGAATAGTCTCAACATCCTGCTTTTACTAAAAAGCAGTTGGAAACACTTCACCCCACCCTACTAATATCAGAACTATGCAGGATAGATAAGAGGTTGGTTGGCTGAAATATAAGTGTGTTAATTATCAACACAGAATTCAGCAGATTTCTTAATGCCAGACAAGAGTACAGTATTAAGTGAAATTTACTTTTCAAAAGCAGTGTTGTGAATACTATATTGTGTTTTTTTCAGCTTTTATATTTTTCTTTGTACACATCCATGCATGTTAGCCTTTTTGTATGGGGAGAAGCTGAATGAATACAGAAATTCAATGAATGCTCATCAGCTTAAAATGCAGAGCTTGTGTGTTGGCAGGCACCAAAAACTCCTTAGTTAAGCTAATCGCCAGTCCATTTGGCAAGGATTATGTTCAGCATAGGGTTCGTCCCACGAACAGGGTCTCTGATTTATAACAGTGATTTGAGTAAGTAATTTTATTGATAGACCAAATACTCCATTCTGAGATTGCTTTAATCACTATAGGGGGCTCATAGGAAGACATCAGCAAGAGTAAAATACCATTAAAGCACATTTAAGATATCGCTTTGTCTCTAGAGTATGTGTGGGTTCTAGTTGAGTTGACAGGAGTGTCAGCAAACCAAGGATCTAAACATTATTTCCTGATGACAGCCAACAGGGTTCACAACATGGGTTGGAGAGGCACTTATTTACCTCACTCCACCTGAGCTCAGAGCCTGTTGCACTTAACTCAGTGAAGTGGTGGTCAGCAGGGTGAAAAACAATCCAATTCCTCTAGGAGTGTCAACACTGGTATACTGTTTTAAAGAGGCAGTCAGACAATCCAAAGCTCTGGTCGGTACGTGCAAAGTAAGCTGGACCGAACAATTTTAGTTAAATGATGAACAGAAGACGATTTTAAAGTTCACTGCTTCCTTGAGTTTTTCTCTTTGTTTACTTGCCAACTAAATTAACTTCAAAGAGCAGTTTTGGCTCCCATGTGCAATGTAAAGGATCTTAAAATTGATGTGACAAATTTTATGGTTATTTCCTTCTCTCGTTTTTGCTACTGACATAGCCTGGGCCTCACACCAAGGAAGACCAAGCTTAACGTTGGATTTTCTCCATGTTCTATGTGGTTGGTCCTCATACCATATTCATGTTATGACCCTGTTTTTGTGTGATGTGTTTGCATTTTAATGGTCAAGTGCAAATTTATAATCCTATTAATATGCATGTCCAGTTCATTGGTATATCAAGAAACTGGACCGATGATATAGCCCACTGCAAGATGCAGCCAGGCATAACAATTTAAGTTACTGTATTTAGAATAAACATTAACAAACTTGATTCTGTTCTATGGGATAACAACAAACGTCTACACATTATGGAGTACCATAAAAAAAAACTGATGAAGCCTTCTCTGGTAAGAGATGAAACACCTGGAAGAACTAGTTGAAGTTCAGTCCAATTGCCACTGAACCGCAGCTTTGTGATAACCATGACCTGGATGACTGAGAATCTTTACATTTATAATAAAAACATTTACCATTATATATATAAATATACTGTTTATTTATCCTTAAGCAGGTAAACTGGGGTATTTAGTTACTTTACTCTATTCTTCACTTTAATTGCAAATGTCTGGTCTTTCTTTAGATCTTTCCCATTAATTTCTCCCATTAGTTTTACTGGTTCTTCTGCTATCTAAACTCAATCACACACTCTCTGGCTGCCCTCACACTGCATTTTCTATAAACAAAACAATAAGGCTGGGGAGAACTGACATAAATCAAAAATCAAAGGAAAAGCAAAGTTATGCAAGTTCAGTCTAAATTACATAATTGTACTTTCCATGACGATATGGACTTCACCCAAAACCTCCATTGTCAACAGCTGCCTGACCTTGTTAGGCATAACAACTTTAAGCTAAATGAGGGTACTGTTGTAAAAATTGCTCTTATTGTCTGTAAATTGTTCTGGAAAATCCCACTGTTTGGATTGAGAAAACACATATTTCTGGCAATGAGTAGGAAAGTAAATTACAAAATAAGTTTTGTATTAGTGACAATAATCTTCCAACATATTAAAACACAAAAAATCATCGAAGTCCAACAGCAGACACATCACAATTTATTTTAATTCAATAACATACCAGCTTTCTGATCAATTGTTATTCTTCCACTTAATCTCTTTAATGACAAAACCAATCACAAATCCTGGAGAAAATTGCTCCTCTTGCTTAGCACATCCAATCAGTTGCATTAAGTCACTGAAACATGTGCAGAGGCAATGACACAGCTCCACAAGCAGCACCACACAAAAACATATTAACCATTATGATGTTATTATCTAAAGCCTATTAAATGATGGATTTGCGCCTGATCCCCCCCACCCCCAATGTGCCAGTAGTGAAGAGAAATAGTAGAAGAATGCATGTCTAAGTAAACAGGTTAATAAAAGCCATGTAAAATCCTGCAGCATCCAGGATGTTAGCATCTTGGTAACCAGGATAATAATGGCAAGAAAGAAACACCCAGCAGTGAATCCATCTCATCCCTTCTGTGGGTATTATTATGCCTCACCAGCTCCGGATGCTCATTATGGACATTGCACGCATTCAAATAAGCCAATGGCAAATGAGCATGCACAAAAACACACAATACAGTACTGTGTGGGGTTTGATGAGATGGTCTGATCATCCTGCACAAGATACAACAAACTCACCTCATCAAACTCTGACAAGAAACACAACCCTAAACTGATTTTGTGATTCAGACTCATTCCTTTTCATCATGCATACAACGGGATCACAGCACTGGGGTGTGTGGTATGGGCTTGGTGTCCTAGCCCTTGCAAACCCAGTTTTCAGAGTACGTAATTTTTCCTAAGGGCAATATGGCTGATAAGAAGTCAGCTAAGCCCCTAAATTGGATGGTTACAGAAGTGCAAGAATCTAAATAAGATGTATGGTCTGCAGCCTGTAACCTGTGTGATTTTTCCTTATCAGTTTATGAAACATGCAATTAGTTGAAGACTGCTGCAAGGTTTACTGAATAACCCCATTAAAGAGAACAGTGTTAAATAGGAAAGTGCCTGAAGGCAAATGTAATGGGTTTTTCCATTGACATGCTTTCTATTTGATGGGAGAGAATGCCTTATTTGCTCTTAATTCATGCCTCGGAAACCTTGAGATGGATGGGATGTATTTATTCCATAATTATGAATATAATACAACATAAATGTAAATAGACTGTCCAAGTACTGTACATCTTGGTAGCAAATGTGTCTTAAGAGCCTGAAGGTAATTTAACAAGCCTCTTTTTTATCATATGATTGGAGAAAATATTTAGTAGGAGTTATTCTAAGCATTCACCCTATAGTTAGGGAATTAAATCATACCAACACTGTAACATCTTATTAGAGCTATATAAAATATATTTTTAAACACAAGTTAGCATAGCATGGCTGAAGTGAACTGTGGTTGCTCTTTGCTTCCATCGGTTTTGGCACTTCACAGAATAGATGCCTTTCCAGTGAGTGTCCCTAGAGGTGTTCAGATCATTCACAGTGACGGTGCAGAACATGTTTGATAACAATTCTGTATAATATCTGGCATTTATAAAGTATTTTAATATCCCACTTTACGGTTTAAGAAGACTTGGCACTGAGTTCCAACACCAAATATGTGAGCCATTCCGCCAAATGGATGCCATTTGCATCCCCAAGACATTGCATGTATAAATATGCATGAAAATTAACAGCAAAATTTAGCTGTTTATTATTAAACATACTGTTCTGAAAATTGAACTAATTGTAGATAGAAGACATAGAATTTAAAAATCTGATAAAAATGGTTCAGCCCTGGTTGGCCTGGTCTCCTGGTGTTTTTATTTTCTGAGGTTTTTCTTATCCTCTGCTTCACTTTCACCATGTCACGCCCCTGTTCGTTCATTCATGTTTTCAGTTCCTTTTACCTACCTGCCACACCCCCGCTCTCTGTCTCGCACTCACCTCTATTGTTCACAGCTGTTTCTACTCACCTGATTGCACCCGGCTCCCAGTCACTCCCCCAGTCACTCTCCCAGCTGTCCTCACTTTAGTCCTTAGTCACACTCGTTTTTTATGCCTCCTTCACCAGTAACTCTCTGTCGGATCGTCTGTGTTTGTTCCCCCTCAATTAGCTCCCTCTGTTGTTCTGCGTGGTTTTTCTATGACACTGTCCTGCAACACTTGTCTCCCCTGTTTCAGTTTGGTCTGTGTCTTTCAGTCCTTGGTTTGATCACTAGGTTTTTTTCCTCCATGTGGAGTGATTTTTAGTTTATGTGTACATGGCTTTGTTATTAAAATTCTTTAGTTCAGCTCTGTGTGTCTGAGTGCATTCCTGGGTGTGCCCTCATCAAAACGTTACAGTACGATCCGACCACCAGGACCCAGCACTCATTCACACTCTCGTTTTGGTTATGGCTTCAGCAGACAGAGCTAGGGAGGCTTTGGTTATTTCACATGTTCTGACCCAACTCCACAACACCGTATGTAATACATCAAACACCAAGCAGGCGGGGGAGGTGTTAGCTCACATGGAAGAAATTGTGTTTTCTAGGCCATGGTTGTCCCAGCTTCCGGTCGTGTCCCGCTAAGTTGCTGATCTTTCTAATCTCAGACAGGATATTAACGCACGGTTAAAAGAGTCCCCTTCTGTTTTAAGGCCCGCACCCCCTGAACTTGAAATTAAAGCTAGTTCTCCACCTGCTCTTAGCTCTGGTTTTGTTGAGCCTTGTCACAGCCTCGCTCCTGGTGGCGCTTCCAGCTGTCTTGGTTCAGTCCCTGTTGCCTCCTGCATCTCATCTGTTCCCCCGGGGACTCAGATTCCTTCCTCCCTGAGTCCAGCTGAGGCTCGGGAGATTTGGAAGGAATTAAAAGCGCACTCCATGGACACATCTCACTTTTCCCCCATGGACTCAGAGGCTGACTCTGAACCTGCCGGCTCTGAGAGGAGCGGTCGCTGGCGAAAGCGGTGCCCGCACCGACCACCCTCTGATCTTCGCTCCCTGCATCAGCCTCAGCAGTTTTGTCTGCTTTGGTTCCTGTTTCCGCTCCTGCCTCAAATCCCCCTCCAGTCTCCATATTAACTTTGACCCCAACACCCACTTTGGTCACAGCCTCTGACCCAGCTCCTGCCTCTGCTGCTGCAGCCTCATCAGCTCCAGTCACCACTGCCCATGCAGCTTCAGCCCCGGGATCGATGGTATTGGACTCAGCTTCACCCTATAGAGGATCTCGTCTGGCCATTAATCCGACGTTTCTGACAAAGGGGTGGGTCTCTTGTCAGCATCGGCTCCTGTTGCTGCTGCAGCCTCCGACTCCTCTGCTGCCACAGCTCCAGCAGCCTCTTTAGCTCCCGCCACAGCTCCAGCACCTGACCCAGTCCTCGTCTCCACTGCTGTTCCAGTCCTGATCCCCACAGCAGCTCCAGACCCAGCCTCAGTTCCAGCCTCTCCTCTCACCTTAGTATCAGCCTCCGCAACATCACCAGTTTCTGGGTCAGTTTCCTTAGCCCCTAACCCCACTCCGGCTGCTGTTGCTGCTTCTGACCCTGCCTCTGTCCCTGCTGCTGTGCCTGCTGCAATCCCAGACTCTGTTCCTGCTGCAGCTGCAGCTCCTGGCTCTGACCCCGCTCCAGTTTCTGCACCAGACCACGCTCCAGCTTCTGCATCGGACCCTGCCTGGCCTGCAGCCTCGGACCTTGCTCCGGCCCCTCAGTCTGCTCCTGTTCCAGGGCGTGTCGACGCCGCCACCCAGTCTGCTCCTGCTCCTGTTGTAGGGCGCGTTGACGCAGCCACCCAGTCTGCTCCGGAACCTGACCCTGGGTGCTTTAACGACGCCACCCAGTCTGCTCCGGCACCTGACCCTGGGCGCGTCGACGGCGCCACCCAGTCCTGTCTTTGTGTTGTGCATCTCCCTCCCCCTGTGCTCCCTTTAAGATCCTGTTCCAAGGTGGCGGCGTCACCACCTCTCTGGTTCCTGATCTCAGGCGGGGCTGCATCAAGGACGTCGCAGCCGCTGTCCCTCTGATTCCTATTCCTGATCCCAGGTGGGGTCTCGTCACGAACGGTGCAGCCGCCAGCCTCTCCACTTCCTGTCCCCTCTTCAAGCGGGGCTGCGTCACAGGCGATGTAGCCGCCGCCCTTCTGGTTCCTGTTCCTGTCCTCAGGCGGGACAGCATTGAGGACGTCTCCTCTGCTGCAGCCGCCCTTCTAGTTTCAGTTCCTGTCTCCAGGCGGGGCTGCATCATGGGCGACGTGGCCACCGCCCTTCTGGTTCCTGTTCCTGATCCTGTGCGGGACAGCGTTGAGGATGTTTCTTCCGCTGCCGCCGCCTCTCTGGTTCCTGGTCCTGTCTCCAGGCAGGGCTGCGTCACTCCTGTGCTCCTGTGTTTCGACCTGGTGGCATTGAGGATGCTGCTCCTGCTGCTCCTGCCCCTTAACCAGTCTCTTACTCGGACCCCCCTAGTGTTCGATGTTTGTCGCTGATCTCCTGCTTGACCCCCAGAGGGGAGGGCCGTCCACCCGGGGCTCTCCGGTCTCCACCCCTGTCTGACGCTCCTGGGCCGGCCGCCCGGGGCTCTCCCTGACCCTCGTCTGAC
>JAUBNQ010000020.1:14018256-14047572 GCA_032353495.1 Ctenopoma kingsleyae | reverse complement strand
CCGGGGCTCTCCGGTCTCCACCCCTGTCTGACGCTCCTGGGCCGGCCGCCCGGGGCTCTCCCTGACCCTCGTCTGACACTCCTGGGCCGGCCGCCCGGGGCTCTCCCTGACCCTCGTCTGTCGCTCCTGGGCCGGCCGCCCGGGGCTCTCCCTGACCCTCGTCTCTGCTCCCTGTTCGGCCTGTTTGGGGCCCTCCTGCTGCTCCTCCTACTCCCTTGGCCTGCCTTTCGACCCGACCCTTTTGGGCTATGCTGACTGTTTTTGGACTCTTGTGTTCGGGATTTTGCTTGTCTGTCTTTTCTTGTCTTGTCTCTCTGTGGTGAAAACTCAGTCCTGTTACTTTCAGTCCTGTCTCTATAAAGGGAGTAACAGTGAATAACATACTCTACTTTATTTATTTCTCTGAATATAATACTATTGATGTGATTTCAGTTTAAATTAATAAGTTAGTCATTTAGGATCAGTTTTACATTGTGAATACCTAATTTACAGGGAGCAATCCACCAGAAAAGGCTACCTGTACATGTTCACATACTGATATTTATTCCTGTTACCAAATGCTCATTCCTGTTACTAAATTGTTTGTTTTTTCAATAAAATAAACATCAATAACTGGTTTATTTCAATAACCTTAGGCCCGTAATTTATCAAATTGTTTAAGAAATTACATCATATAAAACGATGAGAACTGAGAAGTGGGTTTTCTTTAAAATTAAAAAAATAGGCTTTGCATATATAGAAAAATACTACTTGAGTGCATATCCAGTGATATTTTAGTCACAAATATAAATTATTTAAATATGTAACTAACTATTTCTTTAAAAGAAACACTTTCTGAAGGGGAAAACTAAATAATTAGTTGATTAACTTTTATATACTTTTTAAATGACATGAGTTTTGGTAACGGGACTGAGAAAAATACCACCATCGTCCGATTAAAAAAAAATAAAACAAGGATGGCTGAGATGGGCCAATACTAATTTTGAACAGTTAAATATGTGTTATTGGAGTCAGTGCTGAAAAAAAGTAAAAACTATTTTTGAAGAATTTCAACAGCCAAATGGCACCCATTCGGTGGAATGGCATGGCTCATGTATTCTAAAAATAGCCTGCTAATCTTCAGTAGCCATTGATTGCTTTATAGCTTTGTAGGAACCCCAGCTAACTATGCATAAAAAATAAATTAACTGAATTACTGTAGTACTACAGTATATAACACCCTTACTGTAGTGTTGCGATCATGAGACCTTTTTTACTTTAAGCTAAACATACTAACCCCCAAAGTCTCAAAATGAGCCACCCAATACTTAATCCCACTGTTCAAAGAAAAATTTTTTTGAATCTTCAGTCTTTCCTTGTGTGCCTGCTTTGTCTGAAACCCTGTGGTCTAACACCTCATTTTTGATTAGGCTACAAAATTAAATAAGTCTGGGGCTCACTGACATAACCCTGCCCCTCCTCTGTGAGCCTCTTCGACCAAGCTCCACCTATGATGCAGGAGCAGACCAGAGATGGCTTTATAAGCTAGCTCTGCACTGTCTCACGGCATTGCACAATGGCTAAGCTAAGGGGAATACTTGCTGTTAACACATACACAACATGGCGCCCATATGTAGCATGTGTCGATTTGCTGCAAAGTTTGTGCACATACTCAGAAATTTCACCAGCAGTGATGTCTTCTAAAGAATACCCAGCTGTTACTATGAAAGCATGTAGGTCTTAGAACATCCCTCAGCAAAAGGGGCAAGTATGCAGGGAAGGCAACATTCCAGACCACTTCTGGATCCCATGCTAGAGACAGGGAGGGAAATGGCCTGTGAGGAACATTCTTTGTCGAGTTTTTACCAAATTATGTCACCGAACTCATTTTAGGACTGTGTACATTTCATGGAAACTTTATTTTATAGTTGCTATTATCCCATATTTTTGCTGTACAGAGGTGAGAGTGCAGGAAATGTAATCTAAACATTTGTACTTTAAATATAAAAATTAAAAATATTTATATTATGTATTTTCATTCTCTGGCAATGCAACATACAGCTAGTGATGAGCAATACCTCTCACTACATGTACCGTAAGCACATCTGCTCTTGCATAGCAGGGCCATCACTTGTAATAGAGCCTCAAACTGAAAACAATAGGAGTTGCTGAATTATGGACAGTAATCTTACTGGCCCATGAGATTCGAAGTAGCTGTAGTAGCTCTTCCAGAAAGCAATCAACCAAACTTGTGATCAGCAGATTATCTGAGAAAATTCAAACTTTGCAGAAAAGCATGAGCATGGCCTGTACGAACAAGCCCACAGAGGTATTAAATTAGCAAAGTAAGGCAGATACTTCTACATTATTTTAAAAGCACTGTTTGCAAGATCCTGTTGCTATATACACATATATATATATATATATACACATATACTTATACACACACACACACACACACACACACACATATACACACACATATGTATGTAAGCATCAATGAAAGATTTTGGCCTTTAAAAGTTTTAAAAAATGTCAGAAACAAAATATTTTCCATTTCTTCAACTAAGTGCAGAGTGATGACTTGGTTTTGCTTTTGATGTTATTATTGATTACTCGTTCACAATGTGGCAATGAAAACTGCAGATTTTTGTAGTCCAAGATATTGTGTAGCACTCATTTCATTTCTGATAAAACTCTTTCAGTACTAAAGCCTGCAATCTGTTATCAACTCCCCATGGACTAATGGAAGACGCTAATTCCAAGGCTCAACACTAGTCCCAATCAAACCATAACCAAGCTGCCATTTGACAGGCACACACAGGCCTGTCTTTTGGAAGGTACTCGCCCACAGAGCTGAACTATATCTGAAAAAATAAACAAATCTATGCATGATCATAATATTCATTCTGATTGTGACATTTAATATCATGTTTGATGAATTGCAGGGTGTTTTATTAAGCTTAATAGGTCACCACTTTGTTCTAAGCCTAGTAACCACTGACCTTGACAGCAATTCAGGACAGCCCCCATCCTTAAGGCAAGATTCTGATAACCGTGTCATCCATCGGTGTGACACTGAATCAAATGCACAGGTCAGAAACCTCAAGCTGGTAGTGAATCATCGCCTACACGTGGACACACACTCACATATACACAGGTCCACCGTGTGTAAGATCTGGCAGCATGGTCTTTTAGCCCTTAAAGGATACAGCAGAATGTTCATTTTTGTCAGCGATTAATGATGTATGAAGTTCCATAGTGTTGCGGGAGACTGCTGTCATTCAACACTTCCCCCGAGCTCTCTCACACACATGTACAGGTATACACACATACAAGTGCTGATGCACATGTATACACATTCATCCACATACTTGCCCACAAACACATAGCAGAAGTATGTGCACAGACGCACAAATGAACACAGTACTGTTTGGGTTCTTCTGACAAAGCCTGCACTCTCCATCTCACTCTCTCTTCTTATTTTTTTTCCTTGGGCTTTACTGAGATAGTCTGCAGCTTCAACATATCACCTCCTGACAGAAAAGACCTCAATTCCCCACCAGTACACACTAACAAGAGAGCGAGAATCCTCCTTACAGCATGTAGGTCAGCCCTGCCTTTCATGAGTGCCGGTTAAAAGAAGAGGTTATTACCAGTAGATCCAAGCTCTACTCTCCCACATACACTTTTTTGTCTAAAACAGCATGCTTCTCCCACCTGAGTATGAAGAGCACAAGCTGCTATGAATTCATGCTCTCTGAACATAGCCAAAGTAACTGAACTCTGACCTTACAGTCATAAAAGCCTGGCGAGCCTCAGTGATATCATGGTTTCATATAATTTGCTTTTCTTTAATCAAAGGGAAATCTCCATTGGTGCAATAACATTTTACATCCTTGCAAGTGACAGTGGTGCAATCATCACAAATGCCATATGGGCATTAACATCAAGATAATGTTGCTGAGGATCATTTCTGAATGACGAAATATTGCTGTAATGTAGGGACGAGAACCTAATTACACAATCCAACTAATGTTGATTACTTTTTTATGAAGGGGGGATGTCAGACATTTGGACAGTAAGCCACAGGCCATATCACGTTTGCAAAACTGGACATTATGGTTATTATAGTCCAAAACTACCAATTTGAGCATGCAGATATAGTGAAAGGCTGAATCGAGCCAGAACTGCAAATGCATTATCATGTAGCTAAATTCTCTCTATCACAGACTTTGTCTCACTGCTCCATGTGAGGGAAGCTTTGTTATATCCTGTATTATATTACTGTACACCTCCCTAAGGAGAGATTATCTTAAAGCATTTTCCACATGGACATTATCTGCTATAGAGTAGAGGACATAAAATGAACAAAAAGACTCATAACTATCATTGTAATTTTAGTTTCATACATGATAAAATATATTACGTACTCTGAAAGCTTAAATATTTTTTAAGCTTTCATTAGCTGGTACTGACACAGTCAAGACTGTGACAAAGCAGTGAGATGACTCCAGCATGTGAGGCATTTTAAATGAGGATGAAATATCATTGTCATTATATCCTCCATACAGAGTTTTTTTATTCCATTTATGTAAACATTGCTAATCTCTGAGGCATAAAATGTCACCTAATGTGTCAGTGTCAATGAGGAGCAGTTGGTTTACACATGGCTGACACAAGAGAGAAGAGAAAGAGAGACTGTAAATATTTGACAGGTTCAATGTAAAATATTTGTCTGAGGTCATGGGACATGATGCTGCATACTTGCTGCATTTGATAATGGCAATCAAAGCTCACATGCAAAGGACAATTAGTGACGTTTCATGATGATATGTCATTTATTTTCAGACCAAGTTACACGCAAAAAATCTAACCAAACAAGAGACTGCTCATAACTGAGTTTTGTAAGTTGAAAATAACATTAAATATATGTAACTATTAAGTCAGATAAACTTAACTGAGTTATGTTCAATTTACATAACTCATTGTAGTCACAAATATACACAAATGTGTGACATGTTGCACTATAAATTTTTGTATATATAGTAGATCTCTTTTAAACCTACTTATGTGTTAGGTATGTTTATTTAGAACTAAAAATATGGCTGTCTATATTCATGTTATGTCCAACATGTCCCATGAGAAGACCAAAACCAACAATCCAAAAATCTCTCGATAATTTTGAACTTACCCAGCCTCTCTACAGATCTCAGCTCCAAGCCCACCCACACTGAATCTTTAAAAAGTGGTGTCAAAAATGTGTTTGTTATTTTTTTTCCAGAAAATTATTGGTGGCTATTATTAGGGATGAAACAATAACCAGTTTCACGATAAACTATGATAAATTTTCCAGCAGTCAGTATTACCATTTTACCACTTTTATTATAATTAAAACGGTGATTGATTATCATGCTTTAAAAAACTCCAAATAAGTACATTTTAAGTGTTTATGTTATTTATTATTAATATTAAAATATTAACAATAATAATTGGGCTTGGAGCTGAAATTATTATTAAAATATGAATAATAATAACCACTGATTAACATATACCAGTACTTTTTAAACATTTTCAGAGCCTTTTGACAATACTGTGATAATAATGATAACAGTTATACTTTTGGTCACTATAATTGTGATGTTAAATTTTCATACTATTTCTTCTCAAATGTTTTGCTACAGAGTCTTACTACAATAGAACAGCATATGTGAGACTGACTGAAAATATAGCGGAGTGCTAATGTTAATAGTTATGAAGAAACTTATTAGCCAGTGCAGCAGTGTGAGCATGAAGCTCTGTGGCACAGAGGAAAACTGAGCTCTAGCTACAAAGTTAGTGATCAATTCATTACTGTTTTTTGTCTTTTTGTGGGGATTTTTGACAGAAAGAAAGAAATGTATACAATATTACAAGATTTGCACTTTATCTACCTGTATCTACCTCTTGGCAAATAAAACAATACAAACAATTGTTAAAAAGTAAAAGAAATTGGCCATTGTTGTTGCCCTGAGCCATGCTTTTAATGAAGTCAGTTCCAGTGCAGTCTGTTGTCATTCCTGGAATTGGCTGGCCACTGTCATTCACCCCTCTTTTTTTACCTCCTTCTGCCAGATAGGGAAAAGTGTTGGAACAAGCCTGGAGCTGGAGTGATGATTGATGACACGCCTCCTCTGGTGCACACTTCCCTGCTGACGCACTCTCACACTGCTACACTTTTCAGCACTAATTGGGCAACCCTGCAAACTCCCCCACCCAGCATGTGTGTGAGGCTCGGGTCTGAGCAAACAACCAAGTGTGTGAGCTATACTGTTCTGATTAAGCACTGCCCACAAGCCCCCTAGCATGTCTGCAGCACACCATGGTCCTGTTTACTGTGTAGTACACATTTGCAAGATGGACACCAAGAGCCATACTATTGACAGAAGACAAGAACATACAAGTATCCCTTTGGAACAGTGGAACTATTTATATCCACATGCTGAAAATGGCCTCTATCCACGTGCAGAATGTCTTATGACAGAGACAATGACAAAGCAATACAATCTAGACAACAGGCACTTGATATTCCCCAGGACTGCATTGTGTGCCAAGGTGCTATCTAGGGCTCGTATTGTTTGTTTCTCCCGACTTCATCGAGGGTGACTTACATAACCTGTTATATGTGTATAATGCATTTATGAAGATGGATATTAAGTGACACAATTTAGATTAAGTGCCTCGCTCAAGGACACATAAGCAATATGTTCTGTGCCTGTGTTTGAACTGACAACCTCAGGTTCATTAATCCATTTAGGCCTTGGAGGTTTACAGAGAGTAAACAGAAGGCCAGTGTCCTTTAGGACTGTTTGCTAAACAGCACGGCATGTTCAGATCATGAATTTACCCACAATGTTCTGTAATGCAGGCGCAGGCAATTACTAAGCTTGCAAACCATATGGTTGGGAAGACATCTAATAACAGTCTGCTGTATGTTCTCTGGTTTTCAATGAAGGACAAAGGTTCAGCTTATGGGTTGAGGAATTGTTACTGTGCACTGAGGCATGACTGATCTGCGCAATTGGTGAGCACAAAGAGTATTATGTAAAAAACCCTCCTGAATAAATATACATGATGTGCCTCTAAATCTGATTACGATATTGAAGCTAGTCGAAAGAACCATTACTTTCATTTGGCTCTTCACAAAGTCAGTTTCCTGCCTGCTTTATCAGCAACCCCACAAAATGTTTCTTGTTGTTGATTTTAAACACTTTTTCTGTTTCATTTTTCCTTTTGCTATGTTTTTCTTCTTATTCTTCTTTTATCTGCTGTTTTTATCCCTACATAATTGTTAATGTTTAAGTGTCTCTGGGCCCAGACTGTATAATTAGGACCTGTCACTGCCTCAGTGGCAGAAAAAACCAGGAGCGGCTTCATTGTGTCATGTCCAGGAGAAAATTACAAGAATTCTGAGAGAAGAGGAGGTGGAGATGATATGTAGAGAAGTTTTTGAATTTATACCCTAGTTGGCTCTCATCTAGGCTTATGCAGCCACTTCTAAGGACAACATTAGGTAGTTGGTTGCCTTAGACTGGCTTGCTAGTTGATTAGCTGTTTCTAAAACCATTTATGTAAGCTCACAGCGTGAATTATTCTTATTCTGTTTTTAATCTCTACAAAGGAATTCTTGCATGAATTATTCATGCAGCTGTATACAGTATCCCTCCTATTATTAACTGTGAGATAAAAAATATATCCATCTGTAGAATAATTTAGTCAGCAAAGCAGCAGCTGAGTTCACACACTAGAAGTGCACATTCAAGCTGATTGTGGAACATAAAAATCCATTTGGAGGAACTGGCAAGTGTCCATACAGACTGCTAAGAACATTCCCTTACATGAAAGGTTTCCTTGACGTTAAATGTATGCATGTCACAACAAATATACTGTATGAATAAAACACCCACCAGCATGTATTATAGTGGCATATACAGTAAGTTGGACAGTAACAGTATTCAGGGCATTTTCTTTTTTGCTCACACACATGTACAATACACGTTACCCTGACAGACTATCATACAGTATTTGTCACTTTAGGCTGCTATACAATGTGGTCCAATAACTTTGGAACTGTCACCCACCCACATACACACACGAGTACATAATACAAAGAATATAGTGATAGTAACTGCAATCAGTCCAAAACCTGACATTAATACAGGGAAATAATGCCAGGAAATTTGGTTCTGCTTGCCAAAATGCACTAGTTTTTTGAGGTCTAACATTGGGTGTTGCACATCTTTTAAGCAAAAAGAGTCCCGGACACAGTAATTGGTCTGCATCTGGTGGAAATTAAAAAATATATGTATCTTTATCCTTAAAAATTAAGTTATAAATAAAACTATAACAACTTCTATGTATGTTGTAGCAGGTAGTAGTGTTAACGAAGCGCAGTTGATTCATAATCTGTTGGGATAACCCTCCATGGTTTGGCACGCGCATGAACCATAGATTAATTGCCAGGTTAACTGTCACTGTTAAAAATAAATCTAATGATTCCTTACATATTCAAGCAAAGGTGCAATGAAGAGTTACAAAGTATAGTGTTTGCCTCACTTAGATATCACTTGGGGCATTTTTTTAATGAGAGAATGACGCCATCCGCGATCAGTTAACTGGAACGCTCACTCCCCACACTCTGTTCCGGCTTTGCTGCTTTAAATATCAGTAGCAGATCAGATCAGCTGTCCCAAAGTAATGTTAAGTCAATTTAATTTGATGACAGGACAAATGGGTGGTTTTCAGGGTATGTATTTTCTGCAAGCTGGTGGAGAGACGGGTTTCAATAGCCAAAGCTTCCATATGTGGCCAGATTGTCTATATGAGGTAACTCGGTGACACCTCTGAACAATCAGAGAGAACTGGTAACCATTGTAATCTAGTTCCAACAACTCTCAAAAGAGGCAGATGTCTTCTCCAGTAAAATCATCCTCTGACCTTGCATGAGTACTGCCAAATCAAGTAAGCATTTACTTGTTAATACAATAAATCAATTCAACCCCCCACTCCACTGTTCCAATGTGTGTTTTGAATAAGTGATGAGATCTGAACAGTGACTTTTGTGATCTGTTACACCCCTATTAGCAGGTATGTCTGAGTCTGAATCTACTGTCTTTTTTCTGATGGCAGCTCAGTATCTAGCGAGTCCATACAAGAGCTGGTACCAGAGTTCGTACTGAATTGAGTTAACGAACAGAGTATTCAGCCATCATATACAGCTCAGCACATATGGGAGATAATGAGGGAGAGTGAGTTTGTAGTCAGTATTTTACCATTCAGCAGGATAGTTTTTCAAAGTGCAGCAAATGACCATGGTTTTAATTATAATTAAAATTTGAAACAATGATACCAACCCTAATCAAAGGAAATGTTATTACAGTCGATAGCAAAACCAGTGACTGATTCTGTTGCACACTCTTCAGTCTTACGAAAACATATTGCTACAGATATTTTTAAGAAAATCTCATTTTAATTTAATGGATTACCATTTCCTTTTTCAAAATCTTCTCTTATATCAGAAGATAATTAATACTTAAGCATGATCCACTTGAGTTATACTGTATATAATGCAACTGGTGTTTCTTAGAATTACATGAATTAAAACTACAAGGAACACGTCACATGCCTGTATAAATATTTTCCGTCTTTTGACTACATTGAGAAATATAAGGTCCTTAAATGCCCAAGCTATTCAGACATTCAACCTCACTACTGTTGCTGAGGACTGCGCTAAGCACTCAGTCACATAAATTATAATATCTAGGTGAATCTGAGGAAACACAGCGGTGTTTCTCTTGTACACACTACTTTGTCTTGCAAAGTACAACCTTCGTTCAGGGTAAAATGAATGTAATTAAGAAAGTTGATATCCTGAGTCTAAAGGCATCATTATTCAGGCATATGACCCTTCATTGCTTTATAAATGTTTTTATTTATAACTTATTAAACTACAATATGTTATTATACACTATTTATCCTCAACACTCATCTATTTTGTTTGCAACCTTTGTTCAGCACATCTGTAGCAGTATTACCAGTATTAAATTAATTTTCATGCTTGTACTTAATTTGTTCAGTACAGATTCACTTTACCTGAAAAATTGGCCTCATTTATCTGTGTACTGGTTTATATAGAAACATAATAATGATAAGACACAAGCTAAAATATGAGCAACTCTGTAAATGTCATAAAAAAAATGCCTCACAAGTCTTGATATTACCTTCTCTCAGACCTTCACATTTCTTTTATTCAGCGTCACTATTCATGTCATGTAGTGCAACAAGCAAGGAAACCTTGGTTCTGCTTTGCTGTAAACACTTCTGATTCTAGAGCTTCTTTCTTACAATGATCTGTAGTACACTACCTAAAAATATGTCCTTGTCACAAGAGCGCATAAGATGCTGTTCTCCTTCGGTCCTTACAATCAAATAAAACATTGCTCCTCCCTCAAGGTGAATCATTTGGTTTAAAGAAATACGCAGCCAATACTATAGAGCGGATATCAGAAAAATCAGTGGTAGCCACAGAGACTGTAAATGTAATCATTTTTGAATGGCCATATTGACCTGTCACAGATAATGACTGTTTATCAGGTGGCTGTTTTACATGTCAACACATCCAGTGGACGTATTGGAAAACTAACTAACATCCTTTCTGAAAGCAGTAATTTCCAGAGGCGTAACTGTTAAAAAAAAAAAAAATAAAACAACTCCCACCCCGTGCGTTTTTGTGTTGTTGTACATTGGTATCAGCATCAACACAACACAACACAACAAAGCATCTGGCTCAAAAATTCCCTTAAGATAGCGATACATGCCACTTAAGTCATTCAGTGCAGCACCTGTTTCCACATGTAGCTCTGTCTGTGATGGCAAACATGGAGTACAGCAGTGAGAACGGACCTACTGTAACACCCCACTACAGATTTTTTTCATCTGAACTTCTTGAATGGCCCTGAGGTGGCCACGAAAACAAAGATGACAGGATTATCCTCTCCTAGCTTTGAAAAAACTATCCATTAGCAACTGCACTGGCAAAAACTAGGGTGAATTTTCTGAAATGAAAGTGACACTCACACAACGCAGAGAGGAAGGCAGCAGGGGCATTGTGCTGGAATCAAAGATAGTGCCTGGATTGAGGTTTGCAGCAGAGAGGCATGGCCCACACACTTCCACTGAAGACAACTGACTGTTTTAGAGATTGCAGAGCGTACTATAGAGGCTGGAAAGTGATTGTATGCCTCAGGAAAGTTCTATTGTGGCACCTGACTGTGTCTCACAAAACACAGTAAGATGAAACAGTGGGTGTGTTAAATCCAACAACTGGCATGAACATTTAACACAGAGATACATACAGTGTATTATCTACAAATACATTTCATTTGTAGGTCCTAGGGCTGGATGCTAATTAGTTCAGAGCTGTAATCCCCCTTTTCACAACGTTAACTGGGTAAAATAAGGAGGTTTAAGAAGAGCCTAACTACAGAGAACCATGATGAGGTTAATTTCATGTTCTCCTGTAAAGCTTGCAAGTTTGATGCAGTTAAAGAGATAGTTTAAAAATCTCCTAAGAGAAATGCTATTTTTTCCATGATAGAAAAGCTTCTGAATTACTTGCTTGGTTAAAATCACAAACCCAACACTTTGTAGGTAGCTCATTCTGCTATAAGGAAACTGGGCTTTAGTAGCTGCTACATATGAAGATATTTACACTATAACAAAATCATGTGTCTTAGAACTGTAAATGCTGGTGAATGAAAATGATGATACAGGCCAACAAGTTCTCAACTGCTTCTAAGCAAGAGAGCTATGAATGGCTTGGGGATCCTTAATTTGACACAGTGAATAAGAGTGTGTATATATAGATATACACATACATAAATATACACATTTAATAAATCACTAATATATTGTGTGTTTATTAATATTTCACTAATATTTTAAGTACTGTATCTGTTGAATGGCTCTCTGGACATAGACAAATGTTATCAAAATCTACTATAAAGAATAAAATAGATAAAAACATCATTAACTGGGTTAAATGAAAGAAAAAAAATATAATATCAAAAAGCAGTAAGAGCTTAGTTGCATAACAAATCTCCTTATTATACATAACAAATCTCTTTTAAATGTTTTCAAGAATCACTGCTATTTGTTTCTTTCAACAGAACACCCAGACACCACTACTTACCATCAACAACCAAGCAACATTAATAGCACCAGAAAACTACTCTACATTGAGCTGCTGCTGTTATGTTTGTTGGTGTAACTTTACATTTTTCACCAGTTTACACCAGACAATAAATACAAATCAATAAATCTTCCGCGGTGCGTACACACAAAGACACTCACACATGCACACAGGTGAACTCACCAGCAGACAGAGGGCACGCCCCCCCACCCCCCCAAAACAGCAAACCTAGGGGAAACACTGCAGTTCATTCATGATTTAGCAAAGGGGAGCAATTACTTTTTCACACAGGACCAGGCAGGTGTGTACGGCTTTTATCCCTTAATAAATAAACAAAATCTTTTTTTTTAACTGCACTTTGTATTTACTCGGGTTATCTTTATGTAAAATGAAAATTTGTTCGATGATCTGAATAATTTAGGTGTGATATAAAAATCAGGCAGGGGGCACATACTTTTGCCCAGCACTGTAAATGCAACAGACAAACACACTTCTAACACTTTTTACTCAGACTAGGGCTGGGCGGTATACCAGTTCATACCGAAAACTGGTTTTTGTTTTTATTATGATATGGATTTTTCTTATACTGTAATACTGGTTTAAATAGCATAAACAACGTTTGGAACGTAGCGCAGCGCATAACTGTATATGGGGGACCTTTTTCACTGCTACACTGCTAAACACGCATGTAATGGAGTACCTGCGTTAGCAGAGGTACTGAACAGTGAAAATGACCAGATAATATTCCGAAACTGAAGCTGTAGCAGATGATTAAGTTGAACATGATGACACGGAAGAACTTTTGCTGAAAAGGAGCGGTGTCTGTTGTCTGAGATACTTTGGTTTTAAAAGCTCAGACATGGTGCAAACAACTATTTACTGCTGACAAGCTAAAGTTGTCACCAGAGGCTGGGCTGGGTGGTAGACGGACACCAACACACAAACGCTTAAAGGAATCACGGCGTTCATGTGTTTGTTTTAATGACAAATTAACAGATATTGTACACTACCCTCTGAGCGTTTAAAAGACACTGATATTTTTATTGCTTATCAGGTGGTTGAAGCGACGTATTTTCCGACGCACGCTCTCTGTCTGCTGGTGGGTGAGTGTACTCACCTGAGTGTGCGTGCAGACACAGAGGATCCTGCCGCAGCCGTGCGCAATACAGAGAGCAGAGGGGAATTGGAAAGCACAATCATGTAGACGCAGAAATGACATGTCGTCAGGTAAATAAGATAAATAACAGTTAAAAAATAATAACAGTAAACAACTGTAGGTAGGTAGTTTAAAAAAAGTTTAGTTTAAAAGGACAAGGTATAGACCTCTTCTATGGGCAAACACACCTGAAAACTTCTGTTTTGATTTGGCTTCTCTCAATCAATGGAAAATAATAATAAATTAACACCCACTCATGCATGAGGAAAAAAAGTTGAATACCGTGAAACTGTCGTAATTTTGAAAAATACTGTGAATTTTGGTCATACCGCCCAGATCTAACTCAGACTTTTACCAAAAGGCCCCCAGAACATTTTAACAACACAGACTCTGATCATAGTTGGATTTTCTACTCATACGATACCACCACAATTAACCAGAGTAACTACAGTGACATGGTCCTAGGCTGACAAACACCTAGATCAAGCACAGAACAGAATATCACTGAACTAACTTGGGATATATGGACAGACCACATGCCACTGACAGAACAAACAAATTGTTTACAGAGAATACCAGGCAGCTCATCCATTACTAGGTAGTAACTGAGCATGACTACATTTGCCTTGGTTGCTTACAGTTAGACGGAATTAAGGAACAGAGAACTGCAGAAAGAGACCGATAGGTAGAGATAAGGTGAAACAAAGAGAAAAAGAGACAGACAGAGAAAGAAAAGTGTGGAGAAATCAAAGTCCCATTATGAATAACGAAACCCAAATCTAAAATTAGAAACTTAATGAGTGGCAGTCTCATAGATCAGTTGATGAATTCACTGTTTAACATTAGCACAGATTGAGTCAAGCTCACTGCCATGGTGCGGCTGGGACAAAGCTTGACAGCCTATTAATGTCCAAGTTTCTCCTCTACATTTAGACTACATCACTCTTTCAAGAGCTTTGTGTGCTGTTGTAGTTAAGATTTTATAATTCTACCTTCTTAATGAAAAGTAGAATTCTTCATCAAAGTCTGGGTGAAACAGATTCATGAATATACAGTATTTCTAAACACACAGGGGTCGGACACATTTTCAATAACACTTACCTTAGTATTCTGTGTTCCCAGAATAAGTAAAGTGTTGAGGACATTGGTTTAAATTCCATTCAAACAACACCAGATTGTCCTTTTTAACTGGGTCACTCACAAGTAACAAATCGTTTATGCCATCTTTAAAAAATAGAAAAGATTTAATATACTGTCATGACTAAAGCTAGGCAGTACGTATCCAACAGGGGCATTTGGCTATCTTTCATCCACCACAAATTTAAATGAAATAAATCAATAAACATGCTTCAGTTCTGTAACAGCCTACGGTATAGCATATTATCCCTACATTTGTTCTCCATAAACACAGGACAATGTTAATGAGTCAGTCTCACAAATTAGGCTTTTCTTAATCTCTTGTGTTACCTTAACTCCTGACCCCACTGGAAACAAAAGGTAGCACTACTCTCAGTGATATTGATTTGCTCCACTGCTTCTTTCTCCATTTACTAATAATTACGAATGCAGACTGTCCAATTACTTCTCTAACAAACATTTACAGCAGTCTGAAATCCACACACTCATTATGCAGATGACAGAGAAAAAAAAGAAACCTGCTCAGAGCGCCTCCAATTAAAATTCTTTAGCCATGCCAACAAAGAATCAAATGAATTATGACAATACGTACCTCCTTTAGCTGCTGGAGTTTCTAATCAATTGTGAGAGACCAGCCATCATGAACATGTAAGCAATGAAACTGAAGTGTTAAAATACAGACTACAGTACATAATTTCTTGTTTAATTTGAGAAACTTCCTTGGAAACACTGAAAGGTATATGTACGTTTGGTCTGATACTGAAATATGCTTAGCTTATAAGAAATTATTTAACTTTCACTCACAGGAATTATGGCAGCCAGAGAAGTGCCATATACACATTAGTTCGAAGATGATGCAACGTCATACATATCATGTTCAATATGCAGTGGTTAGCATTTAAGAGAGTTTTACTGCACCTAACTCTGAATTAATGGATTCATGGAATGAAATCCATGCTCCTCCTGATAAAAGTGCACTAATGTAAACCCAAGACACAAGACTAATGTTGAATTTCATTAAATGAAAAATAATTCCCTCAACAGGAGCTGAAATCCCTCTGGACTGTTTTAATTCACTGAAGGGCATCACTAAGATAACCTTGTAATTTATTATTCCCATAGGATCAAAGTCATATTTCCCTTTAGCATCAACCCATGCTGACACGTGGAGATGTTGCACTGAGGATAATGACATCGATCACTCTATCATAGGGGAATATCACCAGTGATGATGATTTAGTCATGCTTATATAACTAAATTTCATTGGTAATGGGCCTAAAACACTGACAAACTGGTTATCATGGAGAGCTGTAAATAGATATTTTGATCAATGAAACTTGTTCACTTCACCGGGAGTAAACTGAATTCAAGGATACATGATTATAGTATCTACTGCAGATAGAGCCATGCAGGAAATTTCATGTTTCCCAGAAGCTTACTAAAGGTTGAGGTGTTTTCCATGCTCAGCATACAAAGCAAAGTGTACCACCCCTGTGACTGCTCTTTGTTTCAAAGCTTCCCCATCACTCAGGCTTTAAACTCTGATGTCAGCGAGTTTTATCTATAACCTGCTAACAGTAAAGGCATACCAAAACTCGCTTGTATATAACTTTGCATACTGAGATTAAGAATATACAACTCTGTCAGAGCACTACAGCCAATTTTCATGAAACACAGATGTTGACTGATTATAGAGATTAACTAAAGGGGCTATATGCATTATTGTGAACTGTTTCCAGCACAGTAGACATGCTCTCATGGAAAATTCAGTTTCTAGTAGCTTCACTATAAAATTGTCCAAAAGATAACCTGTTATTGCCTCTCTAGTCACTGTCTGTCAAGTTTAATTTTGAGGTTTATAGCTTTCTCACAACACAAAACACTCCTCTGAGATTTTCCTGTAGACGTATTGCAATCATGTGTATTCTCACAGCTGGTAATGAGTAAAAGCTACATTTTCCACCCCAAATCATTTTCTGTACCCCTTATAATTGTAGTGATTATAAGAATATTAGAAAGATGCTTTAAAACCTAGCATAGCATCTATTTTTCTCAGAGGATTTACCTTGAAAATGCATTTCCATTTAGGCTTTAATTCACCAGGGCACTCAATCACTCTAGCACTAATTGAAATATATTAGAAATAGAAATGCTTAATTTCTAGAAAGTACAATCAATTGAATTGCCTGACAAATTAAGTCCATAAATATAATCTATTTAGAAATGGTTTACAGTGTGTATTTGTGTGTATGTAATGTATGTTTTATTTATGTAAGCCTCAATACATAGTCACAACATGTAACTAAAAGGTTCTGGCAACAAAAAAACAGTTAACTTTACATTGTGAATTTCATCACAGGGAGTATCTATCTATCTATCTATCTATCTATCTATTTCAACTCTAGTTTGGGTATTGGTAAGTGTCTCTTTGCATGAATTAAACAGAGGTGCACCACCACTGCTAAAGGGACCTTGGTGCCACTTCTGAATTTTCACATGGTTTATCAAGCTAAATTCAACCTAATGTAATGCTCAGATTTGGAACCTGCTATATAATGATTTGATATTTTAAAATTGGGACAAAGACAAATAATTGCAGTATGTCCAATTATTTTCTTATGCTATTTACTGTATGGAGTGTATTGAATAGCTTCAGTCCTGATCAGCTGAGAAGCTATAAATCAAACTATGCTCATGAAGTTTATGAACAAATAATTCCACATTAACTGAGTTAATTTAGTGGCAGCTGCAGCAGCAGAGAGGAGCTGGGTGGTCAGGCTGAGTATTGTCGTTCTACACTGATACTTCTGAGTACAGAGTCGAGTACAAGTGAGTCAAGAAGTGAAATGCAAGTGATGAGTAGAGGAAGTCAAGAAACCAGCTATAGCTATGTCATTCATCTAGCAAGAAAGAAATATAT
Source organism: Ctenopoma kingsleyae (assembly GCA_032353495.1). Classification (NCBI taxonomy): domain Eukaryota; kingdom Metazoa; phylum Chordata; class Actinopteri; order Anabantiformes; family Anabantidae; genus Ctenopoma; species Ctenopoma kingsleyae. The sequence continues at coordinate 14,030,150 of JAUBNQ010000020.1, read as the reverse complement.
CCTCCATGAAACATCAAATTGACATCATTGGTATTTGTAAAACTACTACATTTGTAACATTACTACATTGGCCTGTATGGTAAGGCAGAGCTTGCACTGGTAAACTTTGGGCATTGAGATAAACCTGCCAGGAACCAAACTGTGTTCATGTATCTTCTGTATTGGGCTGCATCACTGAGTCACACTGCTGTCAAAAATTTATTACTATAGCTATCTGGGCCTCCGGAGCCCTTCAAGCATCAAACGCTCCCAGTAAATTAGCACACACGAGAAAGCATATATGAATATCCCTGCCTACTTTATAACAAATCTAGCGCTGCACAATTGTGGACGTTCACACAACAGCACCACTGCTGAAAACACTCATAGGGGAAACGCTGCATCTGTTTTAAAAAGAAATGAGTGCACTTAGACATACGCATCTGGCTGTCTAACCAAAGCTAAGTACCAAGAGCATTTGATTTATTTCATGAGTAGTGTCCTTCTACTTTGATTTGATCTGTATTACATAAGAAAAATACTAAAAGGTACATATATGAGACTAATTCTTATCACAGGTGATGAAGAAGAGCACTTTCAGAAGAGTATTTATTACAAGTAGCTTTGCTATTAAAATTCACCACAGGGTTGTGTCGTATAATACTTACTATCATAGACAGCTTTGCGACTTTGTACGTTTTCATCTAAAAGAAATTAGCTTCTTTCAACAACAAGCTGAATGACTAATTAAAACAAGTCAAGACTGGCTCTGTGTTTTAATTGGATACTGTAGAGATGGTTAACTAGAGATTTTAAAGAGAGAAGCCACTATGAAAGTCTTCATAGTCACAGCTCTAGCATGCTTGTCGGCTGATTTCTGTACTGAAGCCCATCTAATGCAAATGGATGCCGGAGTAATGAATGTGATGAATACTTTAGTATAGCCAACTTCCCTTGGGCAACAGGGGAGCGCAATGTGCCTGCTTTCTACTGTTAAAAAGAAAAGGTCAGATATTTAGACAGAAGACAGAATGAGATTCTCACCAAAGCTCCATCTGGGAAAATCCACCTCAACGCCCATTGTTTTGCATCAGTGTCACCCATGAGTCCAAAACTGAGGTTAAGTGACGAGCCTAACATTTGATCCCTGAGATGCGGACATCATAATGAACATAAGGACTGTGAAGAGGAACAACATTGTGCTGACAGCGACACTGATCGCATTAAACATGTTGTGCAGAAAACAGGCAGGAGGATTTTTGGTGTTTAATTAACAGTGACAGACTCAGGTGTGCCCCCAGATGTGTCATCAGAGGTAAACCAGGTTTTTTTTCCCAAATGAGTCCATGAAACTGCAGATATCTGGCAGCTAACTGATGTGTTCAGAGCCCACTATATCTGCTACATCTCTAACCAAGCTGTTGGAGATGAAGTAGCTTTGCTTATAGTTTTTTAACAGAACGGACTGTAGCCTAATTAAAAAAGTGCTGAAATGCAGAAAGTGCAGAGGCTGTTTCTCAGCCACTGTTATGGTCTGTATTAAGACGATAGTCAACAATTCCTCTTTTAAATTGTGTCCTGTGGAGTTTGAACAGTCACTTAATATTCCTCTGTTCTGTCTTAACAGTATCTGCACTGGGGTGGGGACACCAGGCCATTTAAACTAGATGTTGTCTCTGGTATAAGTGCTTATAGTAAATGTCAAGACCTTTCACAGCTATAATAATGATGCGGTTGAGGAAAATGATACATGGCACAATTTTTTTGTCCTGGATAAGGCTGAAAAACACAGCTCCAGTACAATCATGTACAGCCAAAAAAGATTTTCATCAACTGGTTTGTTGACATGAGGCAATGATTTTAGATTTACACCAATACCAGACGTTCAAACTAGTGACAGGTCAATTTTGCACCATTACAGAGACCAATGTCTATGGTGCAGGCCTTATTTTATAGCTGAAGGCCAACTGTCAGACTAAATAACAAAGCTAAGCTAGGGTCATTGTCTTATTCTTGGTATGTCCAGCCTCACTTTATTTACCTTGTCCTATTTTCTGCCTCTGTAGAATGTAAAAAGCACAATCAGTGTACCTTATTTTTAGTTCTCACTATATCATGCATATACAACAATGGAAATAGAGATTTAGCCATCAAATAAAAAGTGCATATGTAATTTTAGAATAATACTGCACATTGTAACTGTATAGTACCCTTTGCTTAACATTTCAATCTGTTTGGGCTAAATTTCCAGACACTAGCACTTTGCTGTTGATTACGGCTGCTTATCCATGTGGAAGAGGCTGCCATTGATACCGTGTGTTTCATGACAGCACAGGGAACAGTCTTTTCATTTGGCTACAGCCCCCCCCAAATTCATAGCTAGATGAGTCATTTATTGGGAAAAGTCAGGATTTATTCAGCTGAATCCAGCTGACATGAAACCAGTAAAAAATGGGAAAGAAAGGGGATGCGTAGCTCCTCTAAACAGTGTGATCCCTGTGGAAGCTCACAGATTTGCAGTATGGAAAAAAATGCAGCATATGTGCATAACTTAAACGCACTGATGTGAAACGCTTTGAAGCAGCAGCACAACTCATTTCAAATAAAGGGCTGTTGTTATAGCCTCAAAATGGCTGAGCTTTTAAGTAATCAAGCAAAATTAAAAGGGTGATGATACACATGTGGACCATTCCTCATCTTCAAGAAGCTCAAATCATTTAATTGATGTGGACCCACTGTCCAACATTAATTGGGGCAGCAGTAATGTAATACCAAGAATCGAAGAGGTGGGTTATGAGCACACAACAGTGGACACACCTCACGGGAGCTACTCCATAATCCAAAGGCAGTGACTAATTGCTTGCTTCTGGGTTTGTCAGTATTTGAGAAGACTCACATTTTTTAGCCAGCAATGAGCTTTGGGGCACAGCAGAATTGCCCTCTAATAGTTAGTGGTCTTGACAATAGAGAAACTCAACAAACAAGCACTGTTTTCTTGCACTTAGTTCCTGAAAGAAATGGCTCAAACTTTGATGTCTGGCTCTCAAGACCACTGAAAAGATAAAGAAAAAAAGAAGGAAGACAACAGAGCCATGGTGGTGATTTGAAAAAATGACTGTGCCAAAACACAGAAGGCCTTTATCACTGCTTTGGCGACGACTGTGCTTTGCAATTACATGGATCCAGAGCAAGAAGAAGAGCTGTTTAGGAGGTTTACCATCTCTATTAAGACAACAGGTGCAAGCACAGCAGTGACAACTTTGTGCCAATGAATGGTTACAGTGAGTGTCGAATAACCTTTTAATTAACTACAAGAATCCGGCAATTGAAGCATTTTGAAAATGTTTTTCCTATCAGTTTTCTAGATTTCTAGATGGCATTTAGTGAGGCAGTGACCTGCTTGTGGAAAGTGTTGCCTTCTTCAGGAGCTGGGATGTAATTTGTTTATTAAGCTGATTCATAGCACAGAGATCATCTCTGGTCGAATAAACCATCAGGATTCAGGCAAAGCTTCTTCCACTGATCACAGCCAACCCAGACTGACACCAGGGAATTAGACGCCCTCTCTAAAGAGACAGTCAGAGTTGTAAGTCTCTTTGACAGGACGGCCTTTGGGCATGGAGGGAACATGGTAAAAATAGTGAGTACCCCACAGCTGTTGCCAAGATAAGTCTGTGATGAGCACCAACACATTTTAACCCTCCTTATAACAAGACACTAACAACAACAAGACATTAACTCCATACAGCCACTGATGATGAACCTATGGCACAGAAACAATTCAGCTCTTCAACAATCAAGTAGATGACTAAAAACGAAGCCGAGTGGAACTTTAGACAGATAGCTGTTCTGTATTCATGTCCACACCCAGCATCTCTCAGAGTCAACATCCACAGAATTCATATTGAAATGGGGCAGGCCTGCCCCCTCAGTTTTTCCTCAGAGCCATCAAAGCGGATATTTTATATTGGTAGAACAAGATGTTATCGGAGAGCTGAAAAAAAATTGCATCGTTTTGCCCATGTTTTGTGTATACCAAAGAGTTATGAATGATATGAAAACACTGAAATAGAAAAAAGAAACTGCACAGAGCTGCTGTAATCATAACCATAAAACACTGCAAAAGTGTTATTTTAAAACATATGCATTAGATCACCTCTTGTTTCATACTATTATTATCATGTAGGACTGTTTTCACGACGTTTTGTTTTATAGGATATAAAGAACATAACGTTGTTGTTACAAACTCACTTTGTGCACAGTTCAAAACCACACCCACGCCAGTTAATTTAGTCGTTAATGGGCAGCTACCTGTGCAGCTGGCATCGCAGTGTATGTGATGGAGGGAGGGTGGAGGAAGGATGGAGGGAGATAGCGCGTCATTGCCATAACATTAGATTTCTGATTTCAACAGCGACCACACATACACTCATCAGGCTCGTTTTGAAACTGCGACATCACATTGTACAACCAGCTAAAAAAAAAAAAAAACTGATGGGAACAGGTCTCAAAATAGCACGCAGGGTTCCACTTTGCTTATTAAGCACAGCTTCTCGCCACTCGCAGCATTTGCAGCTGAGAGAATAGGACGAACGTAATGTGATGAAATTGCTTGCACGATAGGACGTGGTAGGCTAATTCAAGCGCTGTCGTCCCATTTACGACGAGCTATAAAAATCAAACACACCTCAAAATAAAATCACACACTGTGTGTCAACACATTTAAAGTATGTTAAGAAACTTTACCAGGCGAGCTGCACTTGTCGTAGCAGCGTGCTGCGTAGCGGTCGCTGCACTGACCGCCCTCCTGTCAGGCGACAACAAGGACGGGATGGAGGGAAAATGACCCATTGTTTACTGAGTTATTCTAAATTACTCCACAGACAGCTTTAAAACAACGAACTGGTGTTAAAAGAGTGAGCGTTCAGCTCGGGAGAACTGAGAGTGAGAGTGCGAGCGGGAGAAAGTGAAGTTGTGTTAGCTTGTTTTACCTCAGTAGAGCCGTGTCGCCTTGTCTGCTGACCACACTTTCAACCGAGGAATAGTCCACAGTTTGTCCGGCGGGCAAACAGGACGGCAGAAAGCAGCACAGACTGAGAATTATCGCAGTAAGCCACTGACCAGACACACAAGCATCCTGCACCGCAATCATTATGTCCATCACAGCTGTGTGTTGTTGTCGCTTCTCCCAAGTCTTGTTGTAGCTAAAAAATAATAATAAACGAGGGGTTAGCTTAAAAAAAAAAGGAAGAAAACAATGACGCGAACGACGCTTTATTTCCACACTTTTCCTCCTCGGAGCCCCGCAAAGAAATGTTCCGCCGCCGTACAGTTTCCCAGGTTTGTTTTCGCTGGATGCAGAGCCCACTACTGTGCAGGGGAAGTGTACTCTCCAGTGGCTCGCACACCATCTAGTGAGGAAATGCGATGTAAAATGGGAGCAGACCTAGAAGCAGACAACCCCCAGGCTCTGATCCTGTTGCCATGCGGCCGTTTCCCGGGCAACCCGTTCCCAGTGGCTCGTGATGGAGCAGTAAAACCGGTAGGTATTGACACAATCCAGGAGCAATTAAAGATTTCAACTGGAGAACCACCCCCTATTTAATCCCCATAAGGAAATGAACAAACTGGGCATTTAGTGGAAACAGAGCTCACTTATAGTGACGCAGGTGAATCCCATAGGAAAACTCAAAAGATTTCACACTCATTTAGACATCATAGTCCACAGATATGCAAATGATCACCATTTCATAATGGTTTATGCATGCGAATATGGGTAACTGTATACAAAAAAACAATATATCATTAAAGGTCCCTTTTGGGAGATTTGGAGGATATTAAAGTGATATTTCATTAAGGTAGGCAAACTCCAAGAAGCATGTGGGAGCTCCCTCTCTCTCTCACACACACACACACACACACACACAGGGTTTCTGCAAAGTTTGTTTTAGAGCAGTAACCCCCTGCATTATACTGCTCTAATCCTTTTGACTTAGCCTACATAATACTTAACAGACCGTAAAGCTGTAACCATGGAAATGACATACATTTCTTTGACGTGACATATTGACATGACTGCAGATGACTGTGTGACTTGTTATGAACATAACATTAGCAAAATGTGACTGTTTTACTTTTCACATATATGTGAAAAGTAATACTACTGAGTGTAGTAGCAGTTAGTTTGTGTCAGTGGGACATAAATCATGCTGAAAATTTAGATTTATGTTGGTAACCAGTATTCAGGTAAAACAAACAACTTCTAATCCACAGTGTTGTTATTTTTCATCTATGGAACCATTACTTTTTCCATGTGGTATTTGTAGTTTTATTGCCAGTTTGTTTTCCATTCTGAGTTTATATCCTATTCGTCTGTTCTGAATCCTATATAACACTTTTTATTGTGAAATTCTTAAGCTTTTTTTTATTAATTTCTCCAGGGGGATCAATATAGTTTTATGATATCTTATCTTAAAATCTTATCTTACAGACCGCAGAGCCAAGATTGCAGTCTGCGATGTTATCAAGATGCACTGTCTGGAGCAGCTCCATTGAAATTAAATAGGGTGAGTGACTTGAAAGATTTGCTTCAATTCTTACACTGAAATAAGCTTTAGACTTTTTCCTTGTCTTTGGTTTAGAATCAGAAAAGGAGTCTTGATCCTCCATAAATTCATTCTGGGCTCCGTGAGAGTTGCCCCTCCATCTTTTGTTATTATTTATCTGAGGAGATAAATTGTTTATCTCAGCAGCATGAGAGAGTAGGAGTTGGGACACATTTCTATTTGCAGACCTAGCTGTGACAGAGAGCCAGGAAACTGGTTTCCAGAGGTTACAAGGGACGTTTCACCATGCTGGAAATGAGTCAATAACCAATGTACCATGACAAGCAGCATTAAAAGAGGGAGAGTGAAAAGTTCATCTTGTCACACACACAATTCAAATTTGCATAACTGAAGCTCCCTCTACTGTTAATAGCTGTGATAATACCATCAATACAAATACTCGTTTTGTGACAGAGGTGTTTCGGGCAAAGACAGTGTGGCATTTTCCATCCTTATTGTGTCAGTCACACCGTTGATTTTTTTTTTTTTCTGAGCCCATCAAATTACCTCCGAAAACGTACCCCCCCATGCATGAAAGCATGAAAGTTATAATTACACTGACTCCATTTAGTGTTAGTGCACTGTGCAGAAGCGGGAGAAGAGTGGCAGCCTCTAATATTCAGCTCATAATAACCTCAGGAATTATGAACAAGATGAAAGAGATCAGGCACTGGACTATCACAACGTCTGGCCTGTTCTGAGTAATGGATACTTCTGATGTTCTGATGTGACTTCAGTGATTTTTTTTTTTAAAGCTACAGTGAAATCAATGCATGCAATTTGCTTTAATAGCAAGTGAATAAAGTGAAACATAATAACAGTTGCCCATAAATACATGCTATTTCACAGTGTTATTATCACCTTCAAAAGTAAACCATAAACACAAGAAGAATGGACTTGTTTGTGTGTCCGTTTTACTGCTTATGGGGACTTTCTACAGTATTAAAACTGTGCTTATTGTCATAATTATATGTTAACAATGTGCTGCCTTATTTTGACTTTTCTGAGTCAATTATGTGCTTGAACCAAAAAGCCTCAGAAAAGACCAAAACTTTTATCTAACCCCCTCTAGCATGTTGTCAGACTATTTTGTTCACGTATATTTGGCTTTACACATACCCTCAGTTTATGGGCCTAATTTAACATAAGTAATGCAGCATTATTGAAAGCTATTGTTTGCTGAAGTAGCTAAATGCTTGGTCATTTTTCTGTAATAGTGATTTGGTTGGCTATTATGATAATGGATGACATCCAGCGGAGAAGTGTGCCAATCGATCACGACAAACATCGAAAAATGAATGCTGTGCAGTTCTATTAAATGCATGCCTGCAGCCTGGGTTTCCAGGACATAAGAAAGATCTATGAGGAAAAATGTAAGGATAATTGATCTCACATTTAAAGGATCTCTAATCTCAAGTTTACTCTACAAAGACTCCACAGTGTATAATAATAAAATGATTATAAAACTTGATGTAGATCAGCCTTTCCAGTTTTAAAATTGTAAGTGTTTCATTTATTTTTACATAGTAAATTGGTATTACAGGGCTGTGTGATTTTTAAAGAAAGGGACATTAATTTACTGCTTGTTTTCTCAGTAAATTCACTAGCTATATGAATAATTTATTCACATTTTGTAGAGAACTTCTACAGTTCTAGACATCAACCAGAAATACAGTATAAAATGATTAATATCAACATTTCTTCACTAAGGGCCGCTTTGAAACTCTTCCACAACTTCTTATCAGCAGCCGCTGCTGGTCGTGAAGTCATAGGGCAGTGAGTCTCTTTTTGCTCTGATGCCTCTGAAAATAAAGGCAAAAAGTCTCCAGTGGGGCCAAATTCATTTAAAGAGAAAATTAAATCTGGTAGACATTGTCATGCACAAAACAGAAACTAATTATATTTTACTGACATTTCAATAAAGGAGAATTAAAGATTCACCTGTAACACAAAGGGGGGTTGATAAACTATTGAAAATGTACAGTATAACGTGGTGTGTGAAAAATCTGAACTTCCTGAAAGCTGTTAGCCAAAGAAAAGCAGAGATTTGCAGTGAATAGTAGAAAGACTCTGTCCACCTGCAGTGTCAGGTACAGCACCACAGCTATGACATTCAGCTTTGAAAAAAGACTAACCTCACTTTCAAGGAAATACAAAACAACAAAACCTCAAAGCCCTTGCTCTTGCCCTGAGTTCTTCACGTAATAAATTCCATTATTCTATAGTTCAACAACCGCTGCTTGTCTGAGTGAAGAGTAATGTATTACATTTCTCAGACTGTACCTTACCTTGTCAAAGTCCAAATGCACATTTATAACAGAGATATACTGGACAAAACACATTTTGAATGAACTATGGAGTTTGATATATGTAGCCCTCTAGCAGTGATTTATTTTGAGCCTTTCCTTTCTTTACTTTTCATGCACTGCCCATATGGGACAAAACCTACACCACTCATGAGTCATAACTGATTTGTACTTTCAGACAGCACCTACCGCATTTCATACTGTACACAGTGGAAAAGGCTCTTCTGAGCCTTTACATATAACAAGAAAGTGATCTTTGGGAGTTTACAGTGAACTTTCTCTGGAGTGTGCAACCAGACCAGTAAAATTAAAACAGTGTGAGAGTGAAAAGTTCATCTTGTCACAAAATATGTTGAGAGCAAGCAGCGCTGAGACATTACTGACATCTTTACAGGACATACAGTGGTGTAGTTTCTTGTTAATTCTCATCACTTACTATATGTGGAGCAGCTGTCAGGAACAGTTGAGTGCCCAGTTGGCAGGATGCAGATTGGTCCATGGTGTACCGAGTACGCTTTAGGCTACATAATAATGAGACTCTGGGAAGTAACAGTGGAGGAAGCCACAGATGAAACCTTCTAACACTAAACTGTTAATTTACTGATCAGAAGCATTCATACAGTACGTTTTATTTCTAAGAATTCAACACATCAGCTTGTCCCTGCACCTGAAATATCATTAGTGTTAAAGAATGACTTCATAATAAGACCAAATGTGATTTTAACAAAACATATATTGAGAAATGTGGATGTGGCTGTGAAGTAAATGTGCAACACACTTCTGAAACTTTGGTAAAGCACTCTTTCATTCATTTTTTTTCAAGAACATACTTAAATGTACTTGTCAAAGAACTCTGAAGGGCAGGGTCAACCATGATGATAAAGCTATTGATTGAAACCACAGACTGAATCTGAAGTCATCACTTCCTGTAGGGTTAGTCAAGACCTTTGCTTAAAGCTGCATTAATGTATTTTTGAGGTTCTGGGAAGGTTAATAGAACAAGCTCAACAAACAAACTCTCCTATACCCCACAAAGTTAGAAAATGGAGCAAAATTACAGTAGCACTGATTTAGAGTCTTGTTTTTTTCCACCTGGTGAATTTCCAATATCACTAATATCCAATATTTACTCTCATTTTAGTTCTGTTTGTGGTGTCCAACAATGCCAGCACCTGCCCTTCAGTGCTGGAAAAACCAAAACAATGATCTGAAATACACTAAAAGCCTCCATAGAGGATGGATATTGCAAAATTGGCTAGTAATTCTGTAAAGGTCTGTCACTACCAGCAACCACTTCAACATTAGAGCTATTTGATCAATTGTTACTATAAGACATATTGATTAGTACAGCTGGGAATACAACTTTGACTTTGATATGATATCTGACAAGAGGGGTCTTCCAAAATATATGTTTTAATAAAAATATCATTTTTCTCCTTACTCTTGGATAGATGCACATTTTTTTCTGTTTTATGTATTCTGTCTAACTGAATTTATGTATTATAATGAACAAAGTTCTGTGTTTGTATAGTAGTGTAAATCATCTAAGAGCCTCACTGTGTGGGAAAAAAAGTGCAATGCTGCCTTTCTGCTCCCTGGGTTTTCTGTTTTATGTTCTGCTCAAACACCAGCCACAGGCAAAGCAGCAGCTCCTGTTTGTTTTCTTTGATTGTTGAGCTAGCATGGCAAAGCCCTTCTCTGCATCTACCGAAAAGTTTTTGTTACACCGGGTAAATGTTGAGTGTCTTTGCCAAGATTAAACACTTTGAACTACTGTTTCTTCAAAGAACCTTATTTAAGTAAACATCATAATAAAATAAGTTGTAGTATGTTATGTTTTTATGAACGCTCAGATTTGAAACAAAAATATGTACTTTTCTTAATTTGGTCTGACTTTTCAGAAGTAACAGTATAACCACAACTTTAATGGAAATTAGATAGCAGTGTTGTTTGTGTAACATTATACAGTATCACCTCTTTATTTGACAGGGTTCTTGGAGATCCACCTCACTTAGCAACCTCACTCCTTCCTTTTAAAGGAAATGTGATTCATACTGCATGCCTGTTACTTAGAGGCCACATTTAGCTCCTGCGGAGACCTGTGTGTTGTCAGAAATCCTTGGTTGCCGATACAAGCTCAATTCAAATCATAAATTACTTATAGTGACTCCTAAGGGACCACATTGTCGAAAACCTGGTCTGATAAATCTCTGTGTGAACAAAACAAATCTCTTAGTCATTTGTCTGCTTTGAGCAGAACAACTGAACACAAAAGTTACTCATACATTAGGGAGTTTTGGCTGTCACCAGAAAGTACTCTCAGTGGTTGCTGTTCTCTTTCTGAATTGATGTTCAGTTACCAACACATGCAATGTATTTTTCACTGTGCAATGGGTTTTTACAGTATGCGGCTGATCTATAGTGCCACCACTGTGGCTACAATAAGCCACATCTTTAGTGTCAACTTAATTTCTTTGTATTTAATGTGTAAAGCACCTTGGTAAGGTAGGTGGCAGGTAAATAAAGTAAATTAAATTGAATGCAATAAACAAAAAACTGTTGCAATATTTTTAATGTTGAACACTCACATTTTAAAACAAAATGTGCAGATTTCACAGTCTGGTCTGACTTGTCAATAGCTTTTCAAGTTACAACCAGAATTTAAACGGCAGACGTACGAGCATTGTTTGCATTCCACAAGTGATCACAAAAACAATTTCAGCAGAAGTGAGCATTTAATTCCAGACTTTAATAGTAATTGATACTTTATTGATCCCCTTGGTTAAATTCTTTGTGGACAGGCTGCCCCTGTGAGGGAGCCAAAGGTGGTCTCGACATGTAGCCTGCCAGGACTGGGAATCAACTTTGGGTTTGAAGATGACAGACAGACTGATCATGGGTATCATGCCACCCCTATCCTTATAATGTACAGTGGTGTGAAAAACTATTTGCCCCCTTCCTGATTTCTTATTCTTTTGCATGTTTGTCACACTTAAATGTTTCT
>JAUBNQ010000020.1:13996433-14017927 GCA_032353495.1 Ctenopoma kingsleyae | reverse complement strand
AAACATTTTGTGTGACAAACATGCAAAAGAATAAGAAATCAGGAAGGGGGCAAATAGTTTTTCACACCACTGTATGTTTTGTACGCAGCTGAGAAAGCTACAGTATACTGTATGTCCGAGGTGATCAAGGCCTGTGTGTATTATTCATCAGGTTTTAATCTTCAGTTTTAATTAGCATCTCTTTTTCTAATTTCTGTCTTCGTCTGTAAGCATAACAACAGTACAATCACCTTCACTGTTGCAGTCAGCTCCAAAAGAGGTTGTTTTGACTAAAGTGTGTTGAGCCTGGAGGCAGTGCACAAATGTATTACACATAGCAACTTTAGCATCCGTTGAATTTTTCATGTAAAAACTTTGCATGAAAGGATTTTTCTGTCTCTACTGCTTCGTACATAGTTTTTATTTAACTGTTTGCGTTATCTCCAACTCAGATGGTGAGGATTATGAACCTTAAGTCAACTTAGGATGTCCCTTGTGGAGCTATGCTCACTGAAACTGTTGCCAAGGTTCAAATTAAACTTTTAAATAATTTTAAATAATGCAGTACATTTACATGATGCTGACATTTTACCTTTTTAGCAGCAGGGCTGACCCTAAAAAGAACCGTTTGGACATTCTTTAGAATTTTTCTGAAAAAATGTAGGCATCATCAAGTACTTTAAAATTAAAGTAAAGTAAATTACAGAGGTGCAACACATGCTCATGTTGATAAGACAATTTACTTACATGCACCTTCAACTTATTTAATTAAATTCATTAATTTAAACAATGCTGTTATCTCATTTACTTTAGTTATTACAAAAGCCTTGGGTTTATGTGTTTTAAATAGCATCCTGTGCAATAAAATAGCTTAAATGTCACCATGAAATTTAATTTGTTTGGAATAAGTCTTAATGCTTTAATAGATGTGACCTTTTAAGGTATTTCAAACAACAACCAAGGTCACTGAAAGTTAATCACTTAATATTGAGCTCTTTTTAAGGTAGTATCTAGTTTAAGGTGGAATCCCTGACCAGCTAAGGTCAAAATGGTTTTGGCCATCCTAAGCTCTTGAATATCATTATTATATGTGAAAAAGACCAAATTTATATATTCTAAATCGACAAGAAAAAAGCTATATTTATACTAGTGATGATGTCAGTGATAGACAGTTTTATACTATTCCACTGAAAACTGGCAATGATAAGAGGAGTTAAGTTTAAACTGCATGTGCAGTAAGTGAAATTACAGGTAAGAAATATCACAACGCACAATATTTCTTATTCTGTACAGCACAAGATACAGTAACCTTTGCATAATTGTGCTCAGTGTGAATCTGGTAATGTCAGATATATGCTGCTAAAATTCATATTTTTAAAAGAGATGTTGTTTTAATGTTAGATTAAAATGATGACCAAATTTATACAAGTAAACCTAATTTGTGATGAATGTGACATGAAAATGTACACTTACCATTTACTCAGCCTTTGGGCTTCAGTCTCACCCCTTTGAATCTAGACGAAAAATGTATCGGTTACAGTGAGAGACTGTCAGGCGACTGTTCTTTTTGGTACAGAAGCGTGACCTTCACACCAGAAGACGGGAAGTTAATTTTACATCTCATTGAGAGTTCGGTGTTAGAGCTGTGCGGCTCCCCTGCAGACAGCTGTCATGGAAAACTGGGATCTTCATAGCGGGGTTTAATCTGTCTGACCTTCTGGCACAGAGAAATAGATTACCTACCACACCTCCAGAGCCTCTGCTCTAACTACCTCCATTGCCTTATGCATACCAAAAAGGACATCTGACTAGATGCTCATTAGCAGCTTTGTGTACATCATTAGAGCTATTTTGTATTTTATCAATATGAGAAACAATGAGCTCCATCTGTGTTCTCCAAAAACATGTCCATTTGATTTTTGGATGAGCTTGTGTGCACGTAAACAATTGGTAATCATGTTAGAATAAGCAATGTAACTCCTCTTTGTGGTTCAAAAAAGTGTAAATTGCACATTCTGCAAAGTTGTTTACTGTACGGCTTCATCTTCAGCTTTTTCTAATTTTTCATTGACAGAAAAAATAGTTTCCTAACAAAAATTCAGCAAACATCCAACCAGATGTAACTGCTTCCATAAACAGATGTGAATGAACAACCAAATATGACATCCCATAATATTTTTGAAAGATCTGTAACTAAAATGAAAGTTCTCACCTTGTGTACCCAGAATAACAAAGGACTGTGTGCTCGCTGCTCATTAACAAATAAACAGATGTTGGGAAGAATAAGGGAAGAACAAACGATGTGAATAAACAGTTCAGGAAAAACACCTAATGCTTTGACATTCTTTTCCTTACCCGTGTACCACGCCAATTCAGCCTCTGGAGAACAACAGATGTGTTGTATTTTATCGCGAATTGGCTAGATTGGAAGATTCAGCAAGAAATAATGAGAAGTGATATGCCAGAGCTTTGCCAGAGATGAAAAGCCTGAGGGGATCGTGAATGCTCTAAAAAGTGCAGAGCGGTCTCCAGATTGGATGAGCCTTATATTCACGGCAAGCATATAAAATCCAATTTATCTGACTGCTACCAGCCCCCATGTGTGCTTTATTGGAAAGCTGACCCTGACTTGACCAAAGACAAACAAAGCTACAGTATGCTGTTCACCCCTTGCATCTGAATACAAAGGGGAACAAAACAAGCTATTACAGTTTTATTCCTCCCATATAGCAGAAGATGTCTTTTTACACCCCCTGTGTTTATGCTTTACTTGAGGGTGATATAATTTTTCAGGCTATTTTGCAGCAAAATTGAGCAAAAGATAGAACAGGGACATTGAAACAACTTGAATAACTTTCCCAACTGGAGAGATTCAAGCGATTTTGTTACCAGCTTTGCTCTGTGGTCACAAATGTAGTTTTCACGTTGTTTTGACTCCGGCAAAAGCTTGAGTTCCTCTTTCATTTCCCCACGGTTGACAACCCCAGCAACCCTCAGCGGGATGGTGAGGATAGAGGTGAACGTGTCAGTGTGAAATGAAATGCTCTCTGTCTCCTGAGGGAGGTCCCTGCTCTATGTGGCCCGCCACTCAAGGAGAAGTAACATTGCGGTGTACATGGATTTGTGAGGCAATCTGTGCGAAAACATGCACATTTGACTGTGAAATAAAATCATGTCAGAGCACAGAGAAAACCTGTTCAAGTGATGTTAACTAATCGTTCCATCTGTCTTCTAGTGTGACTGAACATCAGATTAAAATGCTGATCCCCGATCACTGATAGGAGATGAGGCCTAATCCATGAAGAATATGATTGAAGTATTCTGTATGAACATACATGGCAGGCTGCAAAATGAACGTCAGGCTCCTTCAGAGGAGATGGTGAGATTTAAAGGGGTTGTTAATTGACTGAAATCATTGCTCCCAGTGAAACACACCTTAATAGGCTTCTTTTTCATCAGATACAGTATACCAAAGCTTTCCCACTGTATAGTTGGAATATATTCACAGGCCTTTGGAAATTTATATTGAGTGAGTCAGAGATGCTTCAAAACTCGACCGGTCATGTGGTCCTGTAGTTCAGTGGGTGTAACGTGACACTGACATTATCAGAGGAACAGTTACCGTTGTTACCTTGAGGACTAGAGTGGCTGTTTACATTTTTTCCCTTTACTATACTAACAATATTTTTACTTTTTATGTTACAAGAGTAAAGACTTTAGGATTAATTATCTCTCATAATGTTTGAACTAGCTCAAATCCAATAAAGAGCAAATTAAAAAAAAAATTTAGTCTTGTGCAATTTTTAACATAACCTGTAACTCTCACTATCTAGGTGTAGTGTACTGTAGTTAGATTGATACTTTATTGAAATTCTTTTGTGGACAGGCTGCCCCATTTGTCGCCAAGGGTTTGGGGTTCAGTGTCTTGTCCAGGGACTCTTTAACATGTGGCCACAAATCAGGGAAGGACCGGGAAGCAAACCAGCAACTTTGGGAATGACAATTGCCAACTACCCAAAAATTTAATGATGTAAACTTTAGCTTTAGAAGTAACATTTGGTTATGGTTACCACTGTAGATAGTATGTCTACATTTATTTACTGCACATACTAACAATTGCAAGCTTACATTAGAACAAAAATCAAACACAGTTTAATTTACTGTTGTTGTTTTTTTGTTTTTTTAAAAAACTTTTTTCATGTTTGGCTGTTTTGGAAAAGTTAATAAAGGCACTGACCTCCAAACTCTTTAAATACGGAAGTCTGGCCTACAGCTCCATACACGCTGCCTCAGCAGTGAGAAATAAAGTGCTCTGCATAGTTATGGTTATTAAGGTATGATTGGACAATCGGTGTTTGAGGTTTAGCAAACAGTCAGTTCTCTCTGGGATCACCAAAGTTTAGCATGCTTTTTTATGTGGGATAAAAGCATCCACTAACTGGCCACAGTCCAAGTCATTCTCTAATTTGTAATTAATGAATGACCTACCAAGTGGTGATGATTATGATATTGTGTGAATGCCATACTAATTACGTAATAAAAGTTAGCATAGAGACCATCAGTATTCACATGCACAACCTTCACAGTGGAGGCACAAATTTGCCATTTCACTCATATCTTTTAAAGAGACCATTTCCTCAGTCGTGCCCATGCATTTTTTTAATCATTACATGGAATTGACCTTTTAGTTCACATTAAATAAAACATTTGTATTGGTAGTAATAGGGTAGTAACTTAAAACAAAGTTAACTACTGACTTATAGTTAAAATACATTTGTGTGATTGAAAATCGTGCAGCAGCAAATACTGCAAATGTACCACATCTTGTTTTCGTTTCAGTAACTCTTCATTTTCATACTGTGTTACAGGTTTAACACTGAAGTTACTCTGTATTCTGAAAACAGTCAAAAGCTACAATTTTCTTAGTCAACTGGACTGTTACAGTTTTGCAACGTGACCACACATATTGTTACTGAAACGAGGAGCCTCCTTATCAAAATGCTCACACTGCTTTTTGATACCATTATTTCAAGTCTTTTCACTTCTTGCTGTCAGCCTTTTTTCTTGCCTAAGGCAATTATATCTTTAATTGAACATGTTCAGTGTTTAATTGCACACTTTTTCCTCATCATATAACATTATTTGCAATTTAATAGATACTTTTGTACTCTTTCAGGCACATAAAGACACCCTCAAAATCACCCAAACACCTTCCTGTAAAATTTGACAGGGCCATAATCAAGCTGTTCTGATGGTTTAAAATATTACCAACAGTAATTTCATGGAAATATTTGTGATTGCAAGTTTTAATGAGGACATATTCTAAGGTTATGACATTTCATGTCCATCAAATGAAATTAGGACTTTCTGCTAGAAAAGTACTTGTAGTAACTTAGTATAGAGAAGTTTGGGCAAGAAAAGGACTACAATCTATTCATTCAGACTCTCACTTTAAACCAGATGACTGCTCCAAGGGAAAAAGATTTCATTATTGATTTGCTAAAATAACATATTTATTCTCTTTACTACTTCCAGTTTACAGAAGGGGTCAGAGGTCAGCAGCTACAGAGCAACACCCTGGTCAGTGTCTTCATCCTGGAGTTTGTGTCACTTTATTATGTACCATTTACTACAGAAATCAGGAGTTTAAATCCCACTTTGACCTTTCTTAAGTCTTTTGACTCTTTATGTCACTCCGCTGCTTGTTTCTGCTGCATCCTAGCAAAACATAACAAACATAAACCTCATACCAATTACTGTGCTGACTCTTATTACATTAAGGGAAAACTATGTAAATATAAGATGATTGTGTAGAAGCAATCAAGTAAATAACTTTATTTTCATTAGTTACAGTGATGTTGTTACCAACATTAGAATTAAAATTATTTGCCTTTGTGATCAAAGTAAAATGAAAGAGTGGCAACTTTGTTTTTATTTGATTGTCACAGTATAAATCAGTGAGCTAGCAACATTAAATTACAGGAATTAAATAGAAGTAAAATGAAATAATAAATGAAAAATTGATTTCCAAAACCACCACTGCAGCAAGATGATATACAGTAATATACTATGCAGTATGTAATCTTTGTGTTCCAAACTAGATGTTTCTCCTCTTCTTTATCCAAACCAAATATGAGTGCTCATGATGAATTATTCAAAGGTTTTTTTTCTTCACGATCAAGTTATGCTTCAGTGTAATTGCTTCTAAAGGAAAAGCTTTCACTGAGCCATGTTTGGGCCTTGGCAGTTTATGAACTCAAACTAGTGTGTCGTTTAATTCCCACACCTCTTTTGCTATTTGGGGCTGTGTAGGGTGAAGTTTTTAATAAGCATCATGCCAATAAACACCTAAAATCTGTACAGCACACGTTGACAGAAAGATGGACTCTTACATTAACATACACCCTGCAAAACCCCAAAATGTATTTATATCCAGACACCTTTAAACCAGGACTTTATCTTGCTGTGACAGAGGAAATTTCAAAGTGTACGCTGAGATTTTATATTCTAAGAAAGTCTGCATTAAAGTATTTGGAGAAAAGGAATCATGTTATGGCACACTGATGATGCTCAAATCAATTATGAGGGCCTTAAAAATCCATCACATTTCAATTTCCCTTTTTTTCCCAGGGGATAGAATGTACATATATATAACTACAAATACAAATTAGGAGTACATTATTACTTTAGTTTTTGATTTCTATGTAATTATTTATGTATAAAGCCCATTGTATATGAAGGCTACAGCTTAAACTTCAAAGGAGATCTTTTCTCATCAACACTACTCATTTTTCATTCAGAGCAGGAAGCTTTGCGCACTAAGTACGCATCTAATAAATAATGGTCGAGTAGCCTGTGCTGGGGCTACAGTACAGTATATCCCAACAATATAAAGGCAATTTGTAATAGAGGGATTCGAGACAACGGGAGGCCAGAGGAAATCAATAAAAGGCAAAGCATAATGATACAGCTCCTAAAAACTCTTACATTACACTGCTGTCTCTCCTGACTGTGTGAGACCCTGACACATGAAATAAAAAGCTCCATTTGTATTCTGAAGAGTGAAGCTGTGGTACAGTGAAGACAATGATTTGTCCTCTAACCTTTCACAAATCAGTGTGGATTATACTTGTGATTAATGTCATATCAGGTCATGACATACTTATTTTAGTTCTCCCTCCAAAAAATGACAAATTGCAGGTTTTTCTGTTTTGGTATGTGTGTGTGTGCATGGTTTCATCTGGGTTATGTATCCAGGGCAGCTTTGACCGATGTTCTCTCGTATAACAGCGAGAAGGTGCAATTTATTCCCTCTGTATGATCCCAACACTGCTATATTTTTCGCTCTGAGGTGATTTGGCAGCAGGGGAAACTAGTGGTACTGGGACAGATGTGGAACCACGTGCAATGTTTTTAATTGACTTTTAACTTATAGTGAGAAATTATTTAAGTCTGACCATTTTCGCAGTACTTAGTGTTAAGGGAATAGTATATGGAACCTTTTATATTGCAGAAATGTAAGTCTTATTTATATAACAATTTTTTTAATAGGTTTTTTAAAATACGGCATAATGCCTTATCCTTAGATTATCGATTGGGCTGAGGAACTACCTAACCCCCCCACCTCCTCAACAAACAAACAAAAATAGAAGAGCAATAGAGAACCTCTTTGAGAATGGACATAGCCTATGTGTAATATTTTTGATGCTGGTACAGAATAGATAGATATAAAAATAGTAAAATTACCATATGGAGAAAAATGGTAATACGACATTAGTGATAAATGATCATATCACAGATGGATGACATTTGCTAGCAACGATTTGATGTGTAATAAAAAATATGTAAAAAAAAAAAGAAAAAGCGACTGGATAACAGTAATTCTGCATTTTAACATTTGCTCCTCATTTTTTCCTCCACATCCATTAATCTCCAGAGGTAAAATACCAAAACCATTAAAAGCATGTGTGCTGTGTGTCACCTGATGACGTGTGCTCAAGTGACACCTTGCACCCCCATAGAGCACTGTCAACCATGCATACAGCTAGCACACAGAGGGGGGAGCTGGGCCAGCGGAGGAAAAGATGGAGTACGGTTCCTCCTTTTCTGTCTCAGGGTGACAAGGCTTCTCCTCCACACCTTCACATTCGTCTAATGAGGTGATAAAGTGAATGAATGAGGCATGAAAGGAGACATGCTGCTGGGGCCAGTGTGTTCCCAAGATGCCACTCCCCACCACACAACCTTTCTCCTTCTCTGTGTTTTGTGTTTGAGGACGGTAGGAGAAAAAGCTCACAGGAGGATGAGGCAATTTGTGCAATGTGCCGGCAACACATTTACAGTAGGAGTCCTGGGTGCCATGCATATAACCTACATGTTATATGTGCTTGTTATGATTGTGCTGTGGAATAGGAGTAAAGCTTGTTGAGGAGAAGGATTTGTGAAATGATTACAGCCATCCAATACTTCCCTCAGTTTGGCAGATGAGCCAGTTTGACTCAAATTGTTACAGAAGGCAAATGCTAGCCCTTTTACAGTCCTCCCAAAAACAGCATTGTTCACCCAACTTAAATTAGTACAAGTTTGTACAATGAGGAAAATGAATCCATCCACTTTTTGTCAGGAATTAATGCCAAGAAACAAAAGAGTCTCTTTCACTTTGACTCTTCAGCCACGTAAATGTTTGAGATTTGGCCAATTTTTTTTTGTCATGCAAAGGAACAAACTCAAAACCTTTTTCTCGAGGAGCATGTGCAGTCACTGTGAGAGACATCAGTGGATTATGCCGAGCAGATTAGGTGAAATTTAATTCAGACGAGTTATTTAAGGAAACACACTGAGCCAAAATGACTTCTTATAAAAGAAAAACGGAAGAAACACTGTATTTTCTTCACATTTTCTGTGCAGTGCTGTAGGTAATTGTTAGATTTCAGCTTATCTTGCTGAGGCAGAGAGAAAAGTGAATGCATTTCTAATGTTTTCAGAATCATTATAAAGACAAGGCTATATTTATAATTAACAGTGTTCTAATAAAGTCAGCATAAGGTATTTTGGAGAAGAGGAATTGTGATGCGGTCTGATGATCTCTTATTAAAGCAGAAAAAATCTGATTCATCCCCTGGCTCATCAACTATCAGCAACAAAATGCCTGGAAGGTATTAGTGACTAATGGAGTTACCTGAGTCATGCTGTTAGATGTGTTTCAGATACTGACGTCATATCAATCAAATTTGTTACTTCCACTGTAAATGTGAATTCTGAAACAATATCTTGTGGCTGGAGGGTAAGTAAAGGTCTCTGTTTGAGACAGCTATTGCAGATTAGTGTGCTTTCTGGAAATAATGACTTTCTACTAACAACCTAATCTGTTAGTCCAAACATTGCAGTGAGCCTTGTGTTTCCCATCCCAGTGAACAGATTGGTGGATTGTCTGTGGCGAAGACAGACAGTAGATCATATCCTTGTGTTGCCATCAGGGAACTACAGTGGAGCTCAGACGTATTAACCAAATCCTCACATTAACGCGAACTAACTGGGACTCATCAGACGCGAGACAATCTCAAACACAAGAATCAGGTTTGTAGTTTGTTTCCCCTCTGAGTTGCAAATACTGTGCTCTGACAAAAGGCACCTACAGCGTATCCACAGAGTCTGCTTAAATGGATCCACTGAACCTCAACTGGAGATAACACTCTACCCAGGGAGGAGAAGTGCAACTGCTTAGCCCGGGAGGCAGGCATGGGAGCAGGACAGCAGGAGAGCTCAATTGCTATTCCTGCTTGAGTTGCATCCCAGAAGGCTAGCCCTCATAAATAATATGATAATGCTGTATTTCTACTGTTGCTGAGGTTAGCTGTATGGCAGGAGAGGAACAAAGCACACTGCTATGAGAGTGACCTGAGGTGAGTGGCAGAGATCAGCAGCCGAGGGTGCATCCTGGGGTGATTGCCTTCGCCAGCAGTCGGAAGCAGAGGAGACGAGGAGCGTTGACAAGTTTAATCAAACTGTGTCAAGTTTGACAAGTGCAAGATTGGGACTGTAAAAATGGCTGACAGAGGCCAATGTTTATGCAGAATGCAGAGGGCTACTGGTACAGATCATTTACTCAGGGTTTGGGATCTGCCTGGAAGACACTTAGCCCCCTTGTTTAAGCAGATCTTAAGCTGCTCCTGTCTTGACCCAATCTTTCAAAACAAACCCGCTCCTGCCAGACAGGGTATAAGAGCGGAAACATCGAATTTAACACTGCCACAGGGTGCATAGATGGGAAAATAAAGGTTCAGTTTCTTCTTGCAGCTGCAGCATAAAGAGGTGACTGCTCCCTGAAATCAACACACACAGAGGCTTTTGAGGAGAGTGTAACTGCTCAACCCACTGTTTCTGCTGAGAACAGCTACAACAGCATATTTTGACATCCACATATTAATGCAGAACAGACTTCTATTGTAATGCCATTTTATGTCTTTAGGTTAGCTGTAAGGGTATTGGTTAACAGTGCATACACAATTATTATCCCACAGACCGTTCTTATCTCTGTGTCTGTTCTGCTCTCGTTCTCTCCTTTGCTTATATCTTTCCGTCATCTCTTCACATGTCACATTCGTTGTTGGTGATATTTTTAGCCGAAGTGTTTGCATTCACAGTCAGTATAGAGGTTTGTTTTTCAACATATCACCCCAGCATGCAATAGAGAGACTGCTTAGATGTAAGCAGCTTTGCCATCTGAAATGCAGAATGTTTTTTTGTGCAGTGATTTCATTCTTCACGGCAATGAACATGTGGGGACGTCTTTTAACTTACACTGGGCTGCATGATGTGCTTAGAGGATAGGACTCTGATATAAATGCTGTGGTGCACTCCAAGAGGCATGCAGTATTTTCCCAAACAACAATCCCAACACATTTTTATGATAGCTGAGAAAGCATTATCTGCATCACCCCACGATCACTCAAACTATTTTAGGTCTTCAGAGGCTTGTTTTCACCAACAATTCAAAGCTGAGAAGGTACATCTCCACATTAATATCTCAATGGCAATTTTTTAGAAAGAATATTGATGTGTTTATGTTTACTGTCCCAAAATACCACTTACAAAATCCTTCCACAAAAACGAGTTTCCTCGTGAGATTTTTGCAACATTTTCACTGCAAAACAACAGTGAGTTACAAATCACACTTTATAGCTTATGTGACAAGTTTTTTTTTCATTTTACCACAGTTATATTTTGTAGAGCGCTATGCATATTAATAGTAATGTGATATTATTAATACTATAGTTTTCACATAGTTCTGAGCACAGTATACCAACATATCAGTTTTGTAAGCAGAAACAGCTTCCTTGTGTAGTGGCATATTGAATTATTATTACAAAACTATTTGACAACATTTTATCATATGAAACAACTTTTTTTTCATGATTACCAGGCTTGGTTACAAGGTTTAAACTCCTAGACCTTTGAAAATGACAAATAAAATGTATCTGACCATCTGCCACCTGAATCATAATGTCCTTCTTTTTCTCTGTGCTCTGTTTAAATGACAATCTGTGGCTTGTTTCTAACCTGGTCTCTTTTAAGTAATCCTTTCATGGAGGGGAAAAATTATTCCTCTCACTTTTCATGGAGCATATATTTGCATTTTAAGACACCATGCTCAATTTAGAAAAAATAAATAAGGAGAAGAGCCTCATAATAGCCTCATCCAGATAGTCAACAGTTGATCCACCGACAAAGAGATTCATACCTGTTTTTTATTAATTTGCGTATTAATCATTGTACAGTTTACTAGATAATGCAGTTTGCCTTTGTGACACTTTTTCATCAAGCTCAGTTACACTAAGATACTACAGTATATTAGTGTATTTACTATTAGAATTGTTCTCAAAAATAATTCTTCATGACATTCAAAAACACCAATAACTTTTAGTCAGTAAGTCACATGTGACAATACTGAAGCAAAAAGTGCCTGAGAGCCCCTAAATGATAGTGCTGACAGCCATCACTTGGACTCTTAGCATATATTTAGACTGCAATCAGGCTGATTTCCTGACCTACTGAGACTTACAGAGGTAATAAGCTGGCTAATACCTTAGTTTTCACGGGGAGAATGTGCTTACCGTAAAGAGAGCTTCAGCACAGCATACAGCAAGTTTCATTTTGTCTTTCATTCTGTCTTTTCTACTGGTGTAGATTTAATGCACTACTGTTTAAACAAAAGCTGAACCAAAGGAAAATAACATTATGATAAATCATTAAATTCAATAGAAAAAACTACTTATGCTTATATTTAGGTTCAGCATGTAAGTTTTCCATGTCAGAGCAGTGTGCACAATATTTTAATTGATAAAATCAGTTTTTTAAATGATCAGTACTGTTACTGAAAAAAGTATCAATAAATCAATACTTTGTTACAGTGGTTGTTGTAACACTCATATTATAGCATTACAGTAAAACCACTGGTTGCTGGTAGACAAACAACCTGCAGTGTCTTTTTCTATAATATGATGGCCCAGTGAGCCATGAGCTTTTGCCGTCTGCCACAAACCGTCGTGGGGAGCAGAGCCAGTGCTGAAGCCAGACTATGTCAGAGTTGATTTCTGCCTGCGGTGAGGGCAACACTCAAACTGCTCGATTGACAAAGTCTGCCTTCAGGCTCCATTTTGAGACTTCCCTCTGAAAGGGGAGGACTTTATCTCACAGTGAGGACATGATTGAGAATTTTACCTTTGCACTGGGTAAAACACCATGAAATTCATGCCAGAGTTAATATTGATCTGCTACAAAAGTCATTCTTTGCTCACCCTTGGAGTCAGAAACAAAGAAATCTGTTTCCTGCGTTCTGCCACCCACACAGCCTTGTATATAATGCTGTGCACATGTAGCTGTTAAAAGTACATTAAGTGAGACTTTTACCATACTGCAGCAGCAGCAGCAAATGACCATAATAAGCAGCATGTCTGTAGGGGTTTAATAGTGTTGTGTTTCCCCACAGGTGCAGAACAGTCTGCCTTTCAAAAGTTATTTCATGACCTTTTGCTCTTTTACATATATGAATGTACACAGTGCTACAAGGGAACAAATTACAGTATCATACATGTCATATTGTGCATGATTTATTTTGTCTACCCTACTCCTCAACTCACTGACCTCTATTAAGAAAAATCTGTCTTTGCCAAAGCAAATATGTTTTGTAAGGGATGTAATTCCACCTAGACTAGTATTTTTTATCAATTGGATAATATTTGGATAATATCTTTGTTGTCCTTGAAATATCTGAACATGGTAACTAAGCACGACTGAACTGTTTGTGGTTTTGTTGCAAGAATTTACATCACATAGATGTGGTGTCTTGATTAAATATTGAAAAAGTCAGCAGGGACATAAAACTGTGCTCTACTTGTTCAATATTGAACACAAAAAAATATAATTTCCTCATGTGTTTTGTTATATTTAGCCACACATTCAAAGTTGCACCAATGAGACAAAGCGGGCAAATGCCTCTGGTCTGCATAACTCTAGGGGTCCTGAGACTTACTGTGTGTCAACCAGTTCTAATTTAACTGAAATATTGTTTATGAATATGCATGTCTATGACACAATTTCACAACACGATAAGGGCCTGAAGTTGTGCCCTGCTTTATTATCTGAACATATGGTTTTGTTTAAAAGTGGTCTTGTGCTTACATGTAACATATTTCTACAGTAATTTGTGCTTAATCAAATCATCAAACCATCATGGAAGGTGAAGGAACATCAGTTAATAGGTTTCAGTAGTCTTTCTTGTTTTGTCCCTCTAACAGGTTAATCCAGCCATGTAGATGTGTGATGCATAAGACCTTAGTGCATTTACAGTGAATATTATACATGCATCAATTACACTTTGACAAAACCATTAAGTAGCATGTAGCAGACAGGGCTGGTGAAGACACAGGTTACATAATGTCCCTTCAACTGTTGTACTGTAAAATATAATAATTTACAAAGTAGTGATTGGGTTCCGTTGAGGATTTTATGTGGCTGTAGAGCATATCAAAGATATGATGTGCTGAATTCTGACAACATTGGTCACATTGCCAGGTGCCTCTTCTTTCAATTCAGGTCAGTGCCAAAGTGGGACGCTTTGGAGGCATTGGTGCGACAACACTTGAATGTCCATCAATATGCTTCGCTCACTACTGAACCGTGTTGAAAACCCCCGTAGAACCAGAGAAAAAAGGAGAATGAAGTGTGTTATCGCAGGAGAAAAAAGCCCACTGTGTGAATGACAAGCCTTAGAGAGGCAGGAGGACATTGCATTGCCACGCTGACATTCACTCTCTGGTAGGGAGCTTACTGCCAGAGATATGGCAAACCCTGTGGTGCTTTCACAGGGAGCAGCTAACACACACACGCACACACATCAGTAGGCTTTAAAGCTCTTGTCAAGCCACTTTAACCTCCCCCTCTCCGCATGTAACCCTTAACCCTCACCTTTGTTTTCCTCTCTGAGTTTCCTATCATCCTGTGCCAAACCAAGTTTTGCTGATTTGCCCCTATGCCCTGTGGGCTCAAGGAGCTACAGTGCACTGCCTGTGAACTGTAGGTGCGACATGGCAGATGGAAGGAGCGGTGGGAGACTAGGTGAATCTTTCAGTCCTACAGCGAGTCCCCTGGGCTGCAAGTAGAAAGTGACCGCGGTAATTAATCCATTTTCACCACTTTTTTTCTCTCCAAATATTCAGCCTCACGGGAGGAGTGCTCACTGAAGGACACAAGTACACCAAATTTCATTTCAGACTTTTTATTTTTTTACTCTGTTGAAGTGGTGGGGGAAGGATGGAGTGAGGTTATGTAAGGGCTAGAAGGTAATGCTTGGTAACTGAAGAGCCATATTAACTAGAGGTCATGATAGCAGCCTTCCAGTAGAGTAGCCTGAGGGAAATCTAAACATTTTAATGCATGGCTCAGTTTTATGTAGATGTACTTTATATATCAATCAAGTAACATTGTAAGTATTAACTATTCCAAAAAAAAAACTGTGAAGGATAATCTTCTTAGACAAAGTATTTGAATATCAGATGTCTGATGAAGCCTGCTGTATAAGTCTTCAACTAGGCTTAAGCCTTTTGTTGCATTAATTGTGATGCAGTTATATAAAATATGCAAATGAAGTTTGCTGCCCCCAGTTAAAAAAAAAAAAAAAAACCATCGCCATTTTTTTTGTACCCACCAGCAAGTTCTACACACCATCGCAGAGAAACCCATAAATTGGTCGAAATAATCACATTTTTCCCACCTCCTGGCGATTCCCATTAAGAAATCTGTTCAGATCTCAGAGGTTGCACAGAAATTTCCATGTTGCGTCATATTGAAAACATTAGATCAAAGGAAAGAACCCTTTAAAATCTGTCTCTATAGATTAGCAGTGCAACAGCAAGTATTAATTCACCGAGAACAATGATGTGCTGTACAACGATGTGCAAGATACCAAATTAAGCTTGTAGAATGCCAGGTGCACAACAAGTTAACCCAGGAAAATATACTGTACAAGGAAAATACATTTAAGCCTTCTGAATTGGCAGCAGCAGTTATGAAAGAACCAAATTTGATCCAGCACTTAGCCTTGATCAGCATTATCAGCCCTTCAGGTGAAGTGACCTCTGGTAAACAGATGCCAGCGGTGCAACAGTTAAGGAAACGGAAATAAGAAATGCCCCAAGGTTTGACTTTGAATGTTTTACTGACACTATCTTGATGGAATTTCTCCTTTGAATGGTGGTTTATTTCTTTGTGGGCTGAAAATGAAAAGTTGACCTGAATATGAAAACATACTGAAGTCTCTTTTTATGAGATTATGAGGGATGAATCATATGTTCCTCTGAGATTTGAGGTTAGCAGATTTCAGAACAGTATTGCTACTAAAGTGACTTTAGACTGATGAATATATTTTCTGCAGGAAAGCATATCTGTCTCTCTAATTAGATAGTAAGTGTAGCCACTAATACAACTCATTACATTTACCACATGCACTCCATAGCATACCTTTATTACAATTGAAACATTTTCTAGGTATGTGGATACAATACTATTTTTTCTTACAGATACAGGATTTAGGATAGATTTCTTTTCAGAATGCATTTTATTTTTGCTTTTCCTCGATTTCTCGAAGTGGAGTTGGAAATAAATATGTATTGTATTTATAGTCTCAATCAAGGCTAGTGCAAGCTACTGAGAGACCATTTTGCCAAAGGGGAGGATTAAGATCATGTCTGTTGTTCTATCCCTAACTTCTACCACTATATCATTCATTTTATTTATCAAAGTTTAGATAACCTTTCAAAAAAGCCAGCATCCAAGGAAACACTCACTCACACACTCAGCTCGCCCACTCTTAGGTAGTTTTCTGTTGCCTTGTGTTGTCCATCTGCCAGCCTGCATGTTTCCTTGGCCTCCTGAGCTCACCTGTGTCTCTCCATGCACCTGCAGCTTATTCCCCTTGATAAGCTGAGATAATATTTAGACCAGTCTGCTTGCCTGATAATCTACTAAGCCCTGCAACTGTAGCTTTCAGTTCTAAGTTTTCATGGTGTGTTTTTGTCCCTTTTGCTCATCTTTTTGGGTTCTTGTTTTTTCTCTGTCCTCTTGTACCTACAAACACACAGCCGTTACACAATGATAAAACAATACGTGAGGACAGAGATATTAGCTTTAAAGTCAAACAAAAGAAAAACATAAAATCATATGAGAAAAAATCTAAAAATCCAAAGTCACAGTTTATTGAATCAATATAGCATCAGCAGGTTCACAAGGTCGAAGCTTATTGATTAGACAAAGCTGACTTCTTC
The DNA here is from genome assembly GCA_032353495.1 of Ctenopoma kingsleyae. Lineage (NCBI taxonomy): Eukaryota > Metazoa > Chordata > Actinopteri > Anabantiformes > Anabantidae > Ctenopoma > Ctenopoma kingsleyae. The sequence goes on along the minus strand of JAUBNQ010000020.1, from coordinate 14,001,128 downwards.
TTGCTTTTCTTCTTGAGTCTTCCAGAATCACCAGTTTATCTGTTTTTGTTTCTTTTTTATTTCAAACCAAAAGAAAGAAATAACTTGTAACTTTTCTGTCTGTTCATACTTTTTATAATTTCAGTCCTTAAAGTCAGTGAGTTTAAAGACATAATGTAATTATCCCTGAGTCACTTTTGCACAAAGTTGCATAGTTAATGAACCCAGAACACAATAAAGACATAATAAACTTACACTTGCAGGCAAGTCAGGTACATGTATAAGTTTCTGTGCTGAGTTAAAGTAAGTGGCTTTAAAGGAAATCCAATCCTTGATTAAAATCCCTAAACATCTTCCATGGTTAACTACAAATCAAACATTACGTTTTCTCAGCGATGAAAATAAGTTTGAAGTGAAACAGCTTATAGAGAATTAAAGAAGCTTAGAAAGTTCAAAAAGCATCAACATCATTAGCAAGACTAAATAACGGCATCATCCATGTATTAACATTTGACACACTGTGACACAGATTAACAATATAAATGGTTAAAAGAAGAGAATCATATACAGAGACTTCAAGCTACTTTGATGACAGATTGAAATCTATGAAGACGAAACATCACACCGAGTCTGTCATCATTTACAAACCACTGCTACTGTGCCAAGTAATCTCTTTCAGAGAATAGTGTGATCAACAGTATTAAAAGCCCTGGAAAGAACTATAAATAGGCATTAATAATTACCTCTGAATTCAGTGAATGTCAGTCTACCTGCCTCCTGACAGCCAGGCTTGGTACAGTAAGATACTGTATTTGCAGCAGTGACACTAAGTGCAGTGTTAAGTATCACAACATACAGAGGCAAGAAACCAGTTGAAATTCAACGTTTGGCTTGAACTGTATCTAATAAACCTAAAGTGCATTGTTTTTTCATGCCCGTCTCTGTGCAGTTTGTAGCTCCGACTTATATTTAACAAAAAAATCCAATTTAAGCCAAATAATACTCACAGAAAGTGCCTGATAGCAATATTCTGTTATGGAGACGCTGCTTAAAACCAACCCACACACACAGGTTTACACTGGAGTGTATGTGTATTTATCATTTTTATAATATTGAGAGTGTTGATGCTAGTTCACTGTTTAATAGTCAGCCATGTGAATACTGTAAATCCCATTTTGCTGGGAATTCAAAGTCACATCATTCCCATTCTCCGGCATCTGCATTCAAACACACATTGTTTCACTGTATCTACAGAATATATCATACACAACAGGAAATTAATGCAAAAATAGGCGTAAAAACAACATCAATGAGGGCTCATTAAAGATATCCCTTACATATACACAGAGGTAGCCCTTTCTAGTGTAAATGAATCAGTCCCTGTTCAACTGAAGCAGTTCCCACCTCAGTCTATTTGATTACTGTGTGCTTGTGCATCAATTAAGATGAAACTGGTAAAATGACATCTATTGCGCAAATACCTTTCACTTTTTCTAAAAGTTCAACTTTTATTATTGTTATTTTCCTACCTGTCCAGTAAAAACAATAATAATAATCATAAGCATAATAATCACTGAGTGTTTTTCATTTGAATATGTCGGCGCTGGTTGTGTAGTGTTTGTGCATGGTTAAGGTTAGTCAGCTATAGGTAGTTGGTTAGAAAATAGTGGTGGTCATAGTTAAATCGTAATAGGGAAGTGAAGTAGGGGTGAATGCTAGTTCCCAGAGGAAAAGTGCTCACAATGAGAATTCTGTTTTCTGAGAACACTGTTTTTTAGCTGGTAAAATGTTTACCGTGTTCATCAGTTTATAAGTGTGTTATTATTATAATGAATCCTAGGGATTACAGTTATGGACATATTTCACTATAAGTCAGTCAGTCAATAATGCCTGTATGCAGCATGGTTAAACATGGCTAAAACTACTGAACCAAATCATAAGTGCCTCTTAGAGCAAACCCTAAAGCAAAGTGACTGGAAATGGGATGACTTGTAGTGCTCATTTCACATTAGAATATGTAGTTTCTCCATCCTGTAACTGAAAAAAAATGTACTGGAGAATGTGCAAACACAGCAAATCCATCTACATGCCATCCGAAGAGCATGTGATTTAAATTATAACGACAGGAGCACGAGTGGTAAAAGCGTGAATCCAAACACGCAGTAGATGAGGCTCATGAAGTGTTTGGATTAGAATAGTGGATTGGTAGGTAAACACTGAATTATTCTGTTAAGGCTTGTACACACATATTACTTACTATATGATTCAGTGCATATTTTGTTTGCCTTGAGGCACAATAAATGAAGAAATGAAGACAAGCTGAGCAGGGGCTTCTCCACCAAGTCTATTAGTATCAGGCCCCTTAATCCTAAACATGAATGTACAATATAATTAAAGCCATTTAGTGTGTTTTATGTCTTTACTTGTTCTTGTGTACTGTAATATGCCTGAGGTTTGAACTTCACATAGGAATGTAGTAACTGGAGACTTACACCAGACAGATGATGGATTTTCTTTTTTTTTTTTTACTGAGGTTTGCTTTTGTTGATCGAATTTTTCTGTCCTGTGCCAGCAAATGATTCTGTTGTAATCTGACCAAATGTCTTTGTTTGTATAATGACTTGTTTGGCAAAAATCTGAAATGCGCTTTGACACTACTGACTTGAAATGTTGCATTCTCGCTTTCAGTAGTCACAGTTGTCGATTTGTGGAACCTTTTACAAAACGTGTTTAACTTTTGAACAAGACTCTGGGTCTGCAGCCATGCTAGTTGTTCTGTGATGCTGTTAATGTCATAATGACAGAGTGTGAAGTTCAACAGGTATAATGTTTATGTTTCATGATGTCAGTAGATAATCAAGTTGCTTATAGCTCATCCTGTGGGAATGTCTGCGTTATTGACAATTCAGCTATTCCACTCAAAAACCATGAATGGCAACCTAATGGCTGAGCTAGAGGGGAAGTCGGGCACAAACCAAAGTCATTAGGATCATTTGGGGAACACAGACTTGAGAAAAAACTTTGCAAATCAATCTGGTAGATACTGAGATATTTCTCTTGATAAATGAAAACTCTAATACACCCGTGGCACTGGAGGAAAAGTCAGAGGATCACTGAAGTCATTAAGAGTCGTCTTCTTTCCATAAATATCTGTGCTGCATTTTATTGCACACCATTCAGTAATCTTCAGTAATGGCCTGATGTATAAACAGAGGCATCCATGGGTCCCTGCTGATGGTGCAGCTAACTGTATCTGTTTCCTATTTCCAAGAGATGAACACAAGAAAACACACATGCTGAATATTCTCCACATTTCATCCTGTCATTGCAATAAAATGTGTTGCTGGTAGATGATAGGCGCTTTCTATGTCCATGACAGTCATATGAAACAGTTATTTAACACACTGATGCAGCCTGCTTAGCTTTGTCACTCCAAGGATGGAGAACCAGGATGTGAAATGTGTAAGGTGAGAACAGCAGCCTGTACGTGTTATCTGCATCATGATCTAGTAACTGGTATTGGCACGTTTTACCTTTGTCTTTGTAAAGTTTGTCAAGGCAATTACGGCGGATTATGATATTTATTTCCGTGATAGAGTGCACATGCGTGTGTCGTGTTTCAACAGATATCTTGATGTGTGCTTTCAAATTATACCTATCTATGTCTGAGGCAGTGCAGCCACAGTCAACTTGTCAAGTTGTTGTGTTAAGTGTTACTTTGCTGCTACTTTAATCATTCTGCTTCACTGAGAGCAGACATGACAGGAGACCTGCAGTAAAATGCCAAGTTCGGCGCAGATTAGGCACATCTTTTAAGGTGTCTAAAAATGTTGGGTAGTTGCAAAATTGAAAATCTCTCATTTATTTTACACTGTGACACAATAATTTATTATGCTACTTCTCATTAACAGTGTGTCAAATGAAGTTGACTGGTGGAGCACATTTGTAGCTTCATCACATCACAATATTGTGTCTGGCTTGTCACAGTTTGTAAATGGCAAACACATTGTATCATGCCTGCTCTATCAATTTACATGTGAAATATTAATTGTGGCAATTAAGGTGATATACAACCTGTAGCCACCAATAGAGCAACAGTGCATGGATTCAAACAAACGCGTTGCCCATCAGTGAGTCCTCCTTCTGGCAATGAATATACTAGCTCAAAGAGACAGCAGCAACACAAGCTTTAAGCATTTTAGACCATATAATGGGCCTAAAAATACTGTAATTTTGACCATTATCTCAAATTGATGATGCCCTTGTACGACGGTGGCAAGATTAAAAGAGTGCAGTCCTTCAACAATGACCACTTTAGCTCAGTTTCCTATTATACGTAATGGATGCAAGACTGAGTGCCAAGAATGGAAAATGCTGTTCGGTCCCCAAACCTTTTTAGGAAAGATGGTAACTACTTCACACAGGTTTCAAAACACTTCCCTGAGCTAAAATCTCAACCCATTACAGAGCTGAGCTGCTCAATTACTGTAAGATGAACTCAGGTGTCACACTGTGTACCTGTTAGTTTGTCATGTTTTTTTATATATATATATATTTTTCAGACATGCAGATATATGAAGCAGCGGTAACACCAGTTCTAGTATAGTCGATATTAAAAAGATCCCAAAACAATTTGTGAAATAGCTACAAAACTAGGAATACTGTATGTAAATTAGTTTTTATGTGATCATTTGTGTGTGTGTGTGTGTGTGTGTG
>JAUBNQ010000020.1:13986081-13996333 GCA_032353495.1 Ctenopoma kingsleyae | reverse complement strand
TCTGTTAGCTTTTTGAGTTGGGACTAGGAGCTTGCTCTCACTGTACCAACACAAAGGCGACTTCTAAATGTTGAATATAGCATAACATCCAAAATGTTTAATGCAAACTGTGCTGTGCTATGATATGCTCCAATCAGTAGAAGAAGAAAGTGTGGGGGATTTAAGCTCTTTGGGATTCAGGCATGAATTTATTTCAGTTTCATGGACCACGTATGCTCTTGTTAGGAGCTTGTATGATGCTGGCCAAATCCGCTCGGGCAGTATCTGATATTCTCGGGAGGTTTTGAAAGACCACCAATAATCACTTAGAATTCTTCAAATTAAAGCTAGAAATACAATATTATCTGTATCATCTAGTATCAATTGCAGGATTACTTAACACACAGAGACTGAGTGGTATCATCTTCTCGTCTTACTCTCTGCAAGAAAGTGAACAAGCATATTCATTGAGTAAGTGCATTGCAACCATACACACTGAACATAATTGTGACATTTTCCTCCACTGAGAATTGAGAGGCTATCAAACTGTCAGATTCTGTGCTGTGTGTATTTTTCTGTACAGAAGTTTTGTTCTGATTGGTTAAACATTCCTGTTGTAAGAAATTTTTAATTGCATCTTGTTATGATATTACATAGTGTAAATTCTGTTCTTTGCAGGGATCAAACATACAAGCCTCCAGTCAAGCAGTTAATCTCTAATCACCCCGTCTCCCTGCCACCTGCTCACCTCTGTGTGTATATGTTTACTAACTACAGTATAAGCCGCCTGGTATAATTATTTATACTGCTTCACACATCTGATACTGTGTAGGGATAAAAACAAGAGATCAACTAGAATCGTCATACCCTATAATGTGTTTTTCTAATAATACATTTGTGTATCTGTGCGTTTCCGTGTTATTGTAAATCACATACATGGAGCATCGGTGCACTCTCCTTCGCCTTATTGCCTTAAACCTTGATAAACTGTGGGGTTGCCATGGTAACCGCTCCTCACAGGCAGGAGGATCAGTGGTGTTCTTTTTTCGCTGTAGATACGGGCCCTATAAGACTGCACATGAAGAATTACGGTATGTGGCCTGTTAATGCTTAAAGCTACTTCACCACTGCTCTTACACTGCGCAGTTTCTGTTGCTCAGTTATCAATGATCTCTTGGCAGTGTCACTGATTCAGGAGAGAAGGAACGAACTGAGTTACCTACTTTGGCAGTGTACAGTGGATAGCTATCTGATCATTTAAAGTGCTGTGAGGTACTGCTATAGTAAAATGATTTATCTGGAACGCATTGACATAAGTATGTTTCCATAAGATGAATGAAGATCAGTTTATGTCCACATGGTATGCACTGTGTGTTTTATATTATGCTGTGACATGACGCTCATGTTGTGGTGTATATCTGAACCAGTCAAATGGGTTTAACGGGGTAATATCACTGATCTGCACAGGAAGACATAAAAATTTCACAAGAAGTAAAAATAGAATAGACGGCTCCACAAATGAAGGCTCCTTACGTCACTGGTAAGAGCAACAGTGCCCCCTCCTGGTCAATTTACTATGAGTGTTATCGGCTCATTAAGAGTCTTACATGGTTGTTAGGGAAATTAAATTACATCTAAAAGTTACATTGTGTTTGCCTGTAAAAATAGTGATTATGTCTGATCAGTTAAAAAGACCAAAACAGACAATGCTGACGCCACTGAGAGTAATTGGTATTTAAAGCTCTGATGTGTTTTGCCTGCTGTGCTGTCAGACAGAATTATGGTGTTGGGACATCAAAAGATTATGTACTTGCCTACCAAGTTAATGTTTATCCAATCAGCCCCAAGTGCGAAGAAAATTGCTAATTTTACTCTCATGAAAACATCATGGCACCATAAACACAGCAGGCCCATTTGGGAAATCTCTTAACTCATGACTACGACAGGCACAATGACTCCAGCATGTCATAAATACTTTGAGAGTCTGGGATAGCCCATTGAAATTTAATAAAGATTTGAAATATATTACTTAATGCATTGAATTGCATTATATTTATTTAATGATTTTGATTCAAAGTCCTTTACAGAAGCACTTTTCTCCATGTTTTTTTTTTGCTGTGTCTCAATTGGTGTATGCCATAAAAGCAAAAAAATCTTTAAATAAACATTTAATGCCATTGGGATGATATATTCAATCATTGTAACATTTCCTTATATTTTCTTTGCTTTGCCTGCTACTTGCTGAGCCTGCAGTCAGTATAAGATGTGAACAATAGAGCCACTCCTGTCATAATAAGACTCTTGAAACAAGGAATCAGCCATTAGCTTGATAGACACATTGATGCTCACTCCTGCAGCTTATTGAATCTTTTTGAAACTATGCCCACACATTAATTAAATCTCCAAAAACATATTGTTAAGGCAGTGGAAACAGCCAGTAGATATGCATGCGGTGACGTTTTCCAGGCTATGGTTATAGTGGCTTTTTTTCATAAGAGTTCAGTGTGTTATCAGATGGATCCAGCAGAACGCAGGTTGAAATATAGCATGTCAATTAAAAAGTCGCAAATTTACTGATCTAATGTTCTTTCTGTTTGTCACCTGGATTCACTGAGCTAAAGCCTGCAATAAAGAAAAAACACCCAAACTTCGCTAACATTGCAGTTACTGCAACTCTGACAGCTTGAGGAAAACCACAAAGATTACTAGTTTGACACACACACACACCAAGAAATATTCCTAATTGTATATTTAAAGATAAGCACCTTAGTTTAATTAAGTGTAAACAACACTGTGCAGCATAGAACAGAACAACAGAATAAAACCACACAGTGTAATATAATTTCTTGTGCATGTTATGTTCATCGCACATATACTGTAACAACTAAGTTTTAAGTTCCAGTGAGCAATTCTGCATATTACTTGTCAAATATAATTAAGCTTTTAATTATCATTGCATATTCTTTTCAAATTGGAAACAGAAACAGCTAAATAATAACAGGATTAAATTGTCACTGCTGACTAATCTTGAATTGAGCATAAGCATTATGACTAAATGTCCTACTCCTTGTGGAATTATTTGCCTGTAGCCTCCAGGCTCCTAAAATATCCTTTATTAGCTCACAGCACCTCAAATGATTAGATTCTGCGCTGGCTCAGTAAAAACTCATCCTCTATGTTTCAGACAAGGATGCAGCTCTTACAGCCTGTGGCATGAAAATCTCACTTCAGTCAGGTGACCTCAGTTGGCGGTTCTGTCTAAATAAAACCACAAAAGAAGCTGAATCTCTGCTCCTGTTCAAATATGGTGAGCACTAACAGACTATACTAATCATATATTATGGCAATATTGTTATATTATCAATTATGTTTCAAACAAAGGTTGGTGCTCATCTGACCTTTTTCAGTAAGGTCTCGAAATAAAGTCGTTTTTCAAATGTTTTCCTGAATAACACGACGCAGCTATTTAAAAGAGGGAAACGCGATTGGGAAACATGGGAACAAACCCATTTGCAGAGAGTGAAATTATTGGGTGATATCATATGAGCTCAGTGGAAGTCTAACAGCAGGAGTCATGTCAGAATTTGAGCCCTCTGGAGGTGTCAGGAAGTGTCTGTGACTAGGTGTGCCCACTCGATAGTGTCAGTGATGTGACCTGTCTCACCCACTCACAGTTCTCCCTGGGTCTGTGTACCTTAAATTAGACGAGGAGACAGTTTATGTCAGATCATGAGTGTTGTTGAAAAAGCAATCCAGTTTATGGCTGCTCCAAATTACTGGATCGAACATTCACCAGTGCTCTTCTTCTCCTGACACTAGACACACTCCCTTTGCTAATAAGACAAATAGATACGACAGTTGGTCAATGTTGTTCCTCTGTGCCGTTACTACAAAAATGTATGAATCCCCTTGGAATAAAATATACTAATCCTTGTGTTGCCAAAAGAGCATGCTTGCTTACAGATACTGCACTGTGCTTAATCGAGTTTGTTGTTGTGTCAGTCTGTATGCAAAATCTCAACACTGATTATTTTATTTCTAATTTCTGTATTAGAATAAAATGTATCCTCTCGGTGCAAGCCACAGAGTTATGGGAGCACTCTGGCCGTGCCAAGACATATGTTTATTTATCCCCAAAATGTCAACAGCCACTGCTCAGTCCTCTCTGCGAACTGAACAAATACTGGTGCCAGGCTTTTAACATTGTGCCAGCCATATTTTAATGTGTGGTAAACACTGTCCTCTAGTGCTCACACAACACACACATGCATTTCACAGGACTGTGTCCCTTGTTGTCAAGGCCAAGAAGCATGAAAACGTTGGTTTTGCAGAACTGCTACAGAACTGGGGACTTCAGGGAGATCTCCACAATGTAATATAATCATCATTCATTAATGTTGTTAATTCTTAAGAAACACTGTCTCTTAAAAAATCAAATTTTCTTTGTTTTGGGATATCCATGACCTGGATGACTGAGAATCTTCACAGACATCACTTGTTTCATCGACGTTTTGTATCTCCAGCGATGCTCTATGCACAAAACACAGAGTAATAGCTACAATTGAACAAATGAACAGGAATCACTGCAACCGTGGTTTTATTATCAGCTACTCTCAGATGGCTTTTAGCAGGGCTGGTATGGTCTACCTAATGAGGCACATCTTGATCACAGAGTGAGCAGCAATAAAAAGGAGGGGATGGCCTATCCCTCCTCCTTCAAATTACCTGATCAATCATTCGCTAATGGTTTCTAACCAGCTGATTTCACCTGGTGAAGTCATGTCAACACAAGGTCAGGCTGTCCTGATCTTGTAGACAGCAGGAGGTGATGTGGATCTTGACGTAGGCTCTGTGAGATTTGCAATCACCCTGTCAACTGGCACTTGAAGGCTTACAGGATGTTAGAGATGTAAATGGAACATAATGGTGCCAATGTAATTGTATTCATCCTGTTCAGCCTTTGATGGCAATGTCTTTTCTCTGCAATTTAACACCATCTGGCTAAATCAGAGTAGGCAGCAGAAGCAGAGCCAGGAGTAGTTAGAACAACCAGTTTTTGGTTAAGATGCAATCATTATCTTTGGCTAGTGACACATCCCATTTGTTAGGACTCGAAGTCCGGATTTGGGCCGAGCCCAGTTCAGGAGCGCACTTCATGTTCAACAGATCTTTCATTCAGTCACAAAGATTGTTCTGAAAGGTATAATAAGCATATGAATCTCGAATAATCTAATAGTAATCCAATGGAGCACTGGACATTTTTAGCAAAGAGCACAAAGAGCTTTGAACTTTAAACGCATGCATGGAAACATTGTGTACCGATATCTGCAAACACTCCTGATGGGTCGGTTGACCAAACAAACAAAGCAGGTCATACAGACCTTGTAAACATTTGTCTCTCTCAGTAGAAACCCTGCAAAATGAGCAGTTATGATCCAGAGAATCCAAAACTCAGCCACAACATTCAGTATTTTGAAATTAAAATGGGATATTTAGAATATAACAGCACGTATTAACTAAGACTATATGTTTGCCAAACTGGCTGGCAGAGCAGACAAACCTGCCAGCAATTTGGATTGTGTATTGCGCACTCTTTTCACTCCATCTTCTCCATATTGCAAAGAAAATCAGATTAGGCGAATAACATGCCATATCTATTCTTTTTTTTTTTAATAAACCAAAACAAAAACTGCTTCAAACTTTGCATGAGACAGAGCTGTCACTTATAATTCAAAAGTTAATTTCAAACTGGATCTGAAACTAGGATTTATAGGGATTTCATCAGTGCAACTGCTCATCATCTGATTTTACAATGTTGTGCAGTATTTATGAGCTCAGATTATACCTTGATTAGTATTAAACCCATGTTTGATTCTAATTCATAGATCAGGAAAATGTATATAACTTCAACCCAGCTACTTTATAAATGTGTTAAATAATCATTGAATGTTAAGTAAAAGTATTTAAATGAAAGATTAAGTAAAAGAAAGAAACAGGTTTCTCTGCATTTTAATCATGGGACACCTATTACCACAATGTTGAATTTATGGTGACTAAATCAGAACAAAAACCAGCCTTGCTGAAACATGCTTAGCAATATTTCAGGACATAAGCACAAATTTACAAGACATTTCTTCAAAAGAGGGTGTTCAAATATTAATATGCTTTCAAATGAATAAATCAGGACCTTTACAAATTATTTCCAAACTGGTGACATCTGGGAGATTACTGATACATCTTTTATGATCCTCACTTTCATTGCAGTGGTGAGACTTTGGTCGCAGTGTTATCATTGTGAAAAGAGGCATCTGGCTCCCATCTGGGCTTTGTTGTCTTCCTAAAACACAAAACATATTTTAAAAAGCAAGCAAAAATGGCAGAGCTTTTTTTGCTTGTTTTTGCTCAGCTGCTTTGCATAGAAATCTGTCAAAGCAACCCACTGCTACACACACACAAGCTTGCACACTTATAACATCACACAGTATTCAAAAAGACACTGAAAATTAGTTTGAACATTCAATTAAGCTCAGTTGAACTGGTTGCTCACTTGTTTTATGCACATCCAAATCCATCTATTGTTGTGTTTCTAGTGCCATGTTGAAACTCCAGGAAACTGGCAGGTGGCAGTGGAACTGAAATAGCCCTGTGGTAGACTGTGTACTAATGACAGGAGAGAAGAAATGACACATCCATGTAAATACAGCAGTCAGGATTACTTATATGCAACGTAAGGATTTAGTAGTTTTGCATAAAGATGTAGGTAGAGAATGTTCCTCCAGCACCTCTGGGAATTCAATCTTCACATCAACGCTGTCTGCTGAGACAGCAACAACTGATGCAGAAACCTCCTGCTTGGCATTTCGCTCGTGTTGCTGGTGGAAGCCGAGAAGGAAAGCCATGCCTGGGATGTAGCTTTCAGTTCTGAGAGAGGTAAAAAAGCTCCCTTAATACCACATGCCAGTGTGCGTCACAATTGTAAATGCAGAAACTATTTGCACCATGCTCAATAAAGCAGAATAAGTTGCTTCAAAAATGTGAGAAAGTTTTCGTTCACTTTCTGCCTCCGCTCATCCTCCTCCACCTGCAGACATTCTTTTATTTCTTCATACAAACTGCAAATGTTTTCCACTGGTGCTCACCTTCTGGCCATCTCTGCCATAGCCTCTGGGACACTAGTCCAGTGTACTTTGGCCTTCAGAGCTGCTTTAGCAGCAGGCAGACGTGCGATTGCAGCTATCACTGACATTTCATAGGACTGACATTCAGCTCCCCATCTGATGTGTGCCTAGAAACAAGAGATCAATCATGAAGCAAAAAAACCATCTCACATTGTAAATAGCTATAAAAATACAAAAAACTGTATCTTCAATGAAGGTACAATAATAATACAAGAAGGCGTATAAGGCTGAGAAGCTGCACATATTACAAATATTATTGTCCATTTTGTCATGATAATAAACTAAAAACTGTATTATTCCTTAACTTTGTAACACTTTAGCAGAGAAAATAGATGTCGGTCACTCATCTACTCTCTGGTATTTATGTTTACCTTTGCCTCAGCATCAGTATTCACACTGGTGTCAAAACACATCTTCCAGTTGGTGGCCTCTCCAACCTGGGACACAATCAGTTGAGCATTCTGGAAGTTTGCCTCAGGTGTGTAGTACATGGCTGCATCATAACCCTCTGGCTTCTGGTTGCCACTCATAGCAAAAGCTTTGATGTTGAACATAGCTTCAGGTGTTGCATCCCAGACCTAAGGAATGAGGTAGAAAGCAGTCCGTCAGACTGTAATGGGTTTCTGTCGATCATATCCAGTATGTGCAGAGTATTATTCATCTTACAATGTTTGGCTTAAAATCATTACAATACCCAAGTGAATGTGCATCAGTGTTATTGAGGGTAAACTCTAAGCTCTAAACAGTAGAGATGGGGATTTTAAGAGTAAACAAGACTGAAAGAACAAGGATTTAATGAAAAATTAAGAGAAAACTATATTTACTGGAAATATTGACTGTACCACATTTTAAATTGAATGTTTTATGCACACAAATAGCAGTAATCTAACAAGTGTGCGATCTAAAATCAAAGCAAAGCTCAACTAAAACCTTTTACATGATGAGCTTGCACTCTGTTCTGCCACTTTTTGAAGTGAAACAAATTTCAGGTAACTCTCTGTGGAGTATGTTTAACATACTCCCATTACGGTGCTATGATGGCTGTGATAAGCTCTTCTGATGCTTGAGCCTGAATCAGAGGACAGACGTACTTGCTGGGTAGATTCCTGTAAACACATTTAGGTACAGGGGAATTTGAATGAGTAAAACACCAGAGAACACAACAGCAGGTGCAGAGATAATAACATTGCAAGGGTAGCCAAATACCTTGGAAATCCTCCTCAGAGTCTCAAGCAGTTGGTGCGTGCTCATTGGATGTCTGCTTGGGCCAGCAATCACCTCAAAGTGGATTTTGTCAACAGCCTTGATTGCCTGGGCTAATAAGAGTGCACAAGCTATGTTAGCAAAAAGTTAAGAATGAAAGGTACAGAGGGAGACTCAACTAATCAAATACTTAAAATACAACCCACTACTACAGAATAATAATAATAATAATTGTGATATTGTGATGTGCTTGTTGAGATCCATGGATGATTTTATTCAGCCAATTCAGTGCTAATTATGCTCCCAGTCCTCCAAAAAGAATAAAAAAACTATTAAAAAGCAACCTAATACTTCTTGAAATTGTTTTTTTAGCTGCCAACCAGTGTCTTAACCTGCTGCACCGATGTCAAAAGTATACTTCAGGTTTTGTCACCACACTGTGGCATCATTGTTGACTTTGGTTACACTTCAGACCACAACCATTAGTGCTGCCAGGCATGTTCAGAAACAAAACAGGCTTGAAACTTTCATTCAGAGAGGACAGTGACAGGCTTGTGACTGTGGTGTTAAGATGCTACTTTACTACATAACTTTGACAAAAAAAGGGACAAAAAAGGGAGTTCGATTTCCTGTTCCATTACAGCTTGATGAGGCTGTAATATTCACATCAACAGAAATGACAACCTAAGTCAGCAGTACCAATTTTAATGGTTAAGACAAGCCTTGTTCTGACTGGTTACAGTGAATAGGTCATGTGGTATCCATAGAGCAAAGACAGGTATTTCCTCTGCAAATGCCTCCTGATGCAACGTGATTAGATTTGTCTGTAGGTGTTATAGTAACTCACTAACAAAATGCTGTAATACAGGATGGCAGCAGTGCCTGCAGAATAAATTGGATAATAAAATCACATTTTGAATTCGCAGTTTCACTGACCTCATCTGAATTTATGAGTGTGACTCTTTCTGAATTGCTAAAATGTCAAAATCTTGGGGGAATATGTAAGTTTGTGATTTCATTTTGGATGGTGTATGGTGTAACATACTGAATTTGTGCATACCTGGGACTACTTTGATTGCAAAGTGGGTGTATCCCAGGAGATAGGACAGGGGGTATTCCTCGTGATAATATGCTCTTCTCAACTCAGATTCCATACAGACACCTGCTCCATAAATGTTGCTCTCAAAACACATTTTGACTCTTGGATGCCAGGCGTTTGGTACCAGCGTCTGATAGGTTAGAAAAAAAAAACATGAGATAGTAATGTGTTTTGAGTTCTGGAAATGCAGCAAAAAATAGTTTCTGACTGTATCCTCTCAGAGGTATTGACTGTACCTGATCTGACGTTTGGTCGACATTGCAGTCAATAATGTTGGGCATAATTGGGGTCATTTTAGCCAAAACTGGGTCTTCGATGTTCCTAGAGACTGCGTACACATTGGAGCTGTTGGTTAGAGAGAAAAACAAGCCTTTTTAAACTTAGCACATTGACTGCATTGTGAATTGGATTGCATGTACAGTATACATCTCAAATCACATGGTAACATAACCATTATATGTATTTGTGTTACAATTTGATTCAGAGTCTTGCTTGAATGCTCGAAGCTCAACATCACTTTTAGAGTCAGTAAGTAAGGGACACTACTTTCTCACTACTGTTAATGTAGTGTCTGACAAGAGAGTGATTTGTGTTTTTAGTCCAGTGAGTTGCTAAATGAAGCATAAATATCAGTGAACAGGTCTTGATGACATTCAGCGTTGGACTGAACAGATATTGCTTAAGTTTGGCCTAAAACCATTTTATTAACATACAGCAGTAAGAACGCACTTTTGGGGATTTAATTCATGGTTCTTATGTAAATGAATTTTTCTTCCTACACACCATAAAACCT
>JAUBNQ010000020.1:13973353-13985981 GCA_032353495.1 Ctenopoma kingsleyae | reverse complement strand
AGTAAGAACGCACTTTTGGGGATTTAATTCATGGTTCTTATGTAAATGAATTTTTCTTCCTACACACCATAAAACCTACCTCATTGAAAAGAGTTCAAATTCTTTTTTGCATGGAGGAAAGTCAAATTCAAATTTCTTCTCCTGCATATTGATCTTTGCAGTAAGTGTCCATGGAATAGCAAATGGAGTTTTGCCCTTAAACTCACAGCCACACTGGAACATTTCTGTGTTGATCCCATAGAACACCCAGAAATCCTTTGTGTAACTTAAAAAAGAAAAGTTAAATTCAGTGGCTGAAGCTGCACAACACACCTATAAATATTATACAAATGTAATCTTGAAATAATGAGATACATGCCACTAAATACCATGTTTGCCTTTCATAATAATTACTACTACTTTAAATCTTTCTACCCAATGAAACCATCAGTCTGCAGTGAAATTTCAGAGGTCATGAGTTGTCCAAGATGTTCAGTCAGAGGTGGATTTATTCCAGCTTTGGCTAGATGAGAAAAATAACTTCATTAATTGTTAATGTCAAATCAAATACAAGATTTTAGTGATTAATTAGTAATTTGTGAAGTGCTTATGTGCTGTAGGATTAGTCTCCTCACCATTAACAGTGATGCCATTGACTGTTTGATAGTATTTGCTGATCTCCACTGGGAGACCCAGGGTGGTAGCTTGGAAGAAGCGAGCCTCAAAGATCAAGAATGGCTTGGTCCAGTGGAATGAAAGACCTCTCTGCATATTCTCAATTATACCCCACAGAGGACTTCCTTTCCCTGCAGTAGGACTGACTGCCTGCATGTAGGGTCACAGGAGAGCAGCATATAACAAGCTTTGCAGTTCACTTGCATCACTTGTATGATTTTTTTATATCACCCGATTATTGTTAGGTGTAGAAGGTTTGACATACGGTTACTTGATTATTAACAATGCTTTTGTCCAGTTATTCTCTCACCCTGACAAAGTTCTGAATGAAGTCTTTTTTGATGTCAGCATAGAACCACTCCTGTCCAAAGAGGCGTGTGAAGGCAGAAAGGACCGGCTTATCACTGGGTAGACTTTCCCAGTTTTGAAGCTGAAAATGATGGTCACCCAAACAAACAAGATGACACATCATAGTATAGTTATGATTATTCATTTCTCAGCCACATTGAGTAACATACTTACCACGTTGAAAATAGCCTGAATGTCACTGAAGCTTAGATCTCCTTTAAAGCCAGGAATGCTGGAGCCAAACAGCTCTTTGATTCCATCGGCACGGACACCCAACTTTAGCATGAAAAGAAGAGAAGAGTATTTCAATTCACGATTGAGAAGATTGAAAAGATGAATCTTCAGTAAATATATAAACACTAACATATCACACTGTACCTCCAGTAGCTGTATAATTCTACCAATGGAATAAAATGTTCCTTTCATCATCATTTCAGTAGGAAGGATGTTTGTTGCAGTTTTTAGCATGAAGACTTCTGCAGCTGTGCCAATTAGGAAATCATCTGCATAGAGAGAATAGTACATTGTCATATAATGTATTTAGAGAATAAGGTGTGCACTGTTGTATTTGATCATACCATTAAACCAGTCCAGGCGCATTGCTTTACTGTAGAAAAAGCTGAGGCGACCAAATTTAGGAGCCAGGATTTTCACGGCTACATTGCAGGCAGTCGAGCTATTGCAGAGACCAAAAGACAAAATTAGGTAACAGATAACAAACAACACAATATGGCACTTTTCACTGTTACACTCACAGGAAGAGATTTTCTGGAGCACGGGATCTGGCAAAGCTTCTCAGGTAGGATAATGCAAAACTAACAACATGAATGTCGTTTTCCTCCTGCAGATGTGCAGTCACTGTGGACACCAGAGCCATTGATGGCTTAGTATCAAACAGAATCATAAAGGCCCACATTCGAATCTCAGCAGGAAGGCTCCTCTGCAGGAACAGTGTCATGGTGATGTCTTGGACCTGACAACAGACATATTAGAATGACTCAAAGTTCAGAAAGCCCTCACATTCAACCACCCACTGCTGAGGCAATTTCTGTTCTGTTGTAGCACTGTTTCTGCTGTACTCCGAACTGACGATGGACTTTTAAAGGCAGAATAAATGCTACAATAATTCATCATACTGTTTTCACACCTTTTGGAAAATCTTCTTACCTAATACAAAACAGTCTACAGCTCTGTGTATCCTACTACACATACATTCTTACTCTGACTTTGACCTTTAAAAAAATACTTGAACTTGAACCTGAAACACAGAACATGCAATATGAGCATCCTTAACATGTTTATGAAAGTCCTTACACTGTGAGGGTCTCTGGTAGCTATGAGTCTCATAGATTGCACAGCAGCACTCAGCACACGGGGTGGCAGATCCACAGGGGTGGCAGCCACTCCAGGGAGGAAGCGCATGATGGTTTTAATGCTGCCTGGATGACCTGCATTCCCCAGAGCTTTCAGAACAATGACCATGTCTGCTTCATTACCACTCTTCATACCTTCTGTGGCCATATCCAGAAGAGGCTAATACAAATGTAAAACATTTTGTTTTAGAAATACTGACTGATTACACCATATTTATTACATTTTGATTGTTTACATTTGTTCATGTTAAAAGCCAGTCCTCATTGCCATACTCATGCCTCATACTCATTTTCTCATCTCAGGTTTACATCATATACAAGATAAATCTTTGGTACAGTTACATGCTTCTGTTTGGAACAACTGTCTCAAAAGCAACTGACTTATTCCTTAGTTTCATTACCTGAACAGCAGCTACTGGGCAGGGTGTATAACTTGCACAGTACTTGTACACTAGAGACCCATAGGAAAGCACCATAGTATTCCAAAGATGGATATTGGATTTAGTAAAGGGCATGGTCAGAAACATCTGTGGATGACAGGAAGAGACATTTTGACATGATCTGCAGAGGAGCTTTTTTGGAAAGTGTGCAAGGTGTCATTCCTCAGTACATAAAAATATTTTCTTCATCTTTAAGAATAACTCACTTTAGCCATCTCAACCAGGTCAGGAACAGCCTGCAGATGGTTAATTGCCAGAACGAGGATTTGCAGAGCTTCAGTTGCAGCTATATCTCCAGCCTCAAACCTCGTTTCCAGGAACTTCAGTATTCTGGCATCACTGACTTCAACAATCATGTCCAAAAACCAGCGTCTGGTAAGTGAAAAGGGAGAGAAAATATATCAGATAATGTATGAAAATTATTACTTTACATAAACAACAACAACAACAACAAAAAAACAGAAAAAAGTAAACTGTAAAGGTGTGAAAGACAAGGTCAGGCGTCTCTTTTAATTGCACTTGTATGATATGAAATACAATGTTTCATATCTTAATGAGCAAAAAAGGCAGTTTCAGTCATCACCTTTCTATCATTGTGCTTCACATGATAATAAATCATTAATCAGTGGCAATGTGCCAGACTAAATCCTCCCTGAACTAAATGGAAGACTACTCTTCAATTACCTAATCAGTTAAAGGGGATCAGTATCTGATTTTAGAGAGGGCCTTGGGCCACTTTGTTAATCATCTTGTAATAATGAAACGCTGGCAAAAGGTTATCAATGAAGGAGTTCCATTTTGAGTTGAAATGTTAGTAAAATGTTCTCAGTGGGTTCAAAGACATCCTGAAAAAAACTGTATGAGGTGAATTTATCCATCCTGGGTGTAGTTCATTTAACACAACTTAACTATTGAGGCTGGGAAAGGTCATATTTGTGGCAGCTCCACCTGCTGAATTAAAAGTTGCTATTGAACATGTTCACTGTGAATAATTATTAGTGATCTAGCTTTACATCATCCAAAAGCATTCATAGTTTCTTTTGATTGTAACTGTAGTGTGTCAGAGGTTGGACAGGTCTACTTCAAGCCCCACCAAAACCAGGCATGGTTCCTAATTTGCTATTTTTACCCATGCTAATGTCACAACTCCAGTGAATCAATCCACACTGAAGCATTTCAACTAGTGGGTGGATTGGCATTTAATTAGACATGCATGGTCCTCAAATAATAAGTGCTGATGACAATTTGGTACAGAAAATTATTTTCATCTCAGGATGGATTTTGTTGATCTTGTGCCTATTCGTCTAGTCATTCTGCCATCAAATGTTATTATTTTTGAATTTGGGCGATCCTTTCGTGCATGATTAAATAAGTGGTGCTAATTGCTAAATAGTAGCATGCTAATATGCTACACTAACACAGTTCACATGCTTAACATTACACCTACTGAACATCAGAATGCTAGCATTGTCAGTATGGTAATGTTAGCATGCAGACATTAGCATTTTGTTCAAAGGACGACATTGCTTAAGTACAGCCTCAGAGGTACATGCATGGCTTATTATGTAATTCTATGCAAAGAAAGGTGTTACGGATAACTGCAGGTCACAGAGGCTTGCAGAGGAATTAATGTGTCCTCCCCCAAAATCATGTCATGCTGACCTGCTTCCCGAGCAAGTTGATCAGCCTACATGCATCGCACAGAAGCATAATGTCACTTTTATTCTTATACTTAGCAAAAGAGTAAATATAAATGCTTTCAGTTATCTGAAAACATGACCACTTGCAATATTTAGCTTATTTGTTATTCAAAAGTTAGAATTAAATGTTATATTCTTTGTACTGATGGCTAAAAAGTCCCAGGGCTTCATTTATCACAGTGTGATGACTTACCTATGTTCTCCATTTCCTGCAAATTGCTTCCACATAACCTCTAATCCCTCAAAAGGTACCACTCGCAGGAGCTGATACAGCTTTATTGTATTCTCAGTTGTTGCACTGTCAATTTGATAATGATTAGCCTCAGCCAGATGCTTAATCAATTCAATGGCCTATAAAGAAAATCAGAAGGTCGGGTATTAAAGAAATTAATTTTAGACAAAATAATTAGCATAGTGTAATTTTAAGATACAGTAAATACATTTAATTCCATATTGCTTTAGAAAAGATCATTTCTAACATTTTTCTTAATATGTGGACATTTTTCTCATTGCTGATGAAATATTTTCTGCTAGATCTATATTTTAATTTGTCTGTCTGTTCTTTGTCTGTTTTTACAGTGCTTCTTGCTTCTTTGTAAAAAGATTTTAGGAAGATATATATTTTGTAGAACCAGAGTATCATTATTACCTTTGGTATGGGGTCTGCAAGGTTCTGCATCATGATAGGTACATTAGCTTCAGCACTGAAAAAATGGTAAACAAGGTTGCCCCTGTTTTCCATTGGCCCGGGTGCGACGGTGCTGGCTGTGTCGCTTACCCCGAGCAATGCCATTTCCTTCCTGCAGTAGAAGATATTTGAAGCAGTTGATTTGTATTGCACACAGACATTGCAGATGAGCAGGCATAACGTTCAGATACTTTCTTGTCTTACATGGCTTGCATCTTGAAACTGCCGCCCTTCACATTGAAGGGACTGAAATACTGTTGCTCCAGGCCATGAGCCCTGACAATGACACCCCCCTCTGCTGTCGGTCTGACTGTGTAAACATATCTCACTGTTGAAATGAGAGATTTCCCTCTCTAGATTGTAGGAAGCACAGACAAAAACAGATTTGACTTTGGTCTGTGTAATTCATAATTGTTGAATAAAATGCATCTGCAGTGAGAAACAGACCTGTTGAGACATTTTGTCGAACGTAGCAGCTGCCATCCCCCTGTAGACTGCTGCTTTCTCCCTGCAGTTACTAATATCCACAACCTGAGAGATGATCATGTCATTTGTTTCCCTGTTTTCTTCGATAGCATAGTTACTTTGACACATGCCATGAATGCCAACCTACAAAAAAAAATTAAACATGTTACAATTACTTATTGAGTGGAATAAATGAAGAATGCAGCACAGAGCAGTTTGTGAGTCAGTGATTTACCTCTTCCAACTCGTAGATTCTCTGTGTGGTTTTGACAGTGACTTCAAAGAAACCCAGGATCCCTCTCACGATGTTGACAACACTGTCAGAAATCTCAGCAGCAGCGTGGATGTCACCAACATGTCCACTGGCATAGTCAAACATGAAGGGTTTGACGAGCTGGGCAGCGATACGCTGGGTGAGCTTTGGGGAGGCAGTAAAGCCATTTTTCCCTGGGAAGCCATTGAACTCCTCGAATGTCAAGTCAAAAACCTTTGTACCAGAAATGGAAATGAACACTTTAATTGTTTCTTTTATGAGTCAGTAACTACCATAGTATGGTAATATACGGTTAATATAATTGCAGTTTTTTTTAAATTGCAGAATCTGTTTATGACTAAAAGATGACAAATAACTACTGGCGAATTGATTGTTTGTGCATTATTGAAGATAAGGATAAAGCATACAGTGTTGCGCAACGGTTGCTGTGCAAACATTTGTACCAAACAATTTCTGAGATAACTTTTAGCGCTTTCATAAACAATTTCAAATGTTTTAAACTATAAATAATTTACAAAGAAATGTACAGTTTTCTGGGGCAGATCAGAGGCTTCAAAAGCCAGCACAACCTTTCAACAGATGTCTAATGAATTAACATCCAAATAATTTATGATACATGAATAAATGATAAATGACAAACAATGCGCTGCCAAATTATTTGCTTGATTTATGAACCAGACATAAAGATATCTAATTAAATAACCTGCATATGCTGCACTGTTTGTATTTTTAACAAGGATAATGTTTGTTTTTGTGAAGGTTTGTGCTGTACTCACCTGAAGGACAAACGTTTGTGCAGACACACCAGCAATCTTGAACTTACACATCATTCTCGCACCAGACTCAGCGAGGTCTGGCATGCCAAGTCCAAAATTCACCATTCCCTGATAACTGTACTCATAGGTCTTCTTAGGATTCAGGGCAAGGTCTGGAATATGTTTTCAAAAATGAAATGTTATGTGATGTTCTCTATGAAAAGTTTTGGGAAAACTTACTTCTATGATGAAGACAAATAGACTCACCATAACGGACACTTTGACATGCTGTAAGAATGAAACCAAATATGTTTTCAGTATTTTTGTGAATATATGGACACATTTAAGGTTTGAGTTGGTTTATTTAATGCAGTACTAATGGAAAAGAAAACGTAATGTTACAGTAGTCAGAACATCCATACTGTTTTCAACATGTTAAAAGCCAAACACAAACAAATGTAACAATGAATTTTACATGAAAACCCTAAAATACATCAATGCTTTGTCTCTCTCTCTCTCTCGATCATGTGTACACAAACAAAAACAGATTGATGACCCAAGTAAACTCTCATTAATAACCTCGTTCTTTACTCAATAAATAGTACCTAACTCACTAACTCTACGTGTTTCTTATTTTTTCCAATTTATATCAATATTATGTTTCAGGCAATTCATAGTTCATTAAGGGCACACAAATCCAAAGATCAATTTAAAAGGTATCACCACAAAAAAAAAAAAAAGAAGACTACGAGTCATCTGAAAAAGCTCTAAATCTAAAGTAAAAGAATTATAGATTGACTGAAATCAATGATAACTTACTGGCCAGAGCCACAAGGCTGCAGAGGATGATCCCCCTCATGGTGTCACTGAGGAGTGGAAACAAACATTTCAGACTGGCCCTTTATATACCCATGTGGGTTTTCACTGGGCGAATGGGTCAGACTGAGCCTTATGTGCAGACCAGAGGTCTGGTTTAATCAACTCACAGGTTTAAAGTAAACACATGATGTCTGCACTGCAGCTGTGTTGGCCTGTGACATTGTCAGAGTGACACGAGTAATAAAGATGACTGAACAGCTTCTCGTGAAAAATAAATAAGCAGTTGTGATAGTTCTGTAAAATTTAAATGACCCCACAATGCTCAGTTATTTTCTGATTTTGCTTTAAAAATGTAGTTATATAACTGGCAAGATCTTCATAGCTGTTATATATGTAAGTTGTGTTTTGCTTTTTCTCTAAACATGACTTGTTTTGAATATTTAAAATGTATCAAAGCTAAAAACTAATTTTAATCTCTTAGAAAATTAAGTAAACAAGTTTTTTTAATCTATTTGATCTATTTTTAAGATTTATTCCCTCAGTGAAATGCAGCCACATGTAGTGAAGGAAAAGAAGACACTGGTTTTACTCTTTTACGTCTTGAATCGCAGCTCCTGCTTGTGCATCGTCTGCTAGCACCACAAAGCTCTCCACCTGGATAACACAGCGTCAAAGAGTTTGGTGAATTGCTGCTCTTCATGCCAATTTTAAAAATCTGCCTTGGCCTAAAGGGATCCACAAACAAGGCAGTTTATATGTGCAGTTTGAGGATGATGACATCAAGCAGCAATCAGCCAACGTGTCTGTTCTTGCTGTCGTTTGGGGTTATGTTCAGGTTGCGCAATAGTCCCTTGTGTAATTGTACTTAAGGATTCTCTTAGCTTTCATACCTTTCATGTCCAGGTTTCAATGTACCTGACCATCTGCTTTTCTTTTTTTACAGGATCAACCAGTAGAGGGCTCCAACATCACATTTTTGTCCTAAAACTGGATGAAGAAGTTAGTATTGAATAGAACAGAGCAGAGGAAAACAGCACAACGATGAGGATTAACACATTTATCAGCCAAACCGAGCGCATATCTATAATAAATTCTGAATTCCTCTCCACTGTTCAGGAACAACATGAAACTACATATAACCTGCTTCATCTAACTACTAACTTAGTTCTAGCAGGTCTCTTTATTTGTGTCACAGTAGGCTCCAGTTGTAAATCTGGTCGAGTTTAAGTCAAGAGATTCAAAAAAGGTGAAAAACAAATCAAGACTAAAACTTATTTTTCACCTAATAGACTAAAGTGAGAACAACATAGAGGAAAATGGCACACGTTCAGGTCTCACAGACCAACAGATAGAGTAAGTAAAACTATAGCATATCTAAGAACTTTGAGTTTTTACACAACGTGTGTGAGAAAACACACAAGCAAGAAAATATAAGAATGTTTGAGTCAGAGGTTAAAGGGGTGTCTCTGATGTGTGTCCACTAAAACAATACTGAACCCGAGAGTTCTGTATCTATACAGTAGCAAGACATGGAAAATACATTTAAAAATACATACAAAGTACATTTACTCTACTACTGTAGTAAGTACAATTTTGAGGTTAGTATGGACTTTTTGTCCAACATAAATCAAAGAAAATATTGTATGTTGTAGCTAGATTAATTTGACTGCTGCTAGTTACTTTGCAGATGCATATTCTAAACCAAATAAAATCAACTCATACATAATGTTTGATTATTATATATTAACCACCTAGTACATAAAGTGGTTAAAATTGGCTAATGATATTTTACTTAAGTAGAAGATAAAGTAACAGAGCTCTTATATATGTATTTGCGTGTATAAAACCCTAACTATTGTATTCTGTTACTAAGGAGGTGTACAGATCTCAAATTGAGTTGTTAACATGTTTTAGGGCAATTAATAGCGTTAAGTTGTGCTCTTGTGACTTATTTGGCTTCTAACTGTCTTGTAAACATAGCAACCTGTTTGGTTTGTGGATGGACTGTGTGCTGTGTTTGTGTCTGTAGCTCCACTGCTGCACTGTTGCTTTATTTTTTTGTTTTATTGCTTGTTATTGTTGGTTTCCCAGGCTCCATATTTATTAATTAGTAGAATATTTTCTTTGACGGATTTTTCACCTTTTTTTTTTTTTTACAGTTTAAACCACACATGTGAAATTAATTCACAATATTCTCTTTTTAAAGTGTTCAGTTTTACCAATGTGTAGCACAGAAAAACATTCAGAAAATGCACCAGATAATTTTCATGATTAACAGATAATTTTAGGTCTATTAATCAGTTTCCTAGTGGAGTACTTGCATTTTTGTACTTGCATAGATAACGATCTTCATAAATTCAATCAACCTCGGTTATTGTTATTATCATCTGGACTAACAAGCTACAAGCAAACCTAACAAGATGCGGAGAGAGAACAATTATCTGATCCAGTGGAAAGTATTTCCTCATTATGTCCAGCAGATGGGGCCATTGTTGTATCTAATGGCTGTTACATCCAAAAGCATGGAAACAGTCAGCACAACAATACATATTTAATGTTGTGTAAACTTGTGTTGTTCAGAAAGGGAGGCTGAAAGAATTCATTAAACAAGCCCATTGATTTTGCACATAAAAGAAGTGAGCAGCAGAGATATGTGCTTGTTTGCCACATTCATTTTTAATAATTTACAAACACAAGAAAAGAGCAAAGAAAACATTGTGTAGGTTATTTGGTGTGTAATACTGATAATTGAAAAGTTATTAAATTAAACTGAAACTAAACTAAGTACTTTGATTCGATGAATGCCTTTCTGTGAATAATTTGATGATGTGTTTCTTTTACAGAAAGTTGCTGAATATAAAGTAAACATGATGTAAAAAATTATTTCAGGTTTTTGAAAGGGAAACAAGGTAAAAATCCGTACTAAACAATTCCTCCCACAATATTTTCCAAATATGATAGCGTGAGTCACAGGATATTGCAAGGTTGTAGTGTTGACTGTTATTGTACAAGTGCAGTGCAGACGATCACGCTTTGGTTTCAATAATTCATCTGAGGCATTCAAAACAACATGGTACGTTTCTGAAAAGCCTGTAGTACTCCTCTTGAATCTAGAAAAAAACACATACAAAGAAAATTTTAGAGGAATATACAGCAAGTGGTTGAATGTAACACGGTGAAATTAATTAAGTATTTAACTACAATTTTGAAGTAGTAAGCATTTGTTTTATGACATTTTATATATTTTAATATATATTTATAGATTTATTTACTTTCACTTTACCACATTGTAGAAGCATTGTACTCTATCCACCATTACATTTATTTCATAGCTACGTGTGACGTTTCGCATGCAGATTTAATACCTAATATATTTTAATTTTGTAAAATATGCATAAAGATATGTAGTTTTTTAAACTGTGCAGTATAAATGCACTGTAATTCTAAAATTACAGATTATACAATTAGCACTGCCATTTACATTTTATTGTCTCAGTACTTACACTCCAAAAAAAAAAAAATACTAGATAAAAATAGGGCTATATAATTCTTATAATAATAATAATAATAATAATAATAATAATAATAATAATAATAATAATAATATAATATAATGACGTTTCCTCTCATTCTCATTGAACATTTCATTATTTTAAATACAGGTATAGAATGAATAAATAAGTATTTTTTAGAAAACACTAAGGAACATTTTACCTTTCTGGACAACACACAGAGGAAGATGAAGATGAACATGCCCTGGAAGGCGTTTGTAAGGGTGAACAAATAGGCAGTGAGGGTGGTCTCGTGGAGGATATGCAGCACTCCAAAGGTCCAGGTGGCTCCCAGCACGAACAGAAGAGCCAAGGCACCACGTGCACATGACCTGAGGGTAAACACACTGACTTCAGCAGAGCGGGGATGTACTCTACAAACTTCTTATTTTATCAAACTGCAATTAGATACCTCAAAGGACGCCACATGACACCATAATAATCCACTAGATAAGGAACTTACATCTTGATTTTCAATATTCTTTTGTCCTACTGAACATGAGTGCAGATAATCCCACCTGATGTTTTCATAGTGGCTGATTTCAGGCTTTTTCACAGCAGTGTGCCGGTACACTTTGTAGATGATTACTCCAAAAGCCAAGAGATTAACCTTAAGTGGAGACCAACCAAACAAATATGAATAACAAACATGATCAAATTAATATTTATCTTTGAAACAAACCCTATTTGATGATTTGATGAAGAGTCGTTGTTTAGTATTTTAGAAAGATATCTGATCTTACCAGGATGATCAAACACGCGGGCCCAATGAAACTCCATATGAAGTGGTTTTCTGTGCTTAACCAACACCTGCAGTACAAAAACACAACATGTTATTAATAAACATTTGAATTGCTGATTATGTATTTTAAGATCTCTTTGCTGCAGGAATCCCTCCTTGTGCAGAAACAATACCTTACATCATTTTTTAAATTATAACAATATTGTATGGGCTACAGCATACGCTTCACATCCTACAAGAACAACTGAGCTACTTTTTTATCACAGTAATGGACAATATACACTTCCTTATTTTAATTTTGCATTAAAAACAACATACTTATTTTCACATATACATTTCTATTCACATTCTCCAGGATATCCAAAACCTTTTGGAATTTATTTTTTAGTTATTAACTTAATTTCTGTCTAAACAACTTCCTTTATGTCCCTGCAGGCCAAACCTAATCTCTGTCCCTTTGTATTTATAATTAATGTAATTTGTTTATCTTTATCTTTCTAAATTACTTTTAAAACAGGTCTTTGTATGAGCCTTTGTCTTCCCACGTTTCTGCACAAAAAAAACAAAACCTTAGTTCTTTTGTACTTACACTTTATCAGTGCCATAATACTTAGAGCCGAGAGTTGCTGAAATGGTCACCACCACTGCTGGGCTTCCATAGCCGAAGATGTAAAAGTTACGGTGCAGGAAGCCTTTGTTGTAGATGACGCCAACCACTATTAAGTACAGATGGATGCCCTCGATGCACATCCAGGCAAAGGCCGCGAGGAAGAAATAGTGCAGCAGCCCTGCTATAACAGAGCAGAAAAGCTGCCAAAA
>JAUBNQ010000020.1:13915106-13941052 GCA_032353495.1 Ctenopoma kingsleyae | reverse complement strand
CACACACACACACACACACACACACACACACACACACACACACACACACACACACACACACACACACACACAAACCACCACCACCATCGCCTGCACTGGCGTTTAGAGACTGCAAGGTCATTCAGCAGAAGTATGTATTGTAGTGCCGTCATTAAGTGCACTAAATATATATGGGAATTATTAGAAGAATGTACAGTTATCAGACCTCTTGAGAAATCCAAGGATAATCTAAGAACACTGTTCTTGAACCTTTAGGATTAGAAAGAAAAGAGTAATACAAGCCATGTTTGAGCCTCTTACTTTTTTTCTTTTTAATCTGAGGCTGTTTATCTTAACATAAATGTCAGTAGTAATTGCAGAGACCAAGGCTCCTGTGCAAAAATCATTCAAGTCTTGCATTTTTTGAATAATTGGCTGTTTTATAAAGGTCCATAGTGTTATTAATTGACGGACCTTCACACATGACTAATCAGCCATTATTTGATATTCAGACAATAGATTCCAGTATCTCTGTGATTTTGAGTGACAAGTCAGAGGTAGAAATAGACAAAACTAATAGAAGTAGTGTCAAAATGCCAAACAGGCCATGTCTGAGAAGATCAACTAAATGTCTGTATTGAATCTCTCTAAGGCCTCTGTATTCCCTGCCCCAAACCACAGAACTCGGGAAAACCAGAAGGCTGGTATAAAACCTCACTTAGATATCTGACATTCCTGTTTCTGTGGCTGTCAGGCCTTCTCCTAGTTCTGGCATTGTGTGATATATAAATTGTTCCCCTAAGGAAGTGGAGTTACTCAAAACACCAAGATTCCACTCACCATGTTAGATGTGAACACATCAGGCTATACCACAAGGCATATGCTACAATATCTCATGAAAAGATCTGTTGAGATTTATGGAGAAGGGTATTGGCATAGGAGCATTATCTCAGAAAAGCAAAGCATTCATTCAGAATATCAACACTGATAGAACAATCTTCAGAAGTGGCACAAATTCAGTGATAAATATAAAATTGCTGCAATAAAAATGTGGAACAGCCAAATCATGAAGAGACTGAAAAAGTTTAACATTAGCATAATCAGTTAATTAATTCTAACAAGAAAAAATATATAATCGGTTGTATAGTATCATACATATTTGGTTGGCCAGCATAAAACAAAAAAACTAAAACTAAACTACATACACTAATTTTCTACCAAAGGTAGACATTTGGTTAACTGTTACCCTTTTATCTAGATATTGTTCTGAATAACTAAATGAACGGTTCTGTTACAAGATGTCTGTATCTTTTTTGACAAAAGAAGAATAAGAAATTTATTACATCAGACGTACTCATGTGACGGCTCGTAACTCCCTCGAGAAACAAATCTATGGATTCTTGCTGTCTGTTGGTGAATTTGAATTGTAATGATGAAGAGTATTTGATGGTTAGAATTTTAGACACAGTTTGTATTTGTGGATGCCCTGTGGAAAACAATCATCTAAGAGGAAGAAATAAACATGGTCTTTAAAGGTACACTGTGCTGTGCAAGTTGTTTGAATTCACCTGGTTAATCGTTGTGTGAGACATGGCCCCTCAGGTTATCAATTATTAGAGGATAATGATTTTAAAACCTGCGATTACACTAAGATTTGTGAATTATTTAGTAAGCACAAAAATGATTAGGGGGACATTGTCCACTCTATGCCAGTGTCTTCAAGCAAAGTGGTGTACTTAAAAATGTTTTGATTCTCTTAAACTGTTTTCAGTAAAAATTGCAGTCAGGGACTTCAGGTGTCCAAGTTGAGATATATTACCATGTTTTCATAATGCTCGTTACCGACAGCGTAAATTTTGTTTAAAAAAATTATATCCAAATATCAAAATTCAAAAGCCAAATACCTATTCAATGAGCGAATACCCAGATATTTCGGTCCAGACCTAGAAAGTGGCTCTATATTGTCATTCAAACGCACTAAGAAAATACAAACCATAAGAAACTATTAGAAACATGTATCACTTGGAGTTCATCAGATAGAACAATGAAGGATATGAAGTTTAAGGGATAAAAACATTCTTTCTACAGTTTGTATTTTGTGGTAGCAGAGTATCAGAAGCATTTAACAATCTGTTTACCAGGACTTTCAGCAACTGGAAGTCTGCTGTAACTGTGTTTATTTGTTTGAATGGTAGTTTCTGAATGTACAGTATTCACTGCTAACAAGACTGAATTATGTGCTGTGTTTGTGAGTTAACTTTTAATTACAATGACTGGAATGGAAACGGATCAGTTTAGCCTGATTTATACATAGTTTAACTTGACATTTCTTAAGTTAAAACTATACACCACACTTAGTGTCTTTCTGTGTCTTGTTTGGCTGAAGCTGTGATGGAGGGTGTGTAAGAAAGGTTTGAGAGTATGCTTTATATACAATAATACTCATAGTAAAGCAAAATAGGACTTGTTTTTCATTATGCCTATGTTCTTGACTGGCAAAATGCTTGGTGTGTGATGGGTCATGCTTATTGTGAAGGTGTCAGCAGGTGCATACAGCTAGACTGGACTGGTATAATAACCATATAATTTGAGTTGTCAGCTCCTTTCCACATTGCAACATAGAGAAGAAGCTGACCATCAAGTGCTGCAGCTTGCCTTTTAAATAGCCCTTTTCAAGTGATACTAGCCTCTCAGGCACTTGCTTTCCAGTTTCATGCGTGGCACTTTCATTACATTACAATTTTAAGAGCACTTTGAGAGCTGTTTAAGTAGTGTTAAAAAAGAAAGTATTCCTATTACTTTTAACTGAGTGGAATAGGCGGTCAGGACCTGAGTCATACTACCAGTGATATGGCCTTACCTCAATAATGCTGTAACAATATGCCTGGCAGTCAGGAGTTAATGATGAGTATTGGAAGGAATGACATTATCTGCTTAGTGTTCAGCTCCAAGAGTGCTGCCACATAAAGCTCTACCTGGGCCCAAGGCAGAATCTGTGTTCATACCTAGATAGGACCCCAGCAGTGTGTTTTGCTGAGATAGCAAACCACAAAACTAGGCATGACAAAAATGCTGATAATGTGACATTTGATGTGTTAGTTTAATCTCTCCTACTTCAAGACTCCTATCAATTCATTTAATTCATTAAATTCAAAGATTGGCTCTACATTGGCTGAGAGGAGTGTGGATTTGTGGCTACAGGAGGGTTTTTGGTTGATTGATATGTTACTGATACAAAAATGTTCTGGTTCAATGTTTATTGCATTCAAATGAATGGATGGACTTTTGAACTGTTATTTTTTATTTAAAAGGACATCACTCAAATATTCAACTCTTTTAGGTCTTTAACACATGACCCAATTTTCAAGACATTTTATTATATTATATGAAATGGACAATAATCATACAATTATTGTCCATATAATAATTAACAATTGTTGATCAGCAGAAAACAGTGAGTTAGCATAAAAGGCTAATTTTCATCCATTGTCTCTAGCTAGGCAGCACCCTAAAAACTGAATAAAATGATATACCTTTATATTAATAGAAATATTCTCAAAATAGTATAAATACTACACATATACGTATTCATCAACTTAGTATTAAGCATGTTCATGTTTCAAGGTTATTAAATTAACTACGGTACCTAACCAGTAGCACCTATGACGCTGAATCACAGCTATTAGAATTTAGGCAGCTTGAAGATAAAGATTTGAAAGAATTTCCTGGTTTCTGATGAGCATAGGTCACAATTTATCAGTTAAGATTTAGAGACTTAACACACATTATTTCATATAATGTCGTAAAAGTCAGACACCGAGCAGCTATAGTGGAGCTTAAAGCAGATTAATGAATCAAAGTGAAGAAAACTGTAGAAATAAAATTACAACTACATTACAACCAAATCCTTCACTAATGAGAAAAACAGCCACAACACCAAAATAGAAGAGTGTGAATATGAAAAATCAATGAAGCTGTATCCGAAAGCCGAGATATCATAGGCTGCTAATGTACATTCTGTATGAGCTTATCTGAGCACCAAGAGATTACTATGCAAGAACAGTGAGCTTTCTTCCTTGAATCAACTTCAGAGCAGACTGTTTTCAGATGCCTCTCCAAGTTCTACTACATGCCATGATTAATTCAACTGTAATGTATGTTAATGTATGTTAATCTGTGTCACTGATATGCTAATGAATACCTAACTGCCACAATCTAAGTTGTCTGCAGTGGCGACACACACTCATTGAAGGAGGTGCCATGTTGAAGTTCTGAGGAGGGATCGTTAGCACAAATTGTATTCATACAGCAGCCATTTGCATGAGGTTTGCCTTTAATATTGTCGAGCAGTTTTACAAAATTAAAACTGGGAAGGCATCAAGCCTACTGTGATGAAATTCCTATTAATGTGAAATACGGTACGCTAGTGTCAGATACATGTAGTTTTTGTGTTTTGAGTAAATTGATCATACAGTATGATGTTCCTAGTGTGTGTGAGAACCATTTGTTTTAGGCATATATAAAATGTATAATAAACAAAAGAATGTTAAACAGATAATGTATTTAAATTGTTATTTAAAATCTCACCTGCCCTCTTCTGAGTTTTTTACGTATCACATCTACAAGCAATATGATCTCTACATTAACAGTAGATGGCACCAAGTCATCGTGATGTAAAGGGTGAGATAGAATTCAACTATTATTTTGGATGCAGTAGTGTGAGGAGGGGGGGGCAGAATAAAAGATATGTCCGTCCAGTTTCGTGGGTCAGAATAAACTCCTGCATTTTGTATTTCAAACTTCCATGTTTAGAAATCAGGAAATGAGATCAAGTTCAGCATAGCTAATTTGCACAAGGATAAAAAATTTGCTATATAGACTATATATTTTTAATATTTTTTATCAGATCAGTCTGTTTATTGGGGCTGAGAGCCCTTTGTTTTGCTACATTTGTTCAGTGTGCAATGCTCACTAGAAGGGCTGCTTTAGTGTTTATAACTACACCAAACTAAAATCACTGTAAAATATGTTGCAGCACACACTAGAAGAAATGTCAGGGACGGAGTGAAGGTTGGTGTTTACTGAAGATAACTCTCTTTCAACCTTGACCTGAATGCTTCTTGTCCACTGTTTTTTGCTGTAGTTTAAGAGGTCTGAATGCCTTGATGGTATCTGTTTGACATTCTTCAGCTGCAGGCATGTTGTAAAAAGGAAAAGAAAACAACAAAAAACGCATTTCTTCATTGCACTTATTTTTGTTGTCCTTTACCTTAGAGTTCATTTTCAAGTTGTCTTGTCTGGACGAGGGCACGTGCATCATTTTAATGACTTTGGAATTAATGTTTTTTTCAGGCCAACACTCCAGTGAATATTTTATGATTCTATTCCACTCTATTTGTCTCGGTTTGTGACAGTCAATCCATTGGAAAATAGTTATAAATTATTCACATTTGCTCAACAGGCTCATCAAAATTGATCAGAATAATCAAATCACAAGGCACCTAATAATACAGGGGGAAAAGCTGTTGAACAATTTTGTTTTCATAATTAAGTTTTTGAAGACATTGTGAAAACATTGGCCTTAATAAGGACAAGATACAAGATGTTTGGTAATGATATTGTTGGATCAGGGGGGCAGTGAACATGGATAAATGACACAGGAGGGTAGAGTACTCCAGATGATGATTGGACTCATTTCTATTAACGTCTTAGCATATACAGTACTGTGTACAAATAGAAGGTTTTGGGTGTTTTTACATCCAAGAAAACCTATACATACCTATACATGAAGATACACTAGTGTGTAACACTTTTTTTTCTTCTTTTGTCTCACCAGCTTTTTTTGGCAAACTATTAATGACCAGAAAAACGCTGCTTACGTTCTTATTAAAAAACAGTCTGGCCATTTGCTTAGTCAATGTTGTAAAAGATAATGACATGTTGAAAATAAATGAACCCACTCATAATCATGCCTAATATGCCATTGCATCCCCTCTTACGACAGACATTAATCACATCTGAGTCCAATAAGATATTTTATTGGCAGTGCCTCAGGATAGGTAAGTGAGTATAGACACTTCAACCAGATTTGGTTGCGTCAACCATAATACAATGACCACTAAATGCTAATTATGAAATCCTCTGATGGGCAGAAGCGCAGTGGGTTCATCCCATTATTGTTTATCCTCATTATGTTGAGCTTTGTGCTAATGATCCAATTTTATTCACAGCACATACCCTTAAGAGTTTACCTACTGTCATGTGCAGTGTATATATGCAGGATGCATATAGTCATTCCACATAGGTCAAGACTGCACAAAAACAAAGCTTTAAAAGTACTGTTTTGAAATGTGCCATTTCATAGTCTTAATTGAATTCAAACGATAGTTTGTTTAGAAGGCCATAAAGTCCCTCAACAAAATGTCTTTTGAATGGAGCCATAACATCAAGTGAAGTCTTTAACAGTCAAGGAAACACAACAACAAATCTCTGAACAGCTCAGCTGTAAAAAATAATTGTTATTGTCAGTGGAAAACTCGGCTTTGACTCAGGACAAGATTTCAGCAAATATATGGAAAGTCATTTTACAGCTTAGATGTGTTCTTTCAATTCCCAAATGGTCACCCTCTGGATAGACCAAAGATTACCGCAGCAGGGCCACTAATGATTCTATTAGTTTTTGCATTGTGAAAATACTGCTCAACAACCAGCACTGATCATACTATCTGAGCTTCTGAACTCGCAGTACAGACAATTACTACAAATTCAGACTGAAGAAAAAGTAATGGTCTTTGCAATTTTCTAGTTTCCTGCATAAGTTGGTCACAAAATGTGATATGATCTCCACCAGTATCAACAAATACAATATTATTATGCTGACAAAGACTAACAGTCATGATTTTTCATGTCTTTATTGAACACATATATGAAGGATGGTGGAAAAAGAAATGGCAACAGTCTTTATATAACTGGTTGAATCACCTTTGGCAGCAGTAACCCTAAGAAAGTGCTTCTCATCAGGTCTGGTCTGATCACAAACTGCCATTGCTTTTTTTTGCGACTGATGCCTTAATACGTAGTTTTACAGTAGGTTCCTACTGCATGTCGTTTACAGGAGGCTCAGACATAGCCAATACAATAGATCACTCTCACAGGGCCACTCTTCAGCCCTTCTACTACCAGACAGTATTATTATAATTACTCCTAAACCTATCATTAATTTCCATCAGACATCTGCTTGCTGCCCATTACACATTACAGGTTATTAACTTATGAAGTTAATACCTTTGTTTAGATGTAAAGAAGCAGTTACTCTTATGTGGGGATAAATGACAACTGACTCAGTGCCTCATAAAAGTCAGTGTTGTCTCTGAATTTGTACTTGTGTTTGAAAATTATTTGTGTGGAAAATTATATTAGATAAATGCCTGAAGACAATCTTGAGACACCTATGACTTTATATGCAGAAAATATGATGGAAATTCAGAAGTTATGTTTCATAAAAATAATAATTTTGCTACCTTGAACCTGCTAATGTGCCTCAAATTTACTTTGTCATAACATTGTGTAGTTACATAAGGAGATTTGCAGTTGTGATTCTCTGGAGCAAGTGACTTCTTTGCAAGCATATGAGCTTCAGCTCATTTATTAAAGTAGGACACCCCTGCCGCTCAGCTCTGCAGTGTTATTGTACAGTACAAGAAGCGTGACATGACGAGAATAGAAATTTCTTCAAGGAGGCATTTTGCTCTGTGATTGACAATAACTTGTTATTAAGTATATGGTACATGTTTCTTCATGCCCTTTGTGGGACATCCACCCAGTTTTTAGGGGAACTCCTTCAGATCATGTTTTGTCTACCTTTGTTCTTTTGTTAATATAGGGGAGGCTCTCATTAATACATTTATGTGAAGAACAGAACAAGTTACAGGGTATAACTTGCAAATGCTTGTACAAGATGACCAATCACATGCCTAACATAAACCTAACAATTGGTTTTAAAACACTTAGTAAGACTTAGTAGTAAATACTACTTAGTGGTAAATATATCTGAAGTGTTAATGACTAATTAAGCATCAGTCAATGTTAATCTTGAGAACAATTCAGGATACTTTGTAATTAATTATGAAATATTCTAACACCCAGAGTTTCAGCTAATATGCCAACATGTTGTTATCCCACAGTGTCACATACTGATGTGACTTGTCGTTTTCACACTGACACTTAAGGTAGGCTAAAGGCCGTTTACATCAAGATTGAATGACCATCTCTCAACAGAGGAGGTGGCCTAAGTTAGAATCTATCACCGACTTTCTATCATCACTACCCAGACAGTTTCACATTCGTTCACACTTGGTCTCAGTAACAACGCCACTCATGAAAGCCAGGTGGAACAACAAGTCACGGATAACCATGGGTGACCACCAAAGTGAATTAATGACTCCACAGGGTTTATAAACCTGCTACTCCAGCCAGTCAGTCAGAACTGATGATCACAGTCCCCATCCCATTCATGTATTCATTTGAATGTGCAAATCCTCTGTGTCCATGTTTCTTTCTCATCTTTCACAGAGGTTTTGCAAACCCGCAACTGCAAAGTTTGATACAAGAGCAACCCCTTTTCCACACGTCTCAAATCTGTAGTCTGTGCTGACTTTACATATCCACCCATAAGAATATTAACACTACATGGTGATTTTAATATCCGGGTGGACCAGTGTCAGCGTGCACGTTAACAGTCCCATAAGCGGCAGTTGTGATCCATGATCTGTAGCTGTTCTGATACCTATCAATCATGGCAGCATTAAAATTAAACTATAAGATCCAACCACCACTTTATGTTATTGACTTTTTCAGTTTCAATACCGATACTGATACCAGGGCTTTGCATATTGGACGATCGATTGGACAAAGTATTAAACTGTATACCTCTACTTGTGGACAACAATGAAAGCATCAGCCTTGACTTTCCTGACTTTGTACAACTAAATGTAACAACACAAAGGTGAATATGCTGTGATGTTATTTATTATTAAAATAACTAATTTAGCTTCAGAAGCAACTTGGAACAGCATTCAGAATAAACAGGAACCATTTAATGCAATTTAGGAATTCAAAATCCAGTATATCCATCAGACAGGCACTGGAGACCTGAACACATACGCATTACCCAGGTGAGCTGTATGTGAGCACACTAATATCTGAGTCAGACAGCTTAGTCCAGGTTACCTGGACTATATCCCACAAGTCCTCCTCGTTCAAAGTCCACTGTGTCATGTCACTCCTCTTGCACGCTCTACATTATCTGATACCTGATCTAGGTCTTTAGACAACATTGGGGGCGATATGTGATATTAATATTGCTGCACAGCACCACTGGTTATGCTAAGGTACTCTTTGGCATCACTAATTGACACACCGATTACATGTCTCCATGACATTATGGGAATGATGACACTTGCCTGCTGGATTTCTTGTGATGATAACATTATTATTATAATTATTATAAATGAATAATTACAGGGTGCAAACATCACTATTTGCTTGACTTTGTGCACAAAATCTTCTGGGTTAGGTTGTTTTGAAAAAGTAATGCTGTCAAGCGATTAAAAAAACCCCTGCATGGTCTGTGATTAATTAATTTAAATTAATCGCATATTTAGCACAAATACAAAATATTTCAATCCAAATTAATTTTGGCAGACAAGTGAATCAATGAATAATTACATTATAACAGGAAAAACACTATCTGTCTAATGACCAAGGCAAATAGGGATATTAAAAAAACAAATAAATATAAAATAGATTGATAGTAAAATAACAATAAGAATAATAATACAAAGAAAAATATATACATTATATGCATTGGAATGGAAAGTGTTTGGCTATGTGTTATGTGGAATGGATGTGAATGAAAATGTGTGTATTGTTTGTATGGTGCACAGATCTTGTACAGTTGTACAGTCTTTTCAGTGGGCTCTCTGTCTGTGGCTGAGTGAGCCTCCCATCTGCCACAGTTGATTGTAGAGTGGGTGAGGTGGAGTTTTGTAATTGACATAGACTTTAAATGTCTCTTTTAGCTTTTGGCTTGAATGTCTCTTCTAGCTTTTAGCTACTGCTAAATGCTTTGCGTTGAGGTGACAGGCCAGAGATCGCTAAGTGTCGGCTTGTGGGTCATTGTGTGGCACAACGTCCACCCCGCCCCACCCCACACACCTCACACGGACGTGTCGGGAGGTGGAGATAGCCCTCTGGCACAGTTCACAGTGAAATTATTAATGCAGTAATAGCTGATTTTAAACACTGTGTTACAGTAATGCACAAACTAGCAAAATAAGCTCTGTTGACCTACATGAGGTAGCTGAATCCTGCAGCACCTTCAGCACCTATACTCTTCATGATTTGCACTGGACTGGATGTTATTAATCAGTGTTACTTTTTTAATGCACTATGCTTTTCTGTGCTTTCTAATTAATTCAAATGTTTACATTATTTCAACAGCCCTGGTTAAAAGATCACATAAGTACTTCTTTGAATGGTCTTTCAAAAACACGCAATGTCTCACAC
This sequence comes from Ctenopoma kingsleyae, assembly GCA_032353495.1. NCBI lineage: Eukaryota > Metazoa > Chordata > Actinopteri > Anabantiformes > Anabantidae > Ctenopoma > Ctenopoma kingsleyae. The sequence continues at coordinate 13,930,507 of JAUBNQ010000020.1, read as the reverse complement.
AGCCAGCTGACATACCCGTGTACCTTATACAAACACTAAGAGTTTGCTTTAACATCACTATGTCATGCCAAAAGATGTGACAAAGCATTAGTATCTGATGTCGTTGGAGTGAAGCTGAATATGTTTCTTTACAACCTCCTTCCTTTGATTGATAAATTATGATTTCTAAATGGACATTTCTCAATTAAATTTAACTTTATTTTTTATTTATTGATTTTATTTATTAGGTCTTTAACGCTGTCCAAACCTGTCTCTAAAAGTAATTGCCTCCCTCTTTGATACTTTATTAATTATTATTGGGGAAATTCTTTTTGGCTGGGCGCTGCATTTTAGGTGCCAAAGGTTCTGGGTTCAGTGTCTTGTACATGGACACTTTGACATGCGGCCAGGAATTAGGGGAACTGGGAGTCGAACCACCAACCCTGGTGCTCATAGATGACTGCCCTACCAAATTTGCATTCTTATTGCTTTAGAACCTCTGCCCTGTTTAAGTCTACTTAAAGCCAGAATATATCATAAGGATTTTAGGTCGCAATTAATATTGAAGTGTTCACAAATTCAATTAAAACTTTGATTTATTCATAGCTTCTTTAGATAAGCACTGATAACTATTGTATTGTAGACCAAAGCTCCACTTGCAAAGCTCTTCCCACGACCTGTGGGATTGTCTCAGTCAATTTAGTCTGACTTGACCTATTTATTGGATTTAAGTGACTAGGGAGTGAAGCTAACGTAAATACTGGAAAGTTGATGTTTGTGTCACCCCAGGCTATTGAGTAGGCCTTTGGAGTATATTTCCTTGGTAGCGATGGTTCTTTGTTGTGAAGGAATGATCTTCACTGTCACTATAGGGTCAGAAGGCAGCATCTACACTGCAATGTATAAATATTAATAAGTATTATGCTTAACAGCTCTTTGCATTGTGGGAGATCTACCCAGTTTTTAGGGTATTCATTTATCATTCATTCAAAAGCTGGTGCAGTGGTTAACAGGGTGCTTCTGAACAGCTATTTTATATTTTTATTGTTGTCTCTAAGTGATATTTCTTTATTATTGATGGTAAAATTATCTATATTCACATATTCAAGTGTCTGGATTCGACTGAAACCTGACTGCAAATTGCCAACATTTATTTCATTGGCATTTACAATGCAGTGAGATACTGTATCTCATATTATCCATCTATCATTCATTTTTATGTAATTACTTTAGGGTAAAGAATGAAAAGAATTGCAGTTTGATTTTTCAGGTTTTCATCATTTTGTGTTATCAAGAAGAGTAATTTTGCCTCAAGTTTGCAATGGCTATTATTTGATTGAATCTCTGCTATCAGCACAACTGCTCCAAAATACCTCTTTTCTTCCACACTACTTCATTTCTGACATTTCAATTATCTTTGCATCAATCATTAAAATCTATTAACATTTCATGTGTTTTTATGGATTATCCTTTGTCGCAGTTATAGTTTTAATGCTCAAACAGTTTTGTCACAGAATTAAACTTTTACTGCTCATTATGTGATTCTGCATTTGACTATATCATACAGCATCCAAATGAACACACATCCTCTTAATCATTATTACAGAAGTAACTGGTCTTCTATGATATGCAGCTTGAATTAAAATTGAAGAAATGTGTTTCCTTGCAGTCAACTTAGAAGAAATGCAGATGTTTGTAATGCTGTTTTATTTCCTGAAGTATAGTATTTGGCAACCATGTTGTGATGTAAAGATTCTATAACATTATGTTTCTCTTTGAAATGAGGCAGTAGTATTATGAAGTACTCTATGTTCTAGTTTAGCATGCATGTAGTAAGCTATTAAATCTGAAAGTCTTGCTAAATAGATCCAATATGATACACTGAATACCACATTGCTTACTGCATGACTAATTAAATTCATTTATGCAAATAGGGTGGCAAAAACAATAGAAACTCTTCTTAATAGAAAGCGTTCTTGTATGACTCCTCCACCCACTATGACCTCAATAATAAACATAGCAGAATTATTATTATATATGTCATTATCATTATTATTTGAGCTGGTAGCTCAATGGGATAAGCATCGGACTGGGATGTAGAAGATGGCAGGATCGAAGACTCCCAGCCCATCCCCCATACCAGGTCTGTCCTTGAGCAAGATGCTCAGCGCTCGCTCCCTGGGTGCCTCATATGGCTTCCCACTGCTCCCCCAACGGGAATGGGTTAAATGCAGAAATCAAATTTCATTGTAACATGTAAATATGATCAATGACAATAAAGCTGATTATCCTTATCCTATAGCTGCAGACTGGTTAGAGTACTCATCTTGACCTTCTTCACCAACAAAAACATTTACCGTGGTCATGTGATTGTCAGAACCGGACCATGTGAGCAATGGAAGAAGGTGACCTGGTCTGATGAATTTTAGTTTTCTTTACATCATATGGATGGCTGGGTGTGGGTGTGAGAGCACAGTTTACTTGGGTAAGAGTTCTCCCCAGCAGACACTATGGGGGGAAAAAATAACAGATTCCTAGATCTCAGTTTGATCAGTGCTGGAAATAGAAGTCCAATCTATGGAGGCCCCACCAAGAAATTTAAAGGCCTAAAAGGATATGCTGAAGATGTCTTGGTGCCAGATGCCAGAGGACATCTTCAAAGGTCTTGTGCCTCGACAAATCAGAGCTGCTTTGGCGGAACGAGGGGAACTTACACAATATTGCCGATTGGTGTCTGCCTGCCTGCCTCCCTGTCTCTGTCTGTCTGTCTGGTCTCTTTGTTAGCATTTGCGACCCCATGTGCCAAATATCCTTCAACGCTAATTAAGTCAATCTGTCAAGACGATATTCTATAATTTCAGTTTTGTGCACTCCACACACATTGATGCTATTGTATGTCCATGGCATTTTCCCCTTATTCGTTCTGTCACTCTTTGGGTTACTTTCCAGAGAAATCCCATGGTAAGATTCATTACAGCCAGGAAGAGGATCAGTGCTGAGTAACTACCTCATGGTGGCTTTTAAAGGCCTCCAACCTCCGCAACAACAGGAACCTGAAACTCAATACCATATCCATTAGGTGCATAACTTTGCATGGACAACACCTCTTCTGAATGAATTGATAGGATTATATTTGTCAGTAGCAGATCAATGTCAAGGTTAGACTTGGGTCTAATTTCTAGTAATGTGTAAATTTGTATTTCTCTTCAGAAATCTCACAAAATCTGAGAGTTTTTTGTGTATTTTTCATTTAAGTAAAAAGTATTGTGTCTCAGTTAGAGGATATAATACATGGCAAGATTAGATTTTTTAAAATAGGTAAATCTCACTCATCTTCTCTGTTGCATAGTCATGATAGTACTCATTTGATCATTTGCAACCTTTCATGTTTGATCTCATGTCCTTTATATACCTTCATTCATGCCTACATTCTTGCTCATGCTAGCTGAGGCTTCTAACATATTATATCAAAGAAAACCCACAAATTGTTGGTTTTCACAGACAAAAATACATTTAAACAGTTCTGAAATTGAATTAAAATTACAAAGGGAAAAAATGAATGTGAATGAAAGAAGGTCCTTGGGAAAATAATGCTCTGTTTTTATAGCCGTGTAATGGAAAAAAAAAACACCTCTGTGCCAGTCAAAGAGATTGATTTCCATGTTCACTGGGGGGTCAGCTTTCATATCAAAGACGCTGAGATGTGATTTTGATTATGACTGCTCCAGTGCCACCCTACTGAGATGATGTTTTTGGTTGCTGTCTCAGACATTCGAAATTGCTTAAACAACAAAATAAACTGACAAACAAACAGATAGGCAGACAAAGGAGTAAAACCAATATCTTAATTAGTTACCTTTCAACTGTAATGTAAGTTAGCAAGTGCTTGCTTTCAGAGTTTACAGAAGTTCTCATGTCACTGTAGAGCAATTGTAGTGTATATGGGAATAATGAAAGGGCAGTGATATTCTTATTTTCCTCTTTTGTATTGCAACAGAGACTTCTCTCAATGCTACTTTGAAGACATCCAATTAAAATCAGAAAATATGGCCTTTGAGCTGGAGGTTACTGCTCCCAGTGGTTTTGTGCTTGCAATAATTTCACAGACAAATGTCTGTCGATGGAAATAAATATACTTCACTGTGCTAAGCAATTTCAGTGGCTTTGTGTTTGTGACTCGAAATGATGGGATGCCTAATTACAACTCAGTATTTTCTGCTATAGTATGGTTGTATAGTTAAGTATGTTAGCAACATGTTCTTATAAAACTAGCAGTTTGCATTTACAGGGAGGGGATCTGTCAGTTTTGTGGTGTAATAGAGATGAGTTGATTAAGCCTTTTATACTGTTGAAACTTTTCATAATAGATTTCAATATGTGTGATTAGCTTTCTTCCTAAGGTTCATTGTATTAGATGTGAACACAGTATATGTATAATTAATTGCAACAAATTTAATCCATGGTGATAAGGCTGTTCTTTTGGAACAGTGACATCACTGTGGTCACTGTAAATCAGTGGAGCCGTCTCAAACATCTCAGTCATTATGATTATGGTTTAATACAATGGGTGTTCCAACAGTAAACTGACCGGCATTTGGTCTACAAATGCTTTACACCTTGTATGAATTAGTTCAGCTTTGCCTCCATGCCTGTAATTACTACCCCCATCTGAATGGGCTTAGCAGGCTAGTGTGAAGGAGTCCCAGTGGGTCCCAGCATGGGTCCTTTCAGCCTTGTATATTCCATCCCTGCCATTTCAAAAAAATGTATTACCGCCTTGCAGCTCTGGTAAATGTCATGCCATTCTCTCCTGTGTAGGAGGAATTGCAGCCATGGCGGTGGTCAAAGAACCCCAGCCCTTAAACCAACAGGAGGCCAGGCATTTTGAGAAATGGGAATAGATGTGCAAACAATACATCTTTTTATATTTCTTTACTTTTTTGAAAAGTAGAAGAAAAGAGAGACAGAGATAGCTTTATATGGAATGTTAAATTTGTGTACAGGAGACAAGAATTAATTATACTCTATATTATCATAGAATATGACATTTTCATATGGTCCTTTTGTATGACATATCAACTTTGATAAGCCATTTTTCCAGTAATCTACATTCAACCCTTTTATGTGCAAAGTAAAGTCCCTCTGTCCTGTCTCATGTCATAGTTTTTTTCTTTTTCTGAATATGACCACAACCACAATCTTTTTGTAACATTAAAAGTACCTGAAATGGCTAAACATAAACCATAAAAATATAAACATGTTTTGGGTTTCCTATAAGCAGGTAAACATAGAATATTAAAATAAATAAGTTGATTACTGAATATTGTAAAATGTTTCTCAATGGTGCCCCCCAACTCCCCCCAAACACACCTTTATTTATTTATTTTTTAGCTTTTCACCATCTTTGACACTCCAAATCTTTGACAGCTTGACACATTATTTGTTTGCCTTAAACCAAATCCAAATGCACTAGTTTTGCAACGGCTAGTTCTTGAGTGCAACATTGCTCACAGTTTTCGAACATACATTCCATAATATATATAGATATATTTATGAGGGCCACATAGTTTATGATATTGCTGTAGTATGTAAACATACGTTGTAAGAGAAATGGTTGGTACATTATACCAGTCAATAATCCATTCAACTTTATCACTTCACTATAAAGCTTCACAAATCATCTATCTCTGTGAATTGTTCATATTAACAAATAGCTCAGATGTTGACTGGCCAGGATAATCGCTTTATCTCATCTCTTTATTTGACTATCACTGAACATTGTGTGGAGAAATTGAGTTTTGCCCATTATCAAAGGTGCACCACTAAAGAGGTATTTAGAGTAACTGAGCTCTGTGGGTGATGTATGTGTTTATGTCATGCCACACTGAGCCTGAGGAATGTCTTGGAACTGAAGTGAATGAGTTGTTGTGGTTTATATAAAGACACAAAAAGATTGCCGGAGATAATTGCATCTTTTCTGATGGCTTCATAATCTTCAGGCTCTTGAAATGCAGAACTCAAATAGCATAAAGAAATACACACGTATGCTCATTCTCTTTTCATTAGTGCACAATATCAGTATCAGTCAAACATCATTAAAAATAAAGCTCAAAGTTTATTTAAAATGTGTAGTTGGAGATGTGTTGCAGTTAGAAAATTAATCAGTAAGATCAAATGAATCATCTTCATATGCTGCAGCAATTAGGCAAGCAAGGAGGTTTTCCCATGTGCCAAAGGGTTCAGACTGTGTATTTTTACTCAAAAGTGAGCATTCATCATATCACAGCTTGGTTTCCTGATCAGCTTAAAGTGTCCCTTAGGTGATTCTTCTTTAAAGACATTAATCATGAATGCTTATTACACATGACCTGCTGATACCAGGTTTCTCCATTTATCTCGGAAAATAAGACTCCCAATGTGCACGGTCAAATACTTACACCTGATCCCTCTGAACCTAGCAACATCCTCCCAAACCTGCTCCTCCTTAACCAGATTTGGAGACAGCTATGCAGTATGTGAGATTATTTAATAAGTAACAGGGCAGAGAACAAAATAGAAACACACTGACCCGCTTTTTTCATTTTGAGAAAATGATGCTATCTTAACAGGCAGCATCATGTTTTTTTTTAGTTTTTCCAAAGTCTGCATAGAAAGTTAATATTTTCTTTTCAAATTAATCATATATCATGACAGGTACCACCATTCTTCTCTATTCTTCTTCTTAATGAACTTGCTGAATCGTATGTTGGACAGGATCATAATGATCTTATTTTCAAAACTATCCAACTGACATAAATTTATACATAAAATTCCTTAAAACTGCTTGTAGGGTATTGACTCGTGCAGATACAAACATTTCATGTGCACTACACCATCTAGGCCTATTAAGTAGTAATCTCAAAGAATCATTATATGCTACCTGCAGTCTCTGCATACGTGAGTCCATAGATGTGCAATATACAGAGGTGTACAAAAAGCTATAAACAAGGATATCTTTACATAATTACAACACATTCCAAACTTGTGCACTAGGGTGTTCGCTTGTGCATACAACTTGCAGCACTGCCTATGGATGTCATCATCATCAGTCAATTTTTCAGTAATAATATTCCGAGGATATTTTACCTCACTGCAAACATTTAGTTCATTACCTGCCAATCTAAAAACCTGATCATCTTTGGTGCAACAAATCAACACCATACTTTCATTAAGCTTATACTTGGTGTCGTGCTTAACCCCATACACAGTAGAAATCTTTAGCAGCTGCTGGAGACCAGCACTACTTGAACTAAAGACTACAAGGTCATCTGCATACATAAGATGGTTCGCACCAATAATACATCCAGTATTATAGGCTTTCAGCTGCCTGGACAGATCATCAATGTATAGATTTTAAAAAAAAAACAGGGAATAGAACAGTTTAACATTGCATTTATAACAATGCAGAAATCTAAAAAACAAAACAAAACATTTTTAAAACAAAAAAGCATTAATAGGCTATATGGTTAAAACACGTAGAGATGGATTTATGTGTTAATACAGGAATTTAATCCCATCAGTTTGTCTTAAAACCTTTTAAATATAGTACACAATGAGATTTAATTCTCAGTCCAGAAGTGAAAGTAACTGCACACAAAGTTAACAAAGGAACAAAAACAGAAAGACTGCACACAAAAACAACAACAAACAAAAATACCCACAATTTTTATTTTGCTGCTGATATGTTTTGTCTAGAAACAACCTACTTTCACAGTGCACTGCAGTCCAGTGACAACAGAAAGTGTGGTCTCAAGAATTAAGAGTTAAATCACAGTCTCTCTGGTACAACATACTGTACTACAAGGTTTCTTTTTTGGTTAATTGCATTATATCATACTGCATTCCTCTTACTTTTCCTCAACTTGTAATTTCATTATTTTATGTGATTAATGGGCTTTTAAAAGTTTTTATTGCCTTCTGGTCTTTGAAATGATCATAGCTAGGATGTAGCTACCAGGCAAAGAGTGTGTTGTTTCAGAGGCTTATATACAGGAAGGGTGAAACAAAGGTTATGAAAGCTCTACAGTATTTTACAGGGGAACCCCTCCCTTGCTATAATTAGATAGATTACCTGTTAGCCATGCCCTTGTGTACAAAAATGGTTGTAAACTGCTCTATCCTCCAGGCAAATGGAAAGGAAAGTCAAAAAGAATTACACGCTGTTTGGGCAACAATGAATGCGGTATTAATGGCCACAGCCAAAGGAAAAAAATAAAACTCATGCTGAGTAGTGATACATTTTTTACCGGTTTGGAGTACAAAAGGTTTGGTTAAAAATTTAATGGCCTTGTGGCTGACAGTCGTAGTCACATGTCAAGACAGTTCAGTCACTCCTGCAGAGGTTGTTTGTGTTCTGTAGCTCTACGTGAGATTCACAGTGATTGTCTTTATATTTGTATAATAATAATGACAATAATATTAGTTTTGTACGAATTTGTACTTTCAAATAGACTTTGCAGGATTTTAAGCTTGCATGCGTGTTTTTTTTTTTTTTCCGAATGTAGTCTTATTCATTATATCCACTTGTATGATAGGAATTGACTCATGGAGTTACTTCACCCTCTCACATTAACTGAATGATTTGAATTATTTACAAATATGATTTACATAATATTTAATGTCAAATACTTGTGTGGTTCTTTGATATTGTTGAATAAGTTCTTTGATGCACTGATAAATCGTCTGTGAATGCAATGAACATTGCATTGGAAATTTGTAAACACATTAAACTTTTTTGCTTCATGCAGTCGAGAAGATTCACACTCTTCTGGAACACTACCGCCAGTGATGTTTAATGCTAAACATTACATGGTTCAGCATCTTTGAATGCTGCTGCGTATGTGGTAAAAATTGTTTTTTTGTTGAACTATACGTCTTAAACCATTGACAAAAATGTATCTCTTTGTAGTAGTGTGTGTGTCTTGGCGCATGTGTGTTTGTCTTGTAGCTTCTTTGTGTATGATGCAAGTTGAGTATTATCCCATAGCTTTGTAAGTAGTACCTGTCACTGGAACCGTCACAGTTGTTTTACATGATTTTGTCTATAAATTATGGATTGCATATATGCTACACTGTTGACTGTTCAGGTTGAAAACTGTTAGGTTTTACACTGTTGAGCAGGTTTGAGAATGGCTCTTGATGGTGTGTTCAAGAACACTTCAGCATCTGTGATTTCAGAATTGTGACAGATGAAACTATTACACTGACAATACACAACCCATATATTAGACTTAATGGAAGGGATATATTGGCACCCTCCTTTTACTTTGTGAATGTTCTTTCTTTTGTATTAAAACATTTAAGCACATAAGTGAAATATAAGACAATAAAATGAATGTATAAATGATATATGTACATATGTTTGTTTTAAGGTAAGATGAAGGAAAACATTACAACTTTTCTGGAATTAGAATGTATCATTTATTATTTTCCTTGTACCTTGTTTTTGTATTACAATCATTTTTAAGCTGAACCTTTTTCAGTCAGGATTTCAGTGGTCTGTCATTTCTTATAATGAAATTGATTCCTTTGGGCATTGGAAATTTGAATTATGAGATTCTCCTTTTTTAAAACGCAGCACAAATTCCATTTTATCTGCTGTATGAAGTTTAGACTCTGTTTTACTTGTGCTGGAGTAATTAATTCCTTCCTACTTTTCCAATATAATCACTTATGCTATATTTAAAACAAGTACAGTCTGTATGATGTTTCCCCTGTGGACAGCAGGACCATCTGTGTCGTTTTTTGTTTTTTCTTTCTTTTTTACTGATGGCACCAGTGCTTCAGTTGCACAATGTCTCTAAACCTGGTCCATACTGGATTCAGCTGCCAGACTTATCTACTGTATGTTTTCATTTCACGGATTCTGCTCTCACTCAGAGTTGAGCACTTACTTACATTAGATCACACAAGTGGTTTGTGTCCATCGTGTGTAACTCTGTAAAAATATGTCACTGGGTGTCAGCATTTTGAATATTTATTTGTAATATTGCAAACACATCAGTGACTTAAAAAAACATATGTTAATGTCCGCAGGTGACCAAGTTTGAGCGCAGGCATCTTCTTTAACACTAGTTTAGGTCAGAACTTTTAAAACAATACAGTTTCTTTACTGGTTCCTAATCGGATACAGACCTCTTGATATACTTTTAGCCTATAATCACTGCCAAAGGTGCATCTATTAAATGTAAGGCTGTTTACATGTGCCATCATATAACATAATTGAGTTTTAATCTATAATACTACTGGCTTGCTGCAGTTGGAGTAAATTCACCCTTTCCAATTACACTAGATAAGGCTCAGATATTTAAAATACCAAACAGTGATTTCTGTCATGTTACTCTCATCATGCACTGACATCAGACCCTGCTTCGGGTGCTTTGATCGAATTTTATGGAGGTAAATTGTAAATGGTAGGAGGAGTTTTTGAAAATAAAAGTATTAGTGAAATTCTGATGCAATATTTCATCTTGCAAAAGCAAGATAAAGCTTTGTGAAAAACAAATGCATCACTGTGTACTGTGCTTCTCAAACGGCAGCTGCACGCCTCCACACAAGTCCATCGGTATGCAAAGCATTGGACCAGGGGTGCTAGAATCACAAATCTTATGGGACTCCACCACAGAAGGGTTGTGGACATGCAAGCACCTATCTCACATTTTTACTAAACCATTCCTTTTCTCAGAGCATGGAAATTTGCGTAAAGAGATGTCAAATCCAAAGAAAGGCAACAAGATATGCAGTGTCACCGCCAGGCTATCTGGAGACTTTCTTTTTAATCAAAGGCCCCCATCATAATGTCCACAAGCTTCTGCCTGTTCATTTGCAGTGGTCTGTGCAGAGCTGCAAAACTGCTGGCATACTGAAAGCTCTTGCTCTCTCCCTGCTGAGATTCTCTGTAGATCATCTTTGATTGACCCAATTAGGCAGGTCCACCGGGTGATGCTTGCTGCTTATTAGTGTTTCACATTGGCTTAATCATTGGATGCAGTACGTGAATGAGGTGCAGAGCAACCTGGCAGAGGGCTGACACAGGCGCCTTTCAAGTGCAAATGAAACCAAAGGATGGTAACCCGTGGTAACTCCAGCAGCTGCCTATCAAAACTAGTCTTAAAGGAACAATAGGCAATATATTTACTATAGTAAATAATATAATGACCATTGCACTTCATCACAGATAGAAAAGTGCTAAAATATTGGCTTTTCGGATAACAATGCTACAGCCTTTAACCTCTCTTTCAGAATGTTTCTGAACTGGAACATAATGTTTCTGTGTGATCCTGCCCACTGCACATTTGCCTAGTAACATTTAAACACCTGAGGTTACCTGAAATGAAACAGCTTAGAGCCCAGATCAGGGATGCAAAGTCCTACCAGGGATGTTTATTTAATGTAATTTAAAACTTCAAGTAATGACATTCATAATGTGTGTTCCATGTACAGCCAGTCTATCAAGGCAGCAAATATTGAAGTGGCGAAGCCGGTGAAGTGAACCTGACTAGTACTGGCTAGTGGCATCATGCTAATGTTAAAGGTTGTGTCTAATGTTACATCTTCACCTCTGCCTCTTGTATCAATGGCGACTGACCAGTTCTCAGTGGTTTCATTTACAGGTACAGATGTCCAATATTTTGAATTTGGACTGCAGTACCTCTTTTAAATGCTTAAACTCTTAAGTAGTAGTAAGGCTATTATTTTGACATTCATTATATTAATTCTCAAGCAAGCAGGAAGACCAATCTCATTTCCTCCTCAGTGACAGTTCTAAGTGAGCCAGTGCACATTTCTGCACATTATTGAAAATTCACAGCATTTGTGACATTCTTTCAAGACATAATGAAGCAATATTTTATGAGATAAGCTGTAGAGAAGTGGAATGTGAAAGAAGTAAGCAGCAGAGCATTGTGCCACAGATGCAGGTGAACTCCCTTGTGTGACGGATGGAGGGGAAAAGGTAATTTGTGAAGAGACCTACCTGCCAAGATGATGAAGAGTTCTCCTTTGTTGATTTTCCCAAATGTGTCTCTCCCAGTCAGGAGTCATAAGAGAGCACAGCTTACAGTGACACCTTGACTGGCAATCAGGGAGAGGTAGTCCATTCTTGAAGCTTTCTGTGTTTAAAATAAAGAATATCATTAGGTTTTGATAGGGATTTTTTGTCATTTGCAGGAGTAATTCCTCTTCTCTGTGTGACATTGTTGCCTTTGGGCTTACTGTAGTATGACAGTATTTGTAAATAGATTAAACTTTCCTTAAGGAATGCAGGAGGCATTTGGCAACCGAGAGAACAGTTTCTTATTTAGAAAAGTAGGTGGAAGGTGTTTGTGCTGTTTGTTGTTTGAAACATGAAGAATGATCAATGTGTGGAACGTTAACCCAGAGCTTCTGAGTATCGTGAGGATCATAATAATAATATATATATTCTGGAGAATAATGTTGTGTTTTAATGTCCACCTTACACAAGTTCTATATATATATATATATATATATATATATATATAATTATGATACCAACAAGCTGAGAAATACATTTTCTTTTAGGCCCACTTCAGTTTCAGTGGCACCTCTCTGCCAAGCCCATTTCAGTGATTAATGCATTGTATAAATCTAATAGAATCTCTGATATTCTTCACTGTATGATAAGATATTAGGGAAGAAAAGATGGATAAGTGTTGGTAGCAGGTTTGATGTGCAAATGACAGTTTTATAATTACTTGAAGTGTGATGAAGGTGTGAGCTAATAAATGTGAATACTGTATTGAAGCACTTGCATATCTATTAGGACTCCTGCATAATGCACATGCTTCTATAGCTGAACTCTTTGTCATTAGGTTTATTTTTTTGATGAGGTGAGGACCAAATTTTGGTTGCACTAGTGGTTACCTATGGTTAGGTATTTGTGCAGAAGTACTTAAATATTTCACTCATTGAGATATGTAGACAGGTGTTGTTTTAACAAACAGGATGTGCCTAAGCACATCCCTTAAGTGAGATGCAGTCAGGAACACATCAGGATCCCCATCTGTCATAAAGAGATGGGGGTGGCTCAGAGGAACTCACACAGATAGACTCAGTAAAATCAATAATAGCACCATGCATGTGTAATGTGCTGTCAGACTTCATGGTGGTGCAACATCTTCATTTGTTCCCAATCAGATTTAATTAGAATTTGTAAAGGCTTCCTGACACACCTCCTTTGAACAACCTGTTCATAGCTTAAACAATACTTTATGACTGGGGCTTCTTTTTTTTTTGAAGACTCATTCTGAATGAAAGCTGTGTACAGTAGCTACACGTCTGGGGTTGTGAATCTGATAAATGTAAACAGTTGAAAGAACTTGATGTGTGTTGGTACTATAACCTTCAGTGATATGTTCTTTATATCTAAATAAAACTAGATTCCACAAAGATTAAATTAAGTGGGGTGATGGTCAGGCATAGTGAGAGGTTTATTTTCAGAATACTGTTCACTCCTTAACAGTATCTCAATCATGAACTAGCTAATGCAACAAGAACTGTATTTATATTAAATACATGTACCTTGACATGTAGGAAATACTGTAACATTTGCAGGTTTATATGTACAGCAGTACAAGAGTAAAAAGCTGTGTTGCAATAGATCTGAATAGATTTTTCAGCAATCCACAAACACAAGATTTTTTTTGCATTACTGTACTTTGCATGCACCACCAGATATTAATTAATTAAACAGTTAAAAGAAGCAGTAATGTATTTACAGTATATAATTATATGAATATATGATTATTGTATTATTATTATTTTAAGTTTTTGCACCAGTCCAATGTTATTTGTCGTTAATTTAAAATATCACTATGTGTTAAGAAAAAAAAAGCTGTATGTAGTACCGATAGTGCTGTCTGTCAGAGGAGTGACGCCCTTCTCACAGTTGTCACAAATGCTCTGTCTCGTGTCTCCCCTTGGACTGCATTAGTGTCAGCATGTGCTCTGCTCTCCTCGTTGTGTGTAATCATTGCTTTGTCTCTGGTGCCCTGACACACACCTCACTGCATGCAACTTCCGCAGTCTCACTGGTCCCTCACCACCAAATCTCTTGCCGTCCCCTGCGCCACTGAGCTGCACTTGCCTCACACCTAAAGGGATTGCTGTCACGTTGAAAAGGCCAAGCTTGCTATGCCTGACAACTTGTGTATTTGTACACCACAATGCAAATGTTTCCCCACTGATATTGTTTTGTCACTTAATGGTGACCCCCACTAGTGTGCCATTAAAAGCTAGGCATTCCACAGTCTCACAGAAACAAGGCACTTCTGCAAACTTGTCCCCATAGGACATTTTCAATACTTGTCCTTCTTGTTATCTGTGCGCTATTGTATGCTGCACAAACCCATTTTCTGCTTTATTCGTCCCCTGCTGCATGATGTTGCTGGGAACCCATGGGGGGGTTGACAAGAGCCCTTCACCACTTTCTCACTGAAAACTTTCTGCCTTTGTCTACGGTCTTATTTCTGTGTTAAGATGACACCTGGGAATAATCCCAGGAGTTTTGACATAAATGGAATTCAAATTAACTGGATTAAATGCTATAATCATAACAGGCATAATAACTATTACAACTTTGGTTATGTTTTGATCATGTTCCTCATTTCATTTTCTATTTTTTTGCACTTGTCTCTGAAAAAGGAACATTTTTGAACTAAAGCTGTAATTGCAATTTGCTTCTTTAGATGGTAGGAGAACATGCTACTAATGGAAAAAAAACTCTAAAATAAACAAAAAAACACTTTTATTGGAAGTTGAACTACTTTATTTATTATTATTATTATTATTATTATTATTATTATTATTATTATTATTTGTTTATTGCAATTATTATGGATTTAAAACTTAATATAAACAATTGAACATGATCAGTAATAAATCACGTTCTATTTTCTAATGCTTTGTGCAGTGTGAGCCATATGGCACCATTTTCTTTTGCTGCCACGTACGGGATTGGCTTGTCTCCATGGCACATATAGTTTACCCTGTTACCTGTCACCAACTCAGCTTTGAGAGACTTGGTGTCAGCAATCGCTGTCATAAGTCACATGGATATGAATAAATTCTAGTGGTAATACTTTGAGGCTTTCACTTCTCTCAGTGGTGTGCAGGCAAGGATGTCACAAGACCCTTTTGAGTTTAATTTTAAAGTTTCTTGTAAC
Organism: Ctenopoma kingsleyae; assembly: GCA_032353495.1. Classification (NCBI taxonomy): domain Eukaryota; kingdom Metazoa; phylum Chordata; class Actinopteri; order Anabantiformes; family Anabantidae; genus Ctenopoma; species Ctenopoma kingsleyae. Next base: position 13,915,307 of record JAUBNQ010000020.1, on the reverse strand, counting down.
ATTTTAAAATCATTATTGTAATTTAACTATTAAGTTTGACAAGTACAATATTTGAGAAGGTTGGCTTATCTGTGAAAATTATCATTACAGTGTCTAAAGCAGGGGTCATCAACTATATTTGTCAGAGGGCCAGAGTTTTACCAGACAGTCTCCTTGGGGGCCGGACCGAAAAAAAACCTGTTTGAAACAATAAATGCTTAA
>JAUBNQ010000020.1:13870405-13895928 GCA_032353495.1 Ctenopoma kingsleyae | reverse complement strand
TGGTGTGAATTATGCATTTTGAAACTGCACCTTCCACCATGACCACCTCTCGACTGTTTCTTTGTGGTACAAAAACTTGAACTTTTTGGCCTGGAAGTGTATAGAGTGAGTGTAGAGAGTAATTACATTTCCTTCTAAAGTATACAGTATTTGGCAAAAGCACTAAGTAGCAACAAACGTCATCTCTAGGGGACAGGTTTGCAGAGCTAATAAATTCCACAACACCTAAAGGAACATGGAAATGAAGTTGATTTATAATATATGTCATAAATATATGCCACCTGTGTGCTTTGGCCAGTTTTCGTTTTTGTGTCTACAAAAAGTACAATTGCTATGGTGAGTTATAAACTTTGATGTATGGGCAATCACAGTACACTGAAGTATTGCCCACCCTGAAACAATGTCTGATATCTGGTAGAGTTTGCCACAAGGTCAGGACTGGTCGATACACTGAATACCAACAACACAAATTTAGCAGTGATGTTCACTTTTATACTTTGAAGATTCAAAGTGCTCCCAAACTCCCAAAAGAAAAAAAGTGAGACACACAGTAGACACGATAAGGTGCCTATGTTTTCAGAAACCTATATTTTCTTTACATTTTCATTAAATTATATGTTGTTCAGCATGATTTTGCTCAGTAGGCTGAGCAGATAATATGTGTGTGTGTGCGTGCATGTGTGTGTTTATCTGGTCAAAGTAATTTTGGAGTCACTTTGGTTGATAATGGCTCACAGTATAGGTTGTTTTGTTTTTTGGGGATTTCTTATCATTTCTTTCAGTCAGATGATTTCAGTCACACATTCTGAGGAGTGGAGGGAACAGGTAACAAAAGTCATAATTTTGATATCTGCTTTTATTTTCAAATCACCAGAATATGTAATTCTGTTGCAAACATCGTAATGTGTGCCATGAAGCTGTTAACTTTGTCGTTTAAGGAGCGCTTGTGATAGCCTTACTGTGAAGCTGACGATGATGGGCTTGAGTATGTAAAGCCTGTACAGAGATAACATTACCATTGTGTCTGCAGATACAGACAACAGAAATTAGTTTTAAGTAGCACTACCTTACTCATACTAAAGCTGCAGATTTACCTTTGAAGGATGACACAGTTCAGAGACCTAGAATAATTCTTAAAGCACATTCCTCTATCAAGGCTGTACAACTACTGACGTATTAGATTATTATTATTAATATTACTTAGAAAATGTAAAAGTTTAAAATGCATTTGAATCCAGATCTATATCTGAAAAGCACTTCCTTGGCAAGAGTATCTAGTATAAATCCTTTATGTGGACAGCACAACAATGGATTGTGCCAAATTTCAAATGAATCTGACCACTGACTTTTGGCCATTTATCATGATGCCAAAGTGCCACGTTAGCAAAATACCATCACATTTTGCAGTTTTAATCTTTAAAATCCAAGAGTTGAATGTAAAGTATTTGTCAGTGACCACATTGATGTTTTTCTAAAGTTTCACCAAAGTCCTTGCTCCTTGCCCTATGACCAAATTCTGTATCAGATTTCATTAAAGTGTGCAAAACATTCTTTGAGATACAGACAAAATCTTAGTTGTCCCAGGTGCAGTTTCTGTTTGTCTTTGGTGAGGCTACATTCAGTGTTTAGTTGTCATATCTCAAATGACAAATCAACATTTACACCAACTAAACTTGCATTACCTACAAATGGTATGTTTCTGACTGTGTGTTATGCTGCTAAAGTAAATAATTAAATAATGCTAATAATAGTTACGAAGATTATAAGTTTACAATACTTTATTGATCCCCTTGAGGAAATTGTAGTTGGACAGCTTCCAGACAGTACATGTGGGTGCTACTATGGGGTTTTAGTTTCTTTAGTCTGGTTCCAGGAATCAAACCAATGACCCTGGGGTTCGTAGACAACTGCTCTACCAACTGAGCTTACTGTCCAAATGTCAGAAACCCAAACCAGGTATGCTGAATGATTGACATTCACTCAGTACTTCAAAGTCTGCTGTTTGTTGCCTGTTTTATGTGAATCCATCCACTCCATCAGATTACTGCCTGTGGAATGTGGCTTTGCCTTGGACCAGGACTTTAATTAGAATATACTTTTTTGAAGTTGGACTGGTCATTAAATAGCTGAGATTGTACAGAGAATGTAGACTGTTTTCAAAGCTTAAGTAGATACTTATCAAATAGTCACACACATAGATAAATGTGATTATATGTCTTGCTTGAGAGTCTTCAGCTTTTTATGCTACTGTGAAATCACTCAATTTTCAGCTGCTTCAGGCAGTAGCTCATGGACAAGTGAGTGGAATATGACTGCAGATGCTGATATTTGTGCAAAACCATTATTGTTGTTCATATTTGTCAGATAAAATAATAAAAATAACCAAATAATGCCTTTGCGCTAATAAATGTGATCTAAAAATTAACTGGAAATTAGCGTTGTATACAATATAAATTTGTAGGCTGTCATTGCTGTATATCTTTCATCTAACTTCTGCAATCTTGGAGCTTCTTTGAAGACATTCACCTTTAAATTTAAATATTATTAAAATTAAATAATATTTTAAAAAGTGAGCAAAACCCCCTTTTGGCCCTGTGGCCCAGCGTCTTCAGCTGTGGTCTCTTTAATTACACCAGGAACAATGGGTCACTTGTTTCAGTACAGTTCTGAGGGTAACATCTTTACGACACACAGAAGCATGAAGAAAGCAGCTGTCAGCAAGGATTTCTGTCTCTGTTTCCCTTTTTTCTCACTCTTTCCTTTTTATCTACTCAACTTCGAGGTTGCTAAGCACCAGAGCGAGTAACCATGTTTGAAAATATATTTCAGGGAGGAAAGACATCCACATATTTATTCCAATTCACACTGCAGGATGAAACCTCTTAGCATTTAGACTATAGAATGCGTTCCATCTCTGCACGTACGTGTGCTACGGCGAGAAATCACCAAACCCCATGATGTTTCTGTGGAAAGGTAGACATGTCTGACCAAATAGTTGTTTTAGGATTGTATTTACCAGAGTTATTCATGTTTATAATAAGCAAAGGGAGATCACTTGTGTAACGTCTCATCTGACTGTAAGTACCAAAGGAAATAGAGGAAAGGTGGAAAAAAATGATGTTTCTTGCTGTTTGAAGTGATACTGACCTTGATGAAGCTGAGGTTTAATTGAGATTTGGTGGATTGAAGAGTGGTATGACGTAAGAGAGTGGGGCAAGTACATTTTATGTATGGGAACATTTTTCACAAAAGAAAATTACTGTATTTGCTTTTTTCCTAGTGCTGTTTTGAGCAAGCCAGAAGAGCAAAATAAAGTCACTCCATTGCCTTCACTCATATAATCAATATCTGTACCAATCATTATAAAATATGTGAGAAGAAATAAGAAAATGTAAGATGAATTCAGGTAAAAACAAATAAAGAAGCTCTCCATTTACAGAAAGTGACCCAGCACAAATAGAAGCAAAGGTATAGACTAGTTTAGACTCAGATGGTAGTATGTTATGTTAGACAGAGTCAAATTGAACAGAGCAAAGTAGTGTTTAACTGTCTCCCCTGCAGTGCTAAAATAATGACCCGTCTTTGCATGTGCTGTGATCTGTCTCTCTCTTCATCTAAGTTTTTTTTTCTGTTTTCTTCCCCTCTTCCTCTCTCTTGCTATTTTTTAAAAACTTTTTCAACCAATTGAGATATGAAGCTCAGCAGGAGGAGAAATGCTCTATCTAGTGAAACAAGACCATGAATTATTAAAAACAACGTTATTAATGAACTTCCAGACATTATGTTAATGAACAATTTCAAGTCTAATTTGTCAGCTCGACTTCTGTTGTCTCTTCCATCAGTCTTTTATGCACATTATGAGGTTATCACAATAACCTCAGTAATGACAACATGGTTTGCTGAGAAAGGTGGGATTGCACGGTAGTGAAGGGCTTATAGGACAGTACTAACGTATTAAAACCACTATCTGTTCCTCTCTAATGCAGAATGATTGATGATTATGAATTGAATCATTCATTGACTGATTGGGAATGAATCCTTCAGTTATACTCTCCCACATCACGCACATCATCATCCACTTCCTCCACCTTCCATGAAGATTATTTTCTACGCATGAGCTGTGCTTCCAGTAACATGCAGCTGGTCTCTTGGAAACTGAGACAGTTGTAGCAATTGTAGAAGCACTTTCTTGAACAGCCGTATTAAATTTCTTTGAGTATACCTACTCATTGCTCATGAATGACTTTGTACTAGAATAGAAAAAAGATGAATGAAATATCAAATAATTTACAGAATTTAAATAAAGAAATCACCTTGCTATTGATAAATTCCTTTAAAAAACAACTACACTGTGATTCTATCAGGGTGGATAAATATTTAATCACTATGCACTACATGGAAACAACATGACCAAATCCACTCACAGTGAGTCTCTGAGTATCAGTTGTGTCTTATCAGTATGACAACATTGTGCGACTGAGACAGAAGATCCCAAAGAGCCATTAGTGTCCTCTTTTTCATTTTGACACTGACTTCTGGATATCTGCCATCACTTAATATTATATTACAGCGTAAACAGCCCCCCTCCCTCACCCCCCCATTTATCTTTATTACTGGCCCCTAATCTTTTGTGACATTTAATCATGTTACAAGTTCTTCGGGTCACTTCCGTTCCTTACAGCTTTCAGCATTGTTTTGTGTTGTTTTGTCTGTGTTACACCATAATATTTAAAAGTTTTGCACTGAACGGTCGATTATACAGTGTATTCCCTGCTGCAACTTGTGTCTTAAACAGAGAAGTCACCCGCTCTCCCTCAGTGCTGTTTAGCCGTGCTGTGATTAATGTCTTCATGGTCTGGTCAAAGTGTCGATATCTTAAACAGCTGGGCCCATCTGTCATCTTTTTCCTGTGACACCACTGAACGTAACTCAGGTCCTATCAGGGAGGCCATCCATCAAAGTGGTAAACAGAGACGTCTCACATTAGCAGCCCTGAACACTTCTCATCATATACCATAACAGACAAGCAATCATCTGGTGTTATGTAGCGCCACAGGCTAATGTGAAATATTAACGGAAATATACAGTACACCAGCTGCCGATTGGATGGGGCATCTGTGTGTAGCATAATGGCAGGGTAACAATTTAATATTGTGGAAACAGGTGATTTAGGTAGATTTGCTCTACAGATTTGTTCCAAAGCTGTAACACTGGATCAGAGACAAATCAATATACAACAAATGATTATTGAGGATTCTCCCTCTCCTTACCGTTTCTATTCTAATCTATACTTTGTGTGGGTGAAAGTGTCTTTTTACTCTTAATAGTCTATGCCTGCATATTGCCTTCTGTTGTAAACTCTGAATTGTAAAGTGAAGGAAACAAAGTAAAGAAGAACATTTCACTTATTCTTTAACTAAATGTGCTTTTTAAAAGAATGTAAAAAATAACTGGTATCCACAACAACCCTGGAACATAAAATCTCATAATGAGTTTAGATGCATTTATTACATTTGTCTACCATTTGTTTCCTCTTGGGGGCAGTAGAATCAGTTGGAGTAGGGGTATCGCTTCATTGGGTGTATTGATGATGGATTCACCACCATTGCTGCTCAGATAAATCCTAGCTGGTTGAGGGCATGGGCCTGCAAGCGAGAGATCAGCCTCATTGTACTCTCTGGCAGCCCTTCAACCTCCCTTCTCCTCTTTGCCTTTTCTTGCTGGCCTATGCAGCAGTCACTCCTGGCAGGGATTTTGCTGACACTGTAGTGGTAGGAGTACATATGCACGTTGGAAAGATATGGAGCTTTTCTTAGTGTTGTTGTGAAATGATGGAGATAAATGTGGGTAAAATGTGTGTTTTCAGTGTTTGTTTTGGAAGCTCTGCCTAACACTCAGCTCTTTTTAAAACCAAAGGTCACATTTTTATTTCTATACTTTTCTATTTGCTTCCAGCAAGGATACACTTTTAAATTCACAACTGAAATCTAGATAATGGTCTGAGCAGCAGTGGGGATTGTTGAGGATAAACTTGTTAAAGTTCGAGACAGAAATGCAGCTATTACCGATAAAACATCAGTTTCTTGACTCTTGTGACTGACCATTGTGGTCCATTATTTGGATTCAACCAACAGCAAACCACATGGAGTTTAAAAAAGAAAAACCCTATTAGATAAAGGAGGCCAAATTAAGCACAGGTCCTCTGAAATTGAAGCAAGATAATGTTTCTTTGACTCTTTGAAACCCAAGCACAATCTGGCACACATTTTGGAGGAGAATGGCTAATTGCATCAGCACCTCTGCATAAAAACTCAGTCAGTTATGAAGACATAATGGGAAACAGGATTCCTCCGCGATGCTCCATGTAATGCACAACTTTTTTATTTCCTTGTTTAGTTGATTTTTGCTGCTGTGGTCAAAGCAGAGATACCCATTGTAACAGTAGGAAACATATCACATGTATTGAGGAATGAAGCCAAGGAGGCCAATAATCAGAGCAGTTAAATGGAAATAGTTTCATTTCCTTTGGTGTAAACAAATACCCCGTGTAGTCTCTGTATCAGAGCTGTGGGTAATCGGCTGCTGTAACTTAACAGAACACTTTGCCCCAAGCTAAACATAATACTTCCTGGACTTAACTTAATCCATTTTTCAACCCTTTACAAATGTCTGACAAACCTGGGGAAAACATGTAACACACAAATGCTTTTTTTAAGGATTGCAAAAAAAATGTAAGTGATTTCTGAGAACTATTTGACTTGGATTTTCTTCATTTATTCTTTATTGGACTGAAAATAAATGTATCAAAATTTGACACTAAATATTCTGATCTCTGTTTCCATTTGAATTGAGATCTACTCAATTTCAATTATGCGTTTGACTTGTACATACCAGTAGTTCAGTCAATAGGCCATTGCTGTCATTTCCCATCAGTATGGATTCTTTTCTCAATGCTTAGCCTTTTCTTTTCATACAGTGCGTAGCTGACTGCTGACTTTAGCAAACTTAGATAATTAATCACTCCTTGTGTTTACAAGTCCATGCAGAATTGTATAGATTTACAGAATGAAGATGCACAGTTATAAAGTGAGTGGAATAGACGGAGCACAAAGTCAGAGAAGAACAATGTCTATGATGTAAAATTGAGCACTTGATGTTTCACTCACACGCTATTGTTATTTTTGTGTGTGCATATGTGTAGCCCAGTTCACTTGTCTTCATTCTTTTGTAATTAGCACCTTAAATCTCTGAGATGCAGGGAGGAGAAGAGGATGAAGCCTACCCCAATCTAATAGCATGAATGCTTCTTTTCACCCCATCACGGGAAGACATGGGAGGTCTTTTTCACTTCTGCAGGTGGTATAAATGCTGTTGCCACACTCCTGGAGCAGCATGCCTGTATCCAAAGCCAGATACTCCTGTGACACCTCATACCGGTGATGCTGTTTGTACAACCTAGCAGAAACACTTTGTCCATTTGTTTCACTCAAGTTGTAATGGTGCTTGACTAGCTCTTTGTGCCTGCACATTTCAGTCCATATCTCAGCAGTAAAGCAGTAGACAGGTCGGTCTAAGGTCCTGCTGCGAGGCATTGGTAGATAAAGCACGCGCCAGGTAAAAACATGCATGGCCACTCACCATTAGATCACTCCCCATGCTGTCCCTGAGATGGCGCTCTTAATTAGAAGGTCCTTGGATCTTGCTGTCTGAACTCAGGTTTTACTGCCCATATTACCACTTTATATAATACAGTTCTTTGCAGGCTATGGTAAAACATTGCAGGGGTGTACAGTATATTATGAATATACGCTGTAATTGACACTATTTTGGAGTTGCTTTATGGTTCATGTTGAACTTATGCTTTCTCCCGAGCATCATACTGCGTTGTCTTTGGCGATTAGCCTGTTACTCACCTGTATTTCCTCTCTAGACAATGGCCTGTTCTGCTCATGCATATGATGGGGTGCAGTATCAAAGCCAAATGAGATGGCTGCCAATTAGAGAGGACTTTCAGGTGCATTTCAATGCAAACCCACACCACTAACGGCACCCTGTAGTGTCTCCAGTCAGATGTTTTATAACGGGTGGAGTTCAGCAGAAAGTTATGAAAGTATTTAATTCACCAGATTAAAAGACAGACCTCTTCTCACTACTTAGCATGGGTGGAGGGTTGGGGGGGCGTGTTGTTTGAACTTTGTGATGATGTCTTCCTAAATGTTCTAAGCAGGAAGTTAAATTGACTTGCCACTGGTACAGTTTGTGTAACCTCTTTTACTTTAATGCTGAAAGTTAACTGGAAAAATCAAATAATCTATTTGCCTGTGTTCTGGATGGACTCCACTTCAAATGGTTGGAAGCAGTGTGAGACCACACAGTTATTTGGACAGCCCCCACACTCCCCGGGGAATACAATAGACTTTTATATAGTCTCTGCAAGTGCTGTAGCACAAAGCCTCAGACAAATTAAATCACGTTTCACCAAATAGAAGTACAATAGAAGTATTTTCTATTAATGGTTTAAATAACTATAGATTTGGAACGATAAATTCCTCACAAGGTTGTTGTTGGCAAATGTAGACCTCCGCGTTAAGTGATGTAAAATTATTTGGAGCTCATTTGTGAAGAGCAAAACCAAATATTACCCAGAAGAAAAAAAATCTATATACAGATAGACTTACCAAATTCATATGCAAGACTTTAGTATTTTGAGAATTAATGATGAACGAGGACCTTCCTCCTTTTACCTAAAACAGGTTAGGTCATGACAGCTTGTCCTATGTTCTCGTGACTGTGTTTCCTGAATCTGCCAGTGCACAGTAGTGCACCAAAGTGGCCTTTGAATCAAAAATTTTAGTTATTATTCAAATTAAATCAAGTCAGGGCAGATGGGAAGAGCAGTCAGAAGAAGCTCTCTGCTGTAAATCTTGAAGCTCTACCTCTGTGATTGCTCAGGCCACCGTGGAATAAAGATTAGAAGAAAATCACTAATCACAGCGGATGTCATTAGCATATTACCAATAACGAGATGCAAAAGGGAAAAGAGGAATTGCCTTATAATGCTGGTTAAAGTACGAAATCAATGCCATGTATGGATGCACACAGCTGCTTGACAAACAGATATATTCACTTCCAAACATGGGTAAAGGAAGTGTCTAATAATGATGTTTTTTTCAATGTTTTTGTCTGAGTCACTCGGTGAAGCACTTGATGCTAATATCACATTCCCCTTCTCTCTTTTGATCAGCTTTTGCAGCTGGGCTGCCCTGCCTCACTTGGATGCATCAACAAAGCTTGAAGTGGCCACTCTAATCTGGTTAAGTATTGCCTGGTTGGGGAAAAATTAGCTGAATTCTTTTAACTTTTCAAACAAACACAATACAGTCGAACTTGCTGGATGAGAATCAATTGCACGAACTGAAAATAGGTTCTGGGGGATATCATTTAATTTCTGGAAATCATCTAATACATCTATTCAATGGCATATGCCTGTAGTATCACATCGAAGCCATATTTCAGTCCAGTGAGATGAATGAAGCAGAGGAGTATCTGTTGAAACACTGCCGGAATATGTATTACAAATCTTTTTCACCCAGTGGTGATATTGCCATTATCAGCATTACTTGAAAAATGGTTATTCCCAAATCTGAATCCATAAGATATTGAAAGGAATAATTATTTTGGGTAATTTCCAGTGGTCGACCAATATGTTTTCTGTGACAAATGCCAATCTTTAGAGAGGAGGGAGACTGATATGCCAGTGTATGTTATTATTATTTTTGTTGTTTTCCTTTTGCATCAAATAAAATACAACAATTTAATAATTACAAACGATAAACAAATATGCTGAAATTAGATGAGCATTTAATGAATTTAAAAAATATTTTAATTATTTCAAGTGTTCAAAATTAAAAAATAAAAATTCAGAAACATGGATGACCTCCATACTGTTCCTGAATGCCTCACCAGCGCTGTTGCTGTTAGGAATAGTCACTCATGTTTTGCGGTGTATTCCTGTGCACTGTAGGCCTGCTTACGACAAGAAGAGAGGAACTATCTGACATCCAGGAGATTTTATATCATTTGTGGGCATCAGGGAGCCACTATTTTAAATGCATAAGACTCCTGGAAATTCAGGGATGTTTGTTATTCTGAGTTTGAGTGTGTTTGACTGATATTTTGATTAACTTTGCTTGCTTTTATTGCACATAGAGTAACAAGTCAAGTGTAATGATGTATAGTAATAGTAAAATTGCGCCACACCTGGCCTGCTTTTCTTCTCCTGCCTGCTGTCCGGTCTGCATGGAGGAGCTGAGCACTGCTCATGTTCACAGAGAGGAGAGGCTGCAGCGTAACTGTATTTTCAGATCCGCTAATCTCACTCAGTGCTCTCTTAAAGTGCTAATAAAATGCATCTCGGTGAGTCTCTTTACTGGTACACCCAAATAAATTTTAACATTCATATGTGGTAATTTTCAGTCACATATGCTCCCAGCTGCAGATGTGTCAGTGGACATTTTTTGTTAATCAGCTGGCATGAGCACAGACATCGGCTAATGTCAATTAATTAAAAATGTTAAAGATCGACCCGATTAATTGGCTGACCACTGTTAAGTGAATCGTTTCTCAGGATGACTGGTTCGATTAGTGACTGCACACGATTGTCCTTTGTGTTTTGGTCTATTAAATAAAATAATCTCTAAAAAATGTTATTTTTCATATGTTAATGTAACACATGTATAATATATTTTACTACAATACAAATCATTTTAAGGCCACCAATTTAAACTGTTGGGGGTAGTAATCTGAAAAGATTTATACTTTAACAAATACTGTATACGGTTTTATCTTAAATCTTTGCTATAATTGTACAACTATAAAGCAATTCCCATTAGAATTCTCCATAAATAAATCACCTTTTCACTCAAAAGTCGTGTGTGTTTACACACGTAAACAAGTAACTATGTATGTACACTGTAAAATAACAGTGTGTAGATTATCACTGAGACAGTTAAAAAAAATCTGTACCTTAATCCTTTCCACCATCAACAGCTTCTCTTTGAAAGAGGGGGAAAAAAAAAAACTCCTTTTATTATCGACTTGCTCAGCAGATGGTTTTGGGTAAAAAAAAAAAAGAATATGATCACAATACAAACATTTTTGTTGTATTGAACATTTTCTCCCATTGGATCTTTCGGGCAGATTGTCTCCATTTTTCAATGTGTCTAAACCCTTTGTTTGAGGGAGTTCTGTTAAATCTGTCTTGCTGCTAATAAACTGCCATTATTCCCTCCAACAAGGCTGCGCTCATTAATAATGCTTCTGTCAGATGCTCATTCTCTTCTTTGAAAATAGAAAATATCATTAATTACAGTTTCTGTCACCCTCTGACAGCTCAAGCAATTGTTCTGGTCTCTGAGTTCTGTTTCATTGTGTCCATACCTAGTGACCACCTATTCTTTACTGTCTCAATGGGGATGTCCAGCATGTGAGAACCACAAAGGCCCTGGGAGATCTCACCACACATTGCAAAGCTTCTGTCCCAGCAACACATTAGTCATCCAGGGAGCAATTGAGTTTGGTGGCAAACTCCAAATGTAGCTCTATCTCACTCTCTCAAGCAGAGATTGGGGAGCGTATCAGTCAAGATTGAGTCAGTCTACTTTTCACTGTGGATTTGTTGCATTTTTGCTACTTAGGAAAATATCCTTCTTGGTGAAACAGAGGGATTTTCTTATTCAATTCATCAAAAGAGGGAAAGAAAAAAAGACTTAATATTGCAGCTGCTGAATGTAGAGTAGTGCATTCCTGTATGAATACACAAGGATCTTGTTGCATGTGGAATGCTTACCAATGAAAAAATGTGAATAAAAGGAAACAGTTGCAGGACAAGAACTCTTCCAACATATCCAAGCAGCGTGTTAACAGAGCGATTTGGATTGGATTGTTTAGTTTCACATTATGTAAACTACCGAGAAGCCCACAATCACACACCAACTGTTCCCCAGAGTGTTGCCATGTCACACAAATATGTGGATTTCTTGAGCTGCTTTTTATTCATTCTAGCTGACATAATACTGCAGCTACTATACATTAGTCATAAAGTGAGACTTCCGCTTGAGTCTATTAAGTGCTACAAATTGGCCATCAAATTGTGGCAGTATATGGCAAGCTATATCAGCCTTCACACAGAGTTCATTTTCTTTTGTTTATGTATATTTTTTGATTGGCTACAGGGGGCAAAATAAGCACAACCTCAAATGTTTCTGCTCAACAAATTGCCATGTTTTGCCAAATGAGTTTGGAAATTGGCATTTGTTTGTGTCAGTGAATTTATGTCCATCTTTATGAAATTTCATTGAACTTGTGATGCCACAACAGTAAAATCACACTTTGTATCACATTCAAAGCCAGCATTTTGAATCAAATTTGCTTACAGTGAAAGAAAACCATTTTCAGTCAACACCTGGGTTGGCATGGTAGCACTCATGCTTTAAAGCTAGATGCATGTCATGGGTTTCAACTTTTCTATGTGAAGTTTGCATGTTCTCCCTGTTTCCTGTGCTCAAGTTTCTTCCCACAGTCCACAGCCATGCATGTTAGGTTTACTGGTGACTCTAAATTGCTCGTAGGTCTGATTGTGTCTGTTAATGGTCTGTCTGTATATATGTCAACCTGTGATGGGCTGGCCAAGGTGAACCCCACCTAGTTTACAATGACAGCTGGGATTGGCTCCAGCTGCACATAACACTTAACAGCATAAGCATTATAGATAATGCATGGATAGGTGGAAACAATATCTGATAACATGGAACAGAAACCTACAAAATTGTGCAACACATATATGGTCAAAAAGTAATATTTAAAAATGTACTCCAATGGAAATCCTATGGAAATTAAATTGTCATTCACCACTTTCACATTCACTCCTATTTGCAGGCCACATGACATTTTTCTATAACTCTCTAGTATGTATTTTTAAAACTCATACCTCATAAAAATGCATACAGATGCACAAAAGGCAGACCATGTGGCAGTGCACATGGTCTAATACATATCAGTGTATTTCATTTAATATTCTGTGTTTAGATATATGGGTCTGAACATTTACAACACATGGTGGCTGATGTATAAGTTCAACATATTTTATGCTGAGTTTTTATTTTATTGGATATACTTAATAGATAAAATAATAATAGACATGAAAGCAACATGAAGAAATTAAATGACGTGATAAATAAACAACACTAGGCTTAGGTCAAAATCAGTCACTCAAAAGACAAAAAAAACTGATCTTCAAAGGTTTTTCAGTGAAAGATGTACGTGTGCCGTTCATTATTCATTTGCAGTCCAGGAAAAGGAATTAATATTATATAAAAAAATAAAGTTATATTCTGTGCCTCTGATAAACCTTATTAATGGCTAAGCTGCCATGATACCATACTGTTTCTAGAGTTATTGCTGAAATATTCTTTCACATATTCTGTCAAACACAAGATTATATGACACAATAACACTGACTTTGGTTAAAGTTTTCTATGATGGATAAGCTTTGAATGATATGATACCAGGCCCCATACATGGATGTAATTAAACAAGGGCAAGTGATAGCAATAATGTATCATCCACTAGAACTGAGGTCCTGGCTTCCTGCGAACCAGTGTTACTAGAGACAAATTACTTGCAGCAGTCGCCAGCGTCGCTTTTAACTTTGTATGGTGCAGACACAGAGAGGGAGTGTCTCCCTAACAGTGGTGGCCAAGTAAAGACAAATGGACAGTCATAATCCCCCCACTGGTGGAGAGTGTGGTTTATTAGAATACGATACAGTGGAGTTGAAATATTTTTCTTGAGGTGCTATTCAGTTTCCCGCTCGTTCCTCACCACACACAAGTCAAACTTGACAGTTTTTACTTTTTTGAGGGAGCTTAGCCATATTGGAGCTACTTCCTTCAAAGTTAGATAAGTTGTCTGTCAGAGAGTGGAGTCTGAAATTTATTATCACTGCCTGTTCAGTCCCCTACTACAGAAACTCAAGTGTGCAGGTGTAAGTAGGCCACAACGTTCTGTGTAATTAAGATGGACAAAATGCACGTGGATTCATCTGAAGAGAAATATTCATTTCTAATTTAGAGGCATATTCTGGTATCTATTGGCAAACACTATTTATCTATTCAGTTACAGAATGCTGTGTTTGGGCCACACATCCAGGAACTGCTGACACAGAAGGATTTAGCTATTATTGCATATCATTACATGAATAAAATATGTGTATGATTACATGCAAAAGTTTGTTCAACGATTCTCCAATTTAGGTTTGTTGGGTTAGAGAGGTGGAGGCACTGAGGGACAGGTTTTGTAAATACCTTGAAAAGTAATAGGTCTGTGACCTGTGGTAATAATGAATTCAGAAATGACAAAAAATAGTTGTGTAAATTTTTATTGGGGACAGGTTTTGTATTTCTTCAAGTAGTCCATTAGCTTTGCATACAGATTTGTAGACAGGTAAAAGAAAGAGTATTTCGCATTTATATACCTCATCTGAACCACAATGACTTCTATTCAGCTCCTCTTTGTGCGTCCCTCCTCCTCTGTTCTTTCAGCCTGCAACCTCTACATTGTCATTCATGTTATCCTGACTCTTGAGGCTCTAAAACACGTTTGCTTTTTATCTCATACACTCTGGTCATTTCCTTGAACACAGTAAAGACCTGCGGTGCTAAGAAAATCATTTATGGCTTATGTCCTGTCCAGTCCTCCAGGGCTCCTGCACAGTGTCAGGGGAATGTAGATGAGCAAACCTCAGCAGACCTATTTTTGCCATTTTTGATAGACCTGCAGATGGTTTCTTGCACAGTTAGACCCCCGACGGGACCTTGTTCCAAAAAATACCATCTGAGCTCCTGATCATAGGTTGTTAGGATGGTGAGCCCTCATTTCAAGCCATAATTTTCCAGAAACTACTGTTTCCTGAAAGGAACAGTTCACATGATGATATACTGTATTTGCTTAGATTATTTATGTGATTTTTAATGTGTCATCTTTGTCACTGAATCTGTAGCGAAATGAAAGTTTTGTGTGAGTTCACAAAAGATTTATGTTCTAATTACTTGAGCATAATTACCGGGGAAACAGTTAATCAGCATAAATTAACAAACCAAATAGTTTGAAACATGTTCTTGAGAAATAAACATACTATCAATCATAATGAAAAACAAGAATTCAGGAAGTTCAAAATTTATTTAAAATGCTTTTAAAGCCTTTATTCCACATTATTCTTGAGAGTGGAAAGTTAAAAATTTATCAGCAAGCAGTTTGTTTTTAAGTTTTTATGAATACGGAATCTAATAACAAAATTAAAGATATTTTTCTATTATTTGTTTGGATTACTACACCCTGGGGTCCACATATTTAGCATATAAATACATGGCGTGCCCACATGTGTTACTTTTTATAAATAAAATCCATTCACTTAAATGTCTTTAATGATGTGTTGAAAAGTTTATTGATACTTGGTAGTGCACAAAACAGTAGGGGTTTTGTTTCTTTTAGTCAATAACGGTAATAAACAATGTCCTATGAATATACTCTTGGTTAAGGGAGGTAAGACTTGAATGTGTTATGAAGTACAGCTACCACAGTTTACTTTTCAATTACATTAGAGCAATTTTCGTATCTAATATTTACATAACTGGTATTTTGGTACCGATTTCTTAATATATTGACTTAACTTTCTGCATAAAACCTGCAAAGCTTTCCACTGTTTTAAAACTGTGTGTCTGTGTGTGAGTCTTCTTGTCAGGTTTGACAGCCTGTGAAACATGACTTACACCATCACGGGGCATTAAAACGTCTATTGAAACTCATCCATCCATTTCCTATGCACACTTATTCCTATTTTAGGGCCATGCGAGGCTGAAACCTATTCCAGCATGCACTTGGTGAGTGAGAGGCAGGGAAACACCTGCCAGTCTTTCACAGGGCTAATGTATAGACAGATTCACGTTCACACCTACAGGCAAGTCTCCAGTCAACATGAGCTGCATGTCTTTGGACTGTGGGTGGAAAGTGATGCACCTGCAGGAAACACATGAAAACACAGGACAAACGCGTGAATTTTGTTCCTATAACGTGGCAGTGTCTCAGAGTTCTGTGCCTCTCCCATCCATCCATTTTCCTAATCGCTTGTCCTTGTAAGGGTCGCAGGGGGTGCTGGAGCCTATCCCAGCTGTCATCGGCCAAAAGGCAGAGTACACCCTGGACAGATCGCCAGTCCTTCGCAACATATAGAGACAAACAACCATGCACGCTCACATTCACACAATTTAGAGTCACCAATTAACCTAACATACATGTCTTTGGATGGTGGGAGGAAGCCTGAGTACCCAGAGAAAACCCACGCAGACACGGGGAGAACATGCAAGCTCCACACAAAAGGCACCCGACCGACCCAGGGATCGAACCTGGAAGACCCAGAAGTTAGTCTTCTTCTAACCACTACACCACCGTGCTGCCCTCTCCCAGTTAAATTCAAATCCTTCATGCCAGCAGCTCCATAAGGCATAGTAATGCTCTGCAATCATTCAGTGGAGATGCAAAATATGTGATATGTTAATATACTATTTAAAAAATGTGTTTTCACGTAACCATTGCTATTCAACTACTCATTTTGTAGCAACAGTTAAATTTGAAACTGTAAAATGCCTCATTTGGTGAAATAATCTCTGTCGTCCCCTTGAATCGCAGCTCATGGTCTTAATCAGGAAATAGAGTTGGAATAAGTTTCTTGTTAGCATAATACATTTCCTAACCTTAATTTAGCTTTTTCTAATCTTCATATGTTATTTAAAGTCCTCATTTATTAAAATCAATTATACGTTTTACACTTT
Organism: Ctenopoma kingsleyae; assembly: GCA_032353495.1. Classification (NCBI taxonomy): domain Eukaryota; kingdom Metazoa; phylum Chordata; class Actinopteri; order Anabantiformes; family Anabantidae; genus Ctenopoma; species Ctenopoma kingsleyae. The sequence goes on along the minus strand of JAUBNQ010000020.1, from coordinate 13,879,042 downwards.
TGTTTACATGTGTTACTGACACTGTGTGACTTACGTGTTTCTGAATTAAAAGCCATGCTGACTGTAATTCCTACAAACATGAATTGTAGAAGACATGTTTCAAATATTATTTTCAGTTTTGCTGAATGCTGCATCACAATATGGAAGGATTACCACCAAATTTATTTTAAAGTAGGTCTCTGCATCTTTCCTTTGCAGATTATAGAATGATCTTATGAAAGGGATTTAGGATAATATTTGTAGATTATGATTAAATCCCAAATTGTAGATACACAGGAAGCAGCTGGGCAGAAAATACTGGTGTTTAGAGTGAATAATGACTTTAGTCATCTGCTTCATTTAAAAAAAAAAAAATGTGAGCACCGAGTCTTCAATATAAAATAACAGTGTAACAACTCCCTCAGGGTTTAAAGTTAGTAAATGCTGAACAAACATGACAACCATGCACCGAATATCAATTTTAATCTCTGTACATATTCGGTAATTCACTATTTTGGAGTATTAAAGGTGTAGAAGTGTTTACTCTAGAAATTGCTTTAAAGCTGCGCATGAGATTAGATTTCATTCAGTGTAGATTTTCTCTCTGAATCAGGTACTGCAGCATGGATCAGCCCTCCTTAAGAATACAGTTAACAAGCTTCGTGTGTGGCTGGGGTTAGTGCTTATGTGCGCAGACAAGGTGCTGTTTGTAGTGCCTCCCACAGGATGCTCAGCTCTGTGGATTACAAGCAAGGCTAACGTTAGGCTGCCACCACAGACAACATGACTCATAAGCTCTAAAGAGCTGCCGCATATGTCTGTATCATAAGTCCATTTGTGGTATGACAACATGACCTTTGAATTCAGACCCATCTGCTCTGCCTCACATGTTTACATAAGCACAAGGAAGTGCTTTATATTTACAATGACTGGAATTTTAGAAAACATGCTTCTCAAACAACACATTTTTATGTGCCTGCTTTAACAAGCATTGAAGCCAAAGCATTGTTAGAATTTTTGTTACAAAAGTTGAAAGTATGGTAATTTCAGTAAATAAACATTACCTAATTACCATATGTTTGTTATATCTTGATACCTAGCTGGGAGCCAGAATTTAAGGAATAATGGCTCTAACTTTTTAATGGCTCTAAAGTTTTATCTTACACCAGCTGCTATTGACAGTCAAAGAATGAAGTATGCGCTACAAAGACAAGGATTACAAGAGACAATAGCGTTTTGTATACAATTAAACTTCAAGTTAGAGCTGTTGATATAGTTATATTTAATGTCTGTCCACAGTAGGTCATCATTGAGTGAACGTGTTGCAGGTGGGAAATTTGATCCTAAAAATACAATCCAACAAAACTCGCTAGCTGTTGTTAGCTTGGGCATTCAGGGGTTATTTTGCTTCCAGCTGTGCTCCGCCCACACAAAAACAGCATAATATTTACTAAATGCACAGGGATCTGTTGAAATTTTCTTCTAGGTCATAACTGCACATGCAGCATGATGCTTTGTTGGTCAGTTCTTTCCTGTTGGATTGCTTTGTAATTTGAGCGCTAAACTGCCTTTTTACCTCAAGATAAATTCACAGGCAAAATTGCAAAATCCTTCCTGTGAGTCTTACAAACCACTCCGCTGTGTTTTGGGCATGGGTTTTATTTGTGTGTGTGTGTGTGTGTGTGTGTGTGTGTGTGTGTGTGTGTGTGTGTGTGTGTGTATTCAACGCAAAGTGACACATTTTACATGCACATAGTTTCACAATTGCACATTTGATCCATTTTTGATTAGAAGATATAATGCAGATGTAAAGAGAGATGAAAAACAGAGACACCTAAATACTCATCAAATTGAGTTTAGTTTTGTAAAATTATTATGAATTTGGTCGTATAACAACATGTCAACGTGTCATCTTGAACTTTGAATGTGTTCATAATTTGTGCAATCATATGTATTTGTATCATTTCTATCATTAGCTAACCTCATAGGTCATATTAAAGAGGTACTGAATACTACCTGCATTCAGAAAAAAAGAACTCTGAAAGTTTCATTAATACATTTTTCCCTAGTTCTCTTCTTAATTTAATAATGTGAGGGAGGGAGATGTAGGTAGGCCTGCAGTCCTCTATAGTTCCTCAGCACTGTGTATTTGCCAAGCATTGCTCACTTTTTAGGGAACCAATCACATTTGAAGAGCTTAGTTAAAAACCTCTTGTATAAATAATTCACCCACATACTCAGTTTCATTTAAAAAATATGTGACATTAAGGATATTAAGGACCGTCTTTTCATTGTGACTTTAAAATTAGTTTTGGAGTATGTGTCATATTAGTGTTGCCTGTAAATGATTTAATCATTTTTAGATGTTTTTAATCATTACTCCTCCCGTTCGGAACAGTTGTCAAATAGTTAACCATTCTTACTCCATCACAACTCTTATTTCACAAATAAGTCAGACAAATGAAAATGGGAAATATTTAATTAACCTTCAATAACTGAATAAGATACACATTTATTATTATTATAATTTTCTTTCTGCCTTGTTTATACGTCCGTAAAGTCCCAGTGTGCTTTTTGAAGTAAATGGCCCAAACAAAAAACAAAAGGACAAAAGACTATTCAAATTAGAATCGTGGTCTCTGTGGACCAAGTGTAAAATTGCTTTTACCTCCTGTGCATTGACCGGCATGCCGGGTCACTGTAATTCTGCTGTGAAAGTATTTTGTTTATATGCTTTTAAGTTAAACTGTAGAAATTAACAGATGAGTAGAGAATGTTGTATGAGGAGTACAAAGATGGTCTAAAATAAATGATGATTAAGGTGAACACAACCCATAAGACTGAAAAACATTGTTATTGGCAGATAGAGATTTAATATAAATATACACTTACTATTTGTTCCTGCCATTACGTTATACTGTTGTTTACTTATGATACGAGTATCACATAGCACAAAGAAATGTATATACAGTATTACATTATTTAACTGCAGTCTGTCTAACCTTCCAGATGTGCAATGGTCTGTGTACCTCCCTTGTTTAGACATTTGAAATAAATGCTACACAAATTAAAGCCTAGTATATCACTCGTTACCACCATCAATCAAAACTGTAAAAAGGTTTAAATATACAACACTGCTGACATGTGAAACTAGCTGTTGACATAACTCAGATACATTAGGCCCCCAAACAAACCATTCCTTTCGAAATCGTCTGTTAACGTCAGGCTTTTGGCAAAAATGTGTTTGCGTTTTTAGTGCCAGGCGGTGCTCTGCTGTTAAAACGATTTGTGGCCGTCATTATTTTTAGCTGTGCTATAAGGGAAAACTCTTTGTTCTTGCCAAGTATGTACATACATCTCATAAACCACTACACATTCTTTAAATCAAATTTTTCATAGTGAGTAGAGCTTTGTTGTAAATGTTCTTGCAGTTACCGCCTCATTTTCTGATTTGTTAGGATCCATTTGAGCTTGATATTACCATAAAACCATAAAACTGTAGTTAACTTTCTTGTTCATATTTAGAGATGTTTTGAGTTAATCATGTGAAATACAGACTAAACTGAGACAATAACAGTTAATCAGGTAGCAGTGACTGCCTTCCACTGACAAACATTTCAACAACAGGTAGATAAGCAAACAAATCTGCATCCTGCTGTATCAGTGGCTTGTCAGTTGGAGTTTATATGTAGCGTTTATCTTACTGAGGAAACTGATAAGTAAATAAGCCTCAAGAGAACACGTTCTAAGTCCTGAAATGTGTATGGAGTGATGATAGTTAGGATTCCTCATTGGGTAGTTAGTTTTCTGTCCAGGAAATGGCCTCTGCAGTGGAGAAATTTGACCTGGACATAAGGATCAACAGCTTGTCACAATTATCTCAGAGGTCATTCTGCTGCTTCCTCACTGGAAAAGAGCTGTGCCTCTGCTTTTGACCAATCAGGGGTGTCACAGGGAAAGGAAGAGGCAAACCCTTTATCAGCCATCAGCACTATTTCATGACATGGGAAGACAACCAGACATTCTTGTAGCAGGAGATCAGCCTGTGCTTAAGTGGGTCCTCCGCCACTTCACCGTTGCTGATAGTAAACCCATTTGGCAACCACACATGACTCAGCTGCCTGTAGGAGGTGCAGGCAATAGGCAAATTCAGTCAGTGAACACATTTTGCATTCTTTGCAGGAATGCTTTGAGAGCACTTTATTCATCATCTAGTTTCTCTTGTTACATTTCTCTAGAGCTATGCATTTCAACAAAGGGATCAGTTATAGTCTTCTGAAAACCTACACACTTGTCAGTGTGTTAGCTGAAGGACGTTGTGGCAGGGATCCTTTGCTTGTGCAGAGAGCTGAGGCTGCCCAGTTAGAGAAGAGTGTTTCAAAATGCAAAGTGACAGTAAAACCTGAGTTTTTTCCTTCTGTATGTTCAGTATTGCCACAACATAGGACATACAACATATTTCTAAAAGTTGCAATACACCATGCTTTACTAGACTTTGAAAGTATATTAAATGGATAATGAACTTAACATATAAATGTAAGTAGTTTTATTAGTATAGTAATATAAGTGAATCAAATATATGTATGTGTATGTTTTATTTCAAAACTAGGCAGATATGTCCTGGGCCATACTTACTTAGTAGTACAGATATTCTATGTATATCCATTTATACATTTATTTATACACAGTATACAGTGGTATGCATAAAAAATATTTAATTGATTTTTAAAATTAATGTACCAGTTATTTGATAATAAATTATTACTATTTAAAGTGAGACTTCACAGTTTCCTGAATCCCAGAGCGATGCCTTCAAATAGCTTGTTTTATCTAAGCAACATTCTCATACCCAGTGATTCTCAATTTATTATCTTATAAAATAAAGAAAGTCAACAAGGGAAGTTGTAAAGAATCCAAAAATAGTTTGGAGAAAGTTCTGTTGTGAGGGAGATTTTTCAATCTTTTTTCATCAATCACTTATCAATTTCTTGAAAGAACAAAGTGTGTTAGATTACCACTGCCAGCACAATGACATTTTCCTAAAGAAGTACTTGCCAATTCATAGCTAATAAGCCAACAAGAGATCAATAGTCATTCACTAACTGTTAAAGTATTTCTGAAAGCTTGCTGTCAGATGAAGTGGCTCACACATAAAGCATATCATTCACTCTCTGACAAGGCCATGAGTATGCAAAGCACAACACCCGATCATTGTTAATTGGTTTAAATTTCTACACTATCTACATTACAAATATGAAACAAGTGATATTGGTTTCACTGCGGATAATACATCTGAAGTGATATCTATTCATCCAATGTGATACTTTCTGAATTTTCTGAAGGTCGTATAATATTTGTACTGTACGGTCTATTTGGTGCATGCTGGGAAAACATTAACACAACTGTCACAAAATGACTCAAAAGAGTTTTTTAAAGCTTCATTTAAATTAGTGTGTGAGAGAGACAAAAAGTCTGTGCAAACATACATAGATCAGGAAGGGGCCCCATGCCACAGCTTGTCTGCAGATAAAGAATGTTTGTGATCTGTGTAAACTTCTTTACACCACAGGCTTAAGCAAGATGTGTCATGGTTACAGTTTTAAAGGCAATAATGTCCAGAATCTGTTTGCTGGTTCTGGGCTTCAATCCAGCAAAGTGCATCTCATTTTAATTTCCACTTAAAATCAACCATTGGCCACCAATCAATAGAGTTTGCCATTTTTCATGGGAGTGGCAGCAATTTCCTTTGAGGATGCAATTGAGGCATTCAGAAAATCACCACACTGTTTGTTTAACAATTTGTGGGCAGTCTCTGTTTATATGCACTCGTGTGAGTGAAGCAGCTGTTTGCTACTGCAATTGGTCTGGATCAGTTTAGTCTGAGGGATGGAGTATTACTGGTCCAGGCAACAATGAAGTCTAGAAAGCTCTCTCTCAAAGACAAATGTACCAGTCCAGTGAATGAACTCATACAATGGCCGCATGGCAAATGAATGAATAACAGTTACTTAGGAGAGAAAATAAAAATAGGAGATTCATGAGACTTGGATTCAACCTAAGTATCTCGTCTCCCTCCTGTTGTTCCTCTGTCCCTCTGCTGCAGCTCCAGTGCCATCCTGCATCCAGCCTCTTCCCACTACTCGACAGTGAGGTAATTACGACCAGAGCAGTGAGAGACAGTGCTGGAGGGTTACCCATGGACCCTCTGAATTGTGAGCTACCCCACCTTCTATATGTCCATCTTCCGAGTCAGCGAGCAGAGCTTTATAAATCACTATGCCGCGACTCCTCGAAGTGCCACATCTAGGTTCACAAGTTCACATTTATCATGGAAGTAAAAGTAAAATTGTTCTTCAGAGTATATCATTTGATTTAATTTGTGTTTTTTGTGCTGTATTTAGTAGATAAATCAAATATTCTTTGTTATTTTTTGTTAAAAACAAATGTCATGTCAGCATACAGCACATATTAAACGTTTAATGAGAGAAATGTAAAGCTAATTAAACCAACAATACATAAAATAATATGGATTTACAAAAAATGTTAGGTAGATTTTTGCTCAGTGACAGATATGTTTTTGATACAGTGTGAAGTTTATGGTTAGAGATTGCAAACGTTATTATGGAGGGAGGATTATGTTGTTTGTTTGTCTTTATTTTTCTTTTATCTCATATTTTTAGGAGAGCAGGGCAGACTGTTTCTCCGTTTTTCAGATTTTTTGAAAATTCATTTTTATTTTATTAATTTATTGGCCTCTGTGTCCAGGTGATTCATTTTTTGTGCAGTTTTTATCCAGTTCTTTTCCATTTTTTATGCAAACTTTAACAATAGCTGTATTTTCACATTTTGTTATGTTTGTCAAAATCGTTTTTATAATATTTTGATACTGCAGAGAGGATATCACATTTTTCCCCTCTGTCTTGCACACACTCATTAGAAAGTCACAAGATCTTGTTAAATAGGCAATCTGACAAAAATCAAGCTAATCATTTAAAAGATGTAATAATATTAAAGAAAGAATCAGTACTTTGTCATTATTTAAATGTATTTTAGTATTAAAATAAAGCTGTAAGGATGGGAATATTTACCCATTTCAACTTTTATTTAGGGCACCATGCATTAATTTTTGTCCCCACAGAACCAAGGTGTAATAAAGTTCTGCTACTCTCATGGCAAGCTTAAAACTGGGCCTCAAGATCTTAAACCAATATACAGCTTATTAATAGAATTTATGTGCTATATACCGTCTTCTCAAGGATAGGCTGCCTAATTATCCCACAGGCTGAATGATATTGGTATGCTTTATTAATGTTCCTTAATGTTCCACCATATTGCCAGGGACAACCAATAAATATGGCACTGGGGATTCTACCAAATTAAATAGGAATATTTTATTCTTTTAATGAAAGACAGTCAATGTGCACCACATATACCTTTATTTAAATATGCCCATGATCCTTTAATGACATGATTCAAAGGATGAGTAAGTTATGGTAGCTCAATTGCCTTGTACAATTGAATGGCTGCTTTGAGCTGCCTTGTAAGAAAAACAACACCATTGCAAACAGATTAGATTCACTACATTGTTTTTATTGTGATGACACTGTTCACTAGGTGGACTTAATGAGCACCATGGGGCCCTGGAAGGACTTAACTATCTTTTTCAGGTTGTCTAATTCCATTGGAATTAATGGTAAAAGTTTATGTTATGGACATGGTCATTTACAGCAATGGCTCAGGACATCAAAGTTCCAGTCTTGGTTTCCCTCACCTTTCACTGGAACATAATGGAAAATCAAACATCATTATTGGTACATTGAGCCATAAAAGACAAATGTGTGTGTTACTGCTCACACTCTGTTTTCCTCAGTGTTTTATGTGCTCCCTTAGGAGATGTTGAGGTCTGTTGCAGACCGGCCATAAATCCCAAACTTTTTTTTCTTTTATCGCAAAGGGAGGTTGCTGTCTGGCTAAAGATTGACCATGGCTCGGAGCTGGATAGAGACCTATATGACAGGCCCCACTGAGGACTGAATGGACAGCGGTGTCTGATGAATGGCCGCCTCCGTCTTTAATCACAAAGCACACACACCAAGTAAGACACCAACAAAGGCAAGTGTGCCAGCGCTAGGCCAAAGTTCTCAATATGCCATTGGAGACACACTGATTTTTTGGGGGTATTTTTTGGTAGATCACTGCAGTGCGTGTTTCATGATTTGTCCTGCTAAGTTACTTCAACAACTGGCAAAGTGCTAATTGTGTACATTTATTTGTCTACCTGCAGTGACAAGAAAACATATGTAAACTCATTGGAATGAACTGGTTTTCTGCATCAATTGGTCATAAAAAGTGATGGAATTATTATTTTTCAAACTGGTAATGTGCACTATGGATTTGGATGTGGTAGACTCCAGAAAAAAGATGTTATATCGCATTGGTGTATAGCTGTGAACTGATGAGTATCTAAACTTGATCTCTGTTGCCTGCATGTTCTTTTCTGTCTCTCCTCTTTCCACTCACCCCAAGCGGTTGAGGCAGATGACCGCCCACCCCGAGCCTGGTTCTGCTGGAAGTTTCTTCCGTTAAAGGGAGTTTTTCCTCTCCACTTGTGATTTGGCGCTATATAAATAAAATTGAATTGAATTGAATTGAATTGAA
>JAUBNQ010000020.1:13834408-13863454 GCA_032353495.1 Ctenopoma kingsleyae | reverse complement strand
AAGGGAGACAGAGGAAGCTCAAACACTTGTTGGGGAGAAGTGGAATCTTCTTCCTTCAATGGCAATTGGTTGCGTTCTTAGAAAATGCTGCAAGGGGGATATATAGCTATTACCAAGGTCACACAGGACATGAGCAACAATAATTTTCACCTTCTCATGTGTACACTGCGTTATGCAGCTGGCACTCAAACAGACTGACACATGCCTTAACACACATACACATGCATGCGTATAGACCGACAGCACACAGTGGCTGATGGACCAGAGACTCTGTGCATTATAAAATGCTGGGGGGCCTGTACAGGGATTAGCAGCTCATTTCAGTGGCTGCACAGTTGGCCTTCACAGTCTCCCAAAGGAGGGAGACAGCGGGGGTGCTGTTGAGAAAGTGGGTTGCTCTATGTGTGTATGTGTGTTGAACAGGAGGGGGGGGCACGCCATATGCTTATTTGACACCAAGGGGCAAATTTGAGATGGTCCAATACCAGCTTAACCAATACACACCACTGCACTTAACTGAAACGGGACCAAGCATCTGACTCCCACCTCTCAGGAGATGTCTTATCATATTCCTCCTCACTTTAAACAAACTACAAGTTTGTGAGGATTTAGAATGGCTTCAACACAGGCATGTGATGAAGCATGAACTCGTATGTTAGAGAGGATTTGTGATGATTAAAAAAAGACCCTCAGAGAGCCAACTTAATTTTATAGTAGGTCCCAGCTTATTCAAAAAGATAAACACAAACATTGTTTGTTTTTTTTTTCAGCAAAGTACCCAGGGTGCACAAGGCCCAAAACTTTGTTGTGATAATTACATGTCAAACCACCAACTTTAATTACATATTGCCCAGAATAAACCACTGCTGATAGGATCCAGGTGCACGTTATTATGAAAATGAAAGAGGTCCTGAGTGACGAAGGGTCATGTGAAGATGTGCAGTTGTGATCTCAGACACAGCTTGTCAGGTAAAAAAAAAAACAGGAGGTATCTGCAGTCACTTAAACACAAATAAATATTTGAGTGGAGGTTGGCTCCTCTGTCATCTGGAGACTAGATTTCTTAAGTCAAGTGACGAGGTGTGAATTCTTTGATTTGATGACCTGCACTTAATCCCCACTGGCTCTTCCTACACCCATTCTCTCTGTTTGTGTGTTTTTTTCAGTATTTACATTCCATGTCTCACTTTTTAAAGCCACACATTGGACAAATACAGCTGTGAAACACTTCACCAATGAGGAGGATTAAAGACAAGCGTAACATGGTTTTAGCATTTATTGGTGAGGTTGTCTTTGATTTCAGTTGTATAAATGCTGGATCGTAGTGACTTTGTTGTTACAGGTTAAGATTTCATGCCTGGTGGGCCAGCTTCTGGAATCCTAAAACATCAACTGTCAGCTCCAAAGCAAACACTGCCGACTCCAGGATGGAAAGGAAAAAGGAAACAGTGAACAAATCCAGAGTTTGGCACTCCAAAAAAACCTCTAGCAGAGTAATACACCATGACATGAATCAGGAACTCACTCTCCTAGTTATTTCCCAGGCACTCTGAGAGTTACCGAAGTGAACAACAAAAGAAAAAAGATCCTCACCAACTGATGTCACTGATTGTAATTTTGCACACAAAGAAACCTTTTACTGTGTTGTATCCATTCTATTATGTTGGGCACCATGGACTATTGTGGCATTTACATGAGAAATGGGACTGGTGGCGAGCCTGGGCTCCATCTCACAGTTAGCTGTCTCTCTAATCCAATCTAAGGCAATGGTGTTGGCATTGCAGTACCAAGGCTACAGCAGCAGGGGACTGCTTTGTGAGGAGAGGAAGAGTGTTATAATTTTGAGACCCCCAATCCGTGGAGAGGTCACTGGCTTTGCTTTTCTGGCTTCCTCTGACTGTGCTGACATGACAAGTGGGATTGAGTGGGATTGTGAATTCAAAAGCAAGGTTAGCATTGAATCACTTGAGATATCCTGATGAATGAGTTGCACATCAAAATATATCAGGTATAGTGAATGTTCTATCCATTTTAGTAGTGATGAGATTTCCTACTTTGTTGGGGGGAAAAAACAAAGAACATGTGTATTTGTTGGACAAGTGGAAACCTTTTCAAAAAGACCTTCCTCTCAAACTGAGACACAGAACCCCATAAATATTTACTAAGTCCTTAGAGACAAAGTTAAGAGACAATTTCTTTTCATCAGACTGTCATCCATTGTGGTCCTCCCCCACCCTACAGCACATCTTCTACTGCTGTTTTAATGTTTGGGTGCTGGAGAGGTTTGAGAAGAGTCCCGGCCTCATTGTTCCAGACACAACAGCTGCAGCTTAATGAGTCCATTCCAAAGTGCTCACCCTTTGCCCAAGTCTGAGCTGCTTCCACTGTTGCCTCCTTATTGACCACATGACCATTGTCGCCAGGGTATTCACTGGGTCTTAATGGTAAGACACACAAGAATGCAGTTGTGGCTGAGCCTTTGCCACCTCAGAGCAATGGTGGGAAAGCTCCTGAACTCAATTCCAACGGCTTATGTTTACCATGACAAACCAGTGACCTATGGGTTCACTCTAGTAATTTAGAGAGAACCTCTCACACATACAGACATATTCACCCATCTTTCTGTCTCTCTCAGTGCAGCTCCATTTAATCTGCCTCACTGTGCAACTTTCTGTATCATAACAAGAACATTTACAAAACATATCTGACACCAATAATGTCAGATTTGAAAACATGTTTGTTATTTCGAGAACTAATAGTGTCTGTTATGGAAAGTTTGACATCCTCCTCCAACATGGACAAAATAACAAGGGTAACAAGGATTTCTCTTTTTCTGTCAATAACATAATGTCATTATTAGAAAAATGCACTAGTTTCTCAGTGAAACTGTGTCCTCTGTGATCTTCGTGGCTACAGTTTGTGTAAAGCTGAAAAGGAGTGAGACGTGATGTAGTACAAACCTGCAGCCTGGCAAGGGAAGTTAGGATGTTGCCATAGCAATTGAGATGAAATGCACAAGTAGTTGTTTAATTAAATCCAGACTCTTTTGTAGATTTGTCAGCGAGTACTGTGGTGTCAGTAGGCAGCCATAATATTAAAAGTCCATCATTAGACAGTTCTTGAGTAACCATGTGAGTAAATTCTTTTTACTTCTACACTGAGGCGATTTGAGTGCTGAAAACAATAAAAAAAAAGGAAGTTTTTTTTAAATAGATGAATTATTCACACAGATGTAGCAATCTCAGCTTGTAACAGAGTTGCAAAAATGAGCTTTATATGACCATAAACCATTCTTACAGTCTTTCCTTCCATTTAATCTAAGTTATACTTATTTTACAAGGCTAATTGAGTGTTTGGTACCCGTTTATCTTTGAGGAGGGAAGGAGCTTCTGTCAGCCCAACACATACGCATACAAAGTACTGTGCTTCTTTATTAAGGACTATACAAACAAGACTCTATTAAGAGCCCGGGGCAAAGATGATGCTGAAGAGCTGGGAGTTACACACCCTTAACCCCAGAAATATCACAGCATGGAGCTGTCAGTCGAGTCAGGTGTCATTATCACGGCAGGTTTGACTTCTTAGTGAAGGATGACAGCTTTATAATTTGATTCATTTCTGTTTGGAAGTAATTAAAAAGGAGGATCTAACATTGGGAACACTAATGTCTGAAATGGTATTTGTGGGATTCTATACAAGGTGTCACTGCATTCCAGTGAAATGCCATATGTTTCATTCATGATGCATGAATACTGGTTGGAGTAAAATCTTCTGATTTAGTCTAATTTAATCATGCTGTATATACAATAAAATTTGTATGCTAATCATGATATAATTGTGGCATTAACAAAGCTGTAAAATTAGTTGCTTTCTTACATCTACTGTACCTAACATCATGCTTAAAAACATTCGTAATTGCCTGTTAAAAGATATTTTACTTCATCTTATCAATTTTGTATTAAGCCCTGATTATTGGACATCATACTGTGAGTTGAATTTCAGTCACATGCCTCCACATAGACTCTGAATTATCAAGGGCAAAAGTCAGTGTGTTTGACTCTGGACATGAACCTCAGGGGAAAAAAAGGGCTTGTTGAAAACCAGATGGGCCATATTCATGATAACCTTTCCTCCCTGAGGTTGTGCGATGGAGGCACTTCTCCCTGTGTCTTCCACTCATCTCCTGGACATGCCATGCAAAGTGAATGACATGATATTAAAGCACTTCCTCATCAAGATTGAAAGGCGTACATTCGTTTTTTGCCTGCAAGCAGTCAATTATTTGACAAGTACACATAATGAACAATGCAAGACTAGTCGGAATTTAATCAAAAGGCAGAGACAGGGGCCCAGTGCAGATGGGAAATGATTAACACAGTTAATCAAACATCCCAGTGTTAGGTTAAACATGGCAAGCCTATCCCATCATCTGAAATATGGATGGGTTCCATTGCATATTTCCATTTTTCCATTTCCTTTTGCCTGTGGAACAGTTATTGCATTTATTATGTTGACCTCTATTTATTCTGCTTCTTTCATGAAGGTATTTATGTTAGTCCTGACATCTCTGACTAATTTCCTCTCTTTGTTAAACTCTAATACAGACAAATTTGAGTTAGCTAACACTGAAGAAATTGTCAAGTACAGCATAATCCAGGTGGTATTTATGTAAAGGTTATTTGATTTTTCTTCTCAGAAGGTTGCTATTGAGAAAATTTGTGAAAAAAAACACACCCACACATTTAAACCCATGTTTTCACTTGAGAAAATGCAATGTCTCAAGCAGGTCAAAGCATAATACATTAGGTGAGAAACTGTACAGACACTGAGAACTGATAACCTCCACAACTGTTGTATCATATCATCCTTTCCCACTGTGAAAATGATGGACTGTAAGCACTCCTAACTAAAAAATTTAAGGTAATTTCTTTCTTTACTTAAACAAAAATTAAAATGTTGAACTTATTATTGTTATTCTAACATATCTATTTCACAGTTTATGTTACCGGTCAGGCTCCTTTTGAGATTTTTGATACCGTATACACCGATCAGGCACATCATTAAAACCAGCTGTTACCTTTAATATTGTGATGGATTTGTGTGGACACTGACTGTATGTGGATACAGCACATATGCAGCAGGCTGTGATGCACTGTGTGTTCTGTCAGTCATGGCCAGCATTAAATGTTTCCCATACTAACCGCTGTCAACCACAACATTTGCGGTTTTTGTGTTGAGGCTGGTCAGTCTATATACATTTACATGTATATATATGTTGTATTGAGGCCATTGTGCTGCATTATGTGTACTGCTACCTTGTTGTAAAGTGCTTTTAGAAAGTACTTGTAAAGAATCTTAATACTGCTTATGTGCAGTGATAGAAGAAGCAGTTGGTCTATCCCGACTGATGGGTAATTAATCTGCAGGGTACACAAACTACTACTCTGTGCGCTGTGTTGTTTGGAATATAAAATGTTGAGACGAACTGATAAGTCCACAGAGATTTGTTTTTATTTTGTCCTCTGCAATGCTGAAGTTATGAGTTATACACAGCCCTAGGTGTAGAGTTGTAGAACTTTTCTTCAAAATATTTCTTTTATTTTGCAAACTCATAGAAAGTCTGTAACGACAACAACTGCTCCTTTCCCACTTTACCATGCAACGACAATTAGCAATGATTACAAAGTATCTCTTGAGAAATTGGGACAGAACAATTTAGTTCATTGTCCTCAGAAATTAGAGTTGCCCTTCCTTTCCTTGTCTTTTTCCCCTATTGGATTCATCTGTTTTTCAGTGTGCCAGGAAGAACACACCACTAATCAAGCAAACTCTTTGATTGGCTTGGAAAGATTTTGTTCGGACTAATTTGGCTTAATAAACAGTTGTGTCAAACGATTCGGATGGGTGCAATTTCAGACCTATTAAAGAGTGTGTATTAAAGAATGTGCTTGTGGTATTGGCAGTTTTTACATATGAGCTTGCACATTTGCACATGGCCTGTGCTTCCTGAGGTGTGTGACTGGGAACACACCTCTAAAATAGTAATCAGTCCTCAAGAGCAATTTATTTAGTTGTGTGTGCAAGTTTAAATAAACTGAAAAACCTTTCAAAATTGTTGTTGACCTGGTAATAACTTTTAGCATCTACAGAAGTAGCCAGCATGAATTTGAACATTTTTTATGCCTTAGTGAGCAGCCTCTGTATTTAGACCAGTAATGTTTTATGGAAATAAGCTATATGTATTTAAAACTTATAATTGTGTTCCTTTATACTGTCACAAAGCAGTTACTTTTAAATTAGCAGAATTAATCGGAATGCAAAATTGAAGGGAGGAATGTCTGTCCACAGTGATGAATGCTTAAGTAAGATTTTGCTTCAATTAAAATTTCAGGCAATTATTCTAAAAGATTATTGACCTCTAAAGGGACTGGTCAGGTCACATATTTTCCTCTGTCTTTGCAGTATAGTATTCATCTTCATTAGAGAGAACAATTGAAGGCGTTTTCCACTCATACTAGAGGGTATTAACGCAGACAGATTATCCTCTGCACAGTTCACTAATAAAGTTGATTTCTATTATTGTCCAGGTAAAGGAACATTTTAAAGCATTGTCTTCTTCACTGACCGACTCTTTCTCTTTCTCTTTCTCAGTGCTTTCTAGACTTTGTCCTCTCAGCAGACATGAGGAGGTTATTTTGGTTGTTGAATCAGAATGAAAATTGCTGTATGGTTGCTGTTATTTTGTTCTGTCAGAAAGTCATTTTTATATGGGCTCTGTTGAAATTGATAGGTTATTGCAGTTTGTGTTACATGTTTGAATCTTGGGAATATTTAGGGATATATTAAGACGGTTGAGGAATAACTGTGATGCAAAAATTAAAATGATTTCTTGAAAATTTTTAAACAGGAAATATAAACATCACAGATGTTCCCTGGTGCTGAGCAACTGTTTTGAAATTATAATATATCAACTTGATGAATTATAATTGTAATAACATTGTGCTTGACAGAAAACCTTTGGTTTCAAATGTGCTGCAATCATGAATAAATGAATCTTTCTTTCAACTTCGTCATTTCAAAGTATACTGAGCATTCACTGGGTTTACAGAGCAGGATGCCAGATCTTTTGTTGGAAAAATATGTCCACATTTATACAGCACAGAGTACAATGCGGCAAAGTGAAGCAAATTGGAAGTGTTGGCCTCTGCTGAACCATATTACTGGTGACCATATATCACTTTTTTATAGGTCACAAGTGAAGCACATCTGTTTCCACTTGTCCAAGTTTCCATATAAAACATTTGAATAGAGATTCTTCGCCTATAAATGTTGCTCCCTTGTGTTTGTTTAAATCAACATATGTCGCCTATATCAGATCTCAGAAAGAGCAAAAGTCTTTTTTATACAAGAAAGCATATTTCTGAAAACGTTTGATTATGGAACAGTCTAACGAATTCAGAGATTCTTTAATGTTTACCTCACTGCACAGTTTACTTAAAATGATTTGTTTATCTAGTGGGGTCTTTTAACAGTCAGCTTATTTGACAGTTGTGCAAGCCAGTGCCCAACATGCCCACAATGGACCTTGCTTTTTTCAAATTTGATCTTAAAGCCCCTCATGTGTTTGACTTCCTTTTAATTGCTTCCTGTCTGCTGGGTCAATTATAAGTCCTGGGCTCTTCTGGGGGGAGGTGGGGAGGGGGCAGGCTGACTATAGCAACATTTTTTTGAACAGACAGAGTGATTAAATAACTGAAATTTGAGCAGAATGATGAGATCATTCATTGGGACTTGATTTGATAATATTTTACTTGGTGTGCCTACTTACATCACACACATGTTGATTTGAATTTATACAGACGTTGATTGCTTGGGCTGCAGTGAATGAGAGACAAAGAAAACTGTATTGATTCAAAAAGGCTTAAGACTGTCTTACTCTTTTATCCATTATTGATTTTGGGTCAGGTTGATGCTGGTGTAAATTCTCTATTGGTATTGTATTTAATATAAAATATAAGCTTTGAGAAATATAATTATAAGTTATGAGCAAGCAAAGTAAAAAAAACACATAGAAACAGATTTTCATTAACATATGGTAATCCACAAATTTTTATTAACCCCAGAAGAAAAGTAAAAAAAGTAATAGTAATATCCAAGTAAATAAGTAATATCTGTCAACCTGCACTCAGTTTAGTGTCAGGATGTTTCACAAAATAATGGTAGTTGATCGTAATACATTGCAAAATGGTAAGACAATGATAACATTAATAATGTTAATTTATTGCATTTTTAATGTTATAATTATATTAGTTGTGTAATATAACTGCAAACATATAGATATCTTGGTAAAAATCGAAGTAAATATATCCTATTAGGATAGGCAACTAGTATTTAGCTGTTCTCTCAAGTAAACATCCATATTTACAAGCAAGAGTCCACAGAGACCTTTGAATTATATATTATTTATTCAGTGGCCACAGGTTGAAATTCATCATTGCCATACACAGATCACTTAGAAGCTCCGTTAATATACATAATCACACCATTAACATTACAATGAAACAAGCCGAAGTTCTGTGCCTAGTTCAACCAGTGCAGAAACAGGGCAGCTCCTTAAGGTGCTGCAGAAGTGAGGTCAAAACTCTACACTGGATGGTTGCCCATGGCTACATAAATATTAACCAAGTCTCCACAGTGTAGAGGGGCCTTCTTTGATTATGAGTCTACTCCGAGAGTTTGATATCCAAGGAGACCACTAAAGCCAGCTTGACAAAATTGATGAGAGAATACTGAGAGACTCCGTGTAGTTGTGATGTGGAGGAGTTTCACTTGGTTTGGAATACATCACGCTGCAGGATTTTCATGCAAACAAAGCAGAAGCATCACTAGCTTGCAGTTCACATACAGGAAGCTTCACTTTGAACTGGAAGGGATATGATGAGAAAAAAAAGGGAAATGCACTTTGCACCAAACAAAATAGCAGTAAACATGCTGTAATTTTAAGCGATGTCTCAATTAAAGGTGCAGCTTAACGGATGTGATTACAAGCAAACATGACACAAGCAAACTCTGTTGAATAGATAATGTCTATTCTAAGCCCAGTAAAATTGAATGAAATGAGAAAATAAAAGTCAAAATAACTTAATCAACAAATAACTAAGGCTAGACGTGACTTTGTTAATTGTGCTCTGAAGCATATAACTCGACCAAATCTTTGTCTGTTATCAGTG
This sequence comes from Ctenopoma kingsleyae, assembly GCA_032353495.1. Taxonomy (NCBI): domain Eukaryota; kingdom Metazoa; phylum Chordata; class Actinopteri; order Anabantiformes; family Anabantidae; genus Ctenopoma; species Ctenopoma kingsleyae. The sequence continues at coordinate 13,854,224 of JAUBNQ010000020.1, read as the reverse complement.
AAAGGACTCTGATTTGTTGGGGTCAGCAGCAGTCCCGTGACTGGTCATGTGTGCCTGAGATGTCAATCATGTGCAAATATTTTTGGGAATGAACCAGTAAGCATTGTTAGGTGAACAATTGAAGGTTAAGAGACAGGCTTGGAGCCACATGGGAAATAGGGAGACATGTTTGCTCTCACCATGGATGACTAATGTCTGTCTGAAGCATCTGCCATCATTTTCATCTGATATAAAAACAGAAAATCACAGCAGCTGCGTATTTACTACCCTGCAAACATACACTTAGATTTTCCGTTTTGTTAGAATATATAGATTTGATATTTTGAAATGCAATGACAATATATGTCATTGTTTTTCACCTTCTGAATGTTTTTGAACTGAGTGAATGAGCCAGTATTTATCACGCACCATTTGGTGAGTGATTATGTGCAGTGGCATGGCACCTTTGTGAGATATGATTACATCACAATGTATCATAAACACTTGCACATAAACAGTTTATGTGCAACTTCTGTTACTCACCAAAGAAATCACTACACAAGCTGGGGTCACACACACAAGGTGGTCTATGATTACTGTAGAGTAAAAAATTAATTACTATATGAGTCAAACATATCTCTGTATTCACCTGTTTATCCTCTGTCTGCATGTGATTTTTACAATTCTATGAATTATGTTCCTTCAGAGGAATAGCAACATAAGTCTAATGCCCTCTGTTGACAATCTGAGGAAGCAGATTCAAATGAATTCATGCAAAAAAAAATGGCAGTTTAAGCCGTTGCTTAAACTGAAGCCATAGAGACACCACATGTTTTTACTCTCGGCTTATAAATAAACATTTCTCCAGATATGGATGCCTGCCACTGAGTGACCTTTTATTACATCTGTTTTCCCTTTTTTGTCCCTTGAAAAAAAAAAAGACGCTGTATTATTATGTAAAATTATGCTTATGAAAACATAAGTCTGCCCCTCTCCTGCGTTCACCTTCACCTGGCAAGCATGACTTCACATTTCTCCCATAGTGGGTGAAAGACAGTTTTTATTGAAGCCATGTGTGTACCCACATCCTGCTTGATAATGTTTCTGGGCAGAATTCTTCAACCAGATCATAACACGTTCCAAGTCTTCACCAAATGCAGAAATAAACACGAAACGGTTATGACCTACACTATGTGTTTAGTTTGATGTTTTTCTGATTTGAAGATAGAGGCCTTAACGAAAGAATGAAAAATAACAGCTGCACTGAAAATCGGATTTTCTTCATTCTCATGAAAAATATATATATTTTAATCTTTATAGGGCTTTAATGAAACTTTAAATCATATATTAGATCACAGCTTCGTTTCCCCTTAGAAACCGTCCACAGAATGAACTGCAATCACCTGCATTATAGAGAAAATACAAACTGTGGATCGCCAACATGGCGTGAAGCTTACAGTCTGGAGTGTATGGGTCAAACCTACAGCAGCCTTAGAAAATTCCCCTGACTGGCAAAAGGTGTCATGAATCATGTAAAAGTAAAGTGCAGTGGAAATTGAAGACAAATTCTCAGTTTGAAAAACTGCACAGCTCTAAACACACACTTGGGTCTACATACCAGCAGCACCAGGGGCAGCTTGACCGCTGCTGCCTGGTCCAGAGTGTTATCCTGTGGGGCCTGTTGGATTCAGGGGGGGAAAAAAGTCTGTCTGTACTTCCAGGTTCCTTTTGATGCTTGGTAGTATTACAGTAGAAAAAGTCTTCTGTCATTGGTTGAATAGGCTGGACTGCCTACTGTGACAGAGTATGGGCCTCTCATACCCAAAAGGAAAGCATTGTTGCGTCTCTAAGCAGAAAAGGGAGCCTCCTTTCTCTTCTGCACGATGTAGTTGAATCTTCTCTGAGCTGAGTCCTACATCAACTTGATGTGATTAGTCTCTGCTATTGCACAAGTGCACACGTTTAGATTCCGAGTCACCGCGGATCTGTAGTCCATGTCAGGTTTTGGCGGAGTCCTGCGCTCAGACGGCTCCTGCAGACGGCAGCCTGCTCCTCCACTGCACTGGCGCTGTTTACTGGAAGCCCGCTCCGCGCTGCTTCCACCAAGTGTCTCAACACTGTGAGCGGGATCTTTTCCAGAGGCAAGCCGCTGAAACTTGCCCGGTCTGCACAGACTCATTCAGAGGAGCCAGGAGAGCGGCGTCGGCGGCTAAAGTAACGGGGAGCGCTTTTCGTCTTCTCCCCTTTCACCAGACACTGAAAAAGCCCCACTCTTCTCTGTCCCCTCTCTGAGTCACTCAGTTTTTTTTGTCCCCGAGCTCCGCTTTTCCTCTTGTTTGTTGTTGCTGTCGTCGGGAGTGAAGGCGCACGGGAGAGCCGAAAATAGCAGAGCAGCTCTGAGGTGCGTGAGGTGTTGCTGAGTTAGGACTGAGCGCAGAGCAACACCTTGCTGGCCATGGAAGTGTGCGTCCGGTGTAGGGGAATGTACGGGCTGAGAGGGGGACCTGCCGCCTGATAACCAGCCTCTGTCCCAGATAAGGGGAGCATGCCTCAGACCTGCAGACTCAGTCTCTTCGTTGCAGAGGAGTTCCCATCAAACCGTCTTCCCACAGTCTGACATTTTTACACTTCATACTTCCTCCCTGACTGACTGACATTGTTTGGCTTCACTGCGTTTCCAAAAAGGTAAGAGTAGTTTTCTTCCTCTTTTGCACATTAGCCTCTTTGTCACTTTATAAATCAAGCTTAAGCAGATTTTCTTTTATGACAAGTTAATGTGAAGTGTAGTAACTTTTTCTTTCTCTGCTCGGTCACTCCAGATCATTGCATTTGCTCTCGGAACTTCTGTTTTAAAAATGACACTGACTAAACATTACAGTGTTTGTGTGCGACTTTTTAAAAGTAAAAGGTCAGATCTCATTAGGAGAGTGATGAATTGCTTAGAATAATGAATAATTATTTTTAAACACTTGTTTTGTAGTAGTTTAAACAGTCCGACGGGCATCGTTTTAAAGTGAAAAATGTTTCATCAAAACATAACCAGATGTGGATTGATGTGTTCGGCTGACGAGTTTGAATGGAAACTATGCTCTTGAGAGCATTCACAGGCTAAACCATTATAACTGGGACTGGGCTATTTGTCCAAAGAAAGAATAGAAAGGGAAAATCTGTCAAACCTCAAAGCCTACAGATGTAATAATTACTTTTAGTCAGAGATAGGCTCTGGTTTGGTGGGTTACAAGCGTAGGGGATGTCATGGAGATCAATCAGCAGAAACTAAAATTTAAACATATAAAAGTGCTTCGGTGTTGGTTGTTTAGACTTAACTCAGACAAAGTCGGCACAGAGTGACTGTAAATTTAGATCCTTTTACTGCACATTTATTATTTAGGCCTACCGGCTCGGCAAGCGTCAACCATGTGTTAAAGAGTAGGCAGCAGAAGCGCACATGCGCTGCGGTGTGTGCCTCTCATGGCCCGAGAAAGACAGCGGCCAGCCGGCGGTGCATGGCAGCCTGGAACAGAGCAGCAGTCCTCAGTGATCGATCAGTGCATTGGGATAAATTTAGCTCCAGACTTCATATATACGCTCAGCTTTTCTGTATTGTGCTTGTGCGTCTGATCTTAAGAGGCAGAGAGACACGAATGGAGACTGGATTACGGTCCATGCCTCATGTGTTTGGTGTCTAATATAGATGTAGCACATTCATCATAGCTCTTCTGTAGTGGGCTGTAGCGTTGCTGTAAAATGTGACATCTGTTGAGTTTGTTTTTTTTTAATCAAATATGGCTTTAAATGATCCCATACAACTAAACAACAATCCTGTGTGAATAGGCAAAGCTGCACAACCTTTTCTGAGACTATATTCTTAGGATGACAGAAAACAAAAGAAGAAACCAAGTGTTTGGAGGATGAGGAGGCTTTATCTCCCTCACCATACATAACAAAGTGACATTCAGTTAAACACAAAGGCAGCTTATTGTGAAGAAGTCTTGAGTTTTCAGGAATGTGGAAGAAATAAGCTAATGCATGCTTTTATCAGGCTTCGGGAGTACACTGCTTCTTCAAGTCTCTTCGTTTCACATGTTTGTGCATTAAAAATGTTTGAATTAATGCAAAGTGCAAATTCCAGCTGTTTGTCAGGAACATATTAGCATATCAAAGTGGTCAGAGTCTCTACACAATGGAAGTAGTCGTATTTTGTGCCACTGGCTTTGGCTGAGCCTGAAAAGGCTTGAGAACGAGTGTGAGCTGGTAAAAGTGAAAGACCCGTGTGTCTCGCCCTGTTCTTGTAAGTAGGACTGCATGACATCTTGTGTATTACACAGTCTCACTTGTGTTTGTTGGTGTAGTGGTGTGGGAGCTTTTACACTACTAGCTAATTGTACACGGGCTCCCAAAAAGTAAATAGTGTTATGTTGGGAAAAAAAACCCCTCTTGTTTCAAAGTAGAAAAAATGACATGAAAAAAAACCCCCAACATTTATTGCAGAGGATTACTTTTTGGAATTGTTTATTAGAGTATATACACTCAATGGAAATAATACAAACGACTTGTAAATGTGGACTTAGGAGGGAGACTGTCTTCGCAGATGTATTGCTGCTTGATATCTGTGGCTCGAGCATGCCATTATGGGCATTTTACTGAGTACCTTTTTCAGTCTATAGCCTTATTTCAGTGGAAGTGCGTCCGGTTTCAAAGAACTGCAGTTGCAGTTGATCTGCCAGAGGACCAGATTGCTTCTCTTTGCTTGTGCATTCATCTCTGCTTGCAGATCAATACAGCCCAGCACACTTTTGTGTGTTTTTTTTTTTTTTGGGGAGACAAAGTGCTACATTTCACTCTATTCTCAACTCTTTATATCACACTCTCGCAGCACGAGACTTTTAAGCCAGTGAGTGAGTGGGTGAGAACACATCAAAATTTGTGACATTACGGACTGTTGCTTCATTTTCTGCTGGGATATTTTTTTCCCCCCGGAACAGCAGCTGAGGTTTTTGTTCTGTCTACAGATATTTGACTGGTGCATTAAACAGATCATAATGCAGCTTTCATAGCCTCTCTAGATTTTTAAATTATAACAACAAGCCAGGCACTTCCACTCTGGCTTTATTAAGGTAATTTGTTATTGATTTAATTCAATAGGGGCGCGTACACACTGACCAGTGGCAATGCTCGCTCACTTTGTTTATGTGTCACCGTGTCTCACAAGCGTGGATATCAGCCTGTTGTCTTTGTGTGAGCAGCGACTGGCGAGTCCATATAACCGATTTTAAGGTTGCATTGTGGCTGAATGGATCGTTTATGTCACCGTTGCCCTGTAGAGATGTGCTTTTATGTGCGAAGAGCACCAAATTCAAACCACATCGTTTTTTTTCCCTTCACAAGCACCTCAGTCATTGTTAGCCAGTAAGGAACGACAACCAGTTTCAAGTTGCAGTTCTTGTTAGCTACGCCACCTCAAATCAAGCAAATCATGTTTGTGAGGTTTGAGTTTGTGAATACCTTGGAAGTAAAGGCTTGCAGGGAGTTAAAGCATTTAGATTTACATCCTGGTGCTTATTTGGTGTGTAAATTGTGGGTTTGTGTTTTTAGATGCAATCTTTTTTGTTGCTAAACCACCTACATGGAGCCATACTGTGCGGATAACTGCTCACCATTAAAGGGAATAAACAAGGCTGTAAAAGAAAGCTATGGCAAATTTAATGTAACATGCAGGCCTTTGGTGGGCCAGAATACCTCCCCTTTCATGACTGATTTTATTTTACGATTGGCAATCAGTAAAACGCTGAGCGCCAGTGTGTTCCCCTCCCTGCCATTTTGTGAAACATTTGTTTCCACTTGCCAAAGGCCTCTGGTGCAGCGGGAGATCAGTGCCCCTGAAATGGCAGGTGAAACTTTCTGCTTGCCTAAATAATTTCCTAGCAGAACAATACACAGGAAGGACATAGACGGTGGGAAGCGAGGGTCAATTCAAACTCTAGTGACAAGAAACAACATGGATATTAGCTGATGGGTCTCATAGCACTCTGTGCACTAGTTAAGTGGCAGCATCCCTGAGCTTATCTGGCATCTCTTTTTCATTGCTTCACTCGTTTTGTGTTTGACTGAGAGATACGGAGAACAAAAGGAAGTGCAAAAGGACCGTTAAAACAGCTGTCCTCCAGTAATAAAATGATTTGTGTAACATATTGGCCTAGTTTCTTATCGTAGTTCACGTATTTTACATCATGTTGAAAACACTACCTGGGTTTGGATAAGATATGCTGTGTGTTATTAGTAGCGTGTGTTCAGGTCACACCCTGAACACACACAGACGAGTGAAAGAAATGTCTGGCGGTGCAGCATTGTGCACAAACAGAAATTTAACAGCATAGTGTTTTGAAAGTTTATCGATTTTTAGATGAAAGTCTAAGCCATAACATCACTTTTATATTACTTGGAGCTTTTAAGGTTAGTTAGAAATTTACAAACAAATTTGTAGTTTCTAAAAAATAGTTGAACGACTTTTTTATTACATTTTTCTACGAGAGTTTATTTCTTCTTCTCCTTGAATTTGTTATATTTACTTATTTAAATTGAAGATCTAACAATATAGAGAACTCTCTCTCGCTCTTTCTCATGCATGCACGCACACACACACACACACACACACACACACACACACACACACTGTCTCATTCTTTGTGCTATGTGAACAGGACTTGTCCTTATCAGTGCACAGCTGCAACACTATTTGGGAAAATATTCAATTTCTGTGTGACAGAGGAGAACCTGGGAGGCAAGGCTCTAAGCAAACAGCAGTTATTGCGGCTCTGCCATAGCAGCCGAGAGCAAGGCCTGGCTGGGAGAGAGGGGGGATCTGCGGACGTCTGCCAGGGGAAGGAGTAATGTCTCGGCTGGATTATAGGAGAGCGAAGCACATTCACACTTAAAAGCCCCTTTTCCAACAAGACAGGGCTGTTATTTAGGGATGGTGTGGGTAAACACACCAGAGCAATATATTTCCTCCATATGGACTGCTGTTGTCCTTGACAATTGTGACTCATTGCAAGCGAGAAAAGTTTTACTCCATGTGCCAATTTTTTTTTTTTTTTTTCCCCGAACATAATTTCATTTTGGCATTTTGGGCTTTGGACATTCTCCAACATTCAGACTGACATTTTTTCAGTGAAGTTCAAAACTGGTAAGCAGTATTTAACATCAGAATGTCATTATACTTTTGTTCAAATGACAGTGTTTTTTTTATATAGTTTTTTTTGGTGTTGTTCTTTAGATATAGCTGTGACTGTATATCAGATGATTTACATGCCCTTGTGTTGAGTTACATACTATTTAGCAATTAAGTGAAGTATGATATGCCCCCAGAATACTGAATACATATTTCAAATCAGGCTGAGTTGGAAGGAGCAACAATACTAAAAGTACAGAAACAAATGCCTATGATTTGAAATAAGAGCAGTTTATGATTCAGTTCTTATGTGTGTTCATGCTGATTTACTGACACTGCTTTAATTCAGAAAACTACACTAGGCATTTATCTGGATTGAAGTCTGTGTGTTTGAATGCAGTTTTCAAAGCAGTGTTGATTTTAAATGATCAAATAAACCAAGGTGTAGTATCACAGAAAATGTGAGAGATGCAAGTAAATGCACCTTAAACACTGTGTAATCCTGCCAGACACCTATGATAGCTCATGTTTTTTAATTGTATGCATCACTGCACGTTTCATCCTATAAACTTATTTGGTTTTCTGGTTAATTTGGAAGCCAGATACTTTGATAAATGCTATTTTATTCTACAGTATTTAGTTGGAGAGTGTGGAGGCTTTGTTCTTGTAATGTAGTTGCCAAGTCAGATGGAGTTGAGCGTCTGGTCTGGGAGTTTCAGAGGAATATCACAGGCATGGTAAGTTGCTAAAACTAAGCTAATCAACAAAATAATTGTCTGTTCAATTGCTAGCATGCCAGAGACATCAAACACAGGCGAGGCTGAAAAAACAATCAAATTATCTCTTAATGATTGCTCACGCTGACAGATGAGCGCTTGTGAGTTGGTTTTGTTTGTAGGCGACATATGTGAGGAGGAATGAAGTTTGTGGTCGCTCACTCATAAATTCTGTGTACATTTTTGTAATCTACATAGATATCCATCATCACCTGTAATGAAAACAGTTTTATCTTACTATGTGGTTTTTGGCATTGAAACAGAGCGAACTGTATTAGTCTATTAATTTCCTGCAGTGAATCATGAATCCTGCTGCTTTTTTCCTCGCAGTACCCTCCATGTGTGGTCCACAAAAAATGTTTCTGTTTCCTCTACAGACTAAAGTTTGGCCGTTATGTCTGCTCTCCCCCTCTCTCTCTCTCTCTTTCTCCCTCCCTCTCTCTCTGTCTCTCTCTCTTTCTGTTTTTCTTTCTTTCTCTCTCTGCATAGATAATGTCTCTGCAAATGATTTAACCGCCCTTGTTGAGGCTCCTTCCAGTAATTGAACAAGCAGAGACTGGGTGCTTTACAGGAAAACAATAGTCATTTTATCTCAGATCTCCACTACTCTGAAATTCAACAGAACGCTGCCGTGGATTGGACTTTACGGACTACTTTGAGGGTCTGAATTGAAGACAGGAATCAGGTTTGCTTTCTCTCTCAAAGTCATAGCGAAATAGGTGCCATTCAATTTGCGTGCAAGTGTCGCATGATTGGAATGCATGTCTTGTTGTCATGATGCACCTGAGGGTAAAGTGCAGCCTTGGGTGGTACTTAGTTGACTTAAGAAGCATGCATGCGAGAGAGGCTTGGTAATAATTAATCAGAAATGTGTTTAAACAAACAGTGACAATGCTTGTAGTAATAATTAGTAAATTTTTTCCTAATTATGTAATTAAATTTTATTAGAATTATTAAATATAATTCCAAAAAAGTAATGTATTTCTATATTCATAATTTACATAATCTTTTTTTTTTAGACAGACCAACCTCTTCATATAAAAAACATGAAAATATGTTTCACACCTCCATATTTCAACTTGATTGCTTCAGGTTGAAATTTGTTTTGTTTTTTGTCAGAACAGGGGAGCTTTGATTGTGTTGCTGTGGAGCAGAATTGACCTTGTGTGTTAGAATAAGGTTTTTTGTTTCATACAGAGCACTCTTAGACTGAAATGGCCTTAGGAGGAGTTGTTCTTGACAGAGATGCATTGTTTCAGGCAGCCAATAAACCACTGCACTGAGTGGCTACATCTGTGAACCTCATCTTGACTACAGTGTGGGGCTAGCAACAACACGGCAACTGTCACAGCTGCACCTGCTGCTGTCTCAGTACAGAGCCTCCCTCTCTGCTGCCCATAGAACCGCATCACTCTTCTCTGACAAGCCAGAGGCGGTGGTCTCTGTTTGGGTCAATTGGAGAGAAGCTGCTTGGGAAAACATGTGAAAACAGAGGACAAAATGTCAGCCCCGAAAAGAGATGTTAAAATAAAATTTCTGCCCTGAGGGCCACTATTTGGTTTGGGTGAAGCTTGGGTATAAAATTCCTGTCTGTAAAACATAGTGGGGTTTAAGAGCGCTGGCTTAGTAAAACCTGACCACCACTTGAGTGTTCATTCTTCAGCGCATTTGCCCAGCTCTAGTAACAGTCTGGGGTATGATATGACAGCAAGTTGTCTCTCTATAATATTGTGAATGATGAATACAGATACATGGAGCTGACTGTTCAGCACAAACACTGTCCTGCCTGTGTATCCAGGCCATTCAGAAGATGAGCTGATCAGCAAAGAAGAGATTCAGGAGCATTAAAAGATTTTAAATCTCATATTTGCTACGCCGCTGTTAAAAGTCATAGAGCTAGGATTCTGTATTATAATAACATAACTAAACCCCCATATTTGTACACACCTTTATTTGGTTCAGTGAATACCTGAAAGAGAAAACAAGAAGCAGAACACATCTTGCACAAAGTGATTATTGAATCAATTGTACATCATAATACAGCCATCACGCTGTCTTAGAACAAAGATTATTAGAGGGGAACAATGCCAAGATGATTTTCAGCCAGGAGAAGTGATGCAACATGTCAACTTTTCCAGCCAAATTGAACTTAGGAATGTAAAAGGCAATGCATGGACTCGAGGAGCGGGGCTGACGTGAATACGGTCAGTGTGGGATTAACACAGGGGGAAGATTGAGCGACAGTGGCCGGTGACTTCTCTTTACAGCTTTGCTTGTACAGCTGTGCCAGCCCTGGCATTCACTGCTGCCTGCTGGATCCAACCCCTCCTCTGCCAGGGGGTTAGGTAATGAACATCTTAAATACTGCAGATAAGTTGAGCTCCTGAATGTGTGTGTACGTGAAAATGTGAAATTATTCATGTTCTCATAATGAAAATCGGATTGCTTAATATTGACATCTCAGTGTGTATGATTTGATCTTTTTGGCATTTGCACAAGAAAAAAAATACATATACAGGCTACCCTAATAATTTATCATGCCTCCTTCTAAATGAGGTGTGAGGCTCTGCTGGTGTGAATTCTGCTATAAATCACACATACCATGACTGCTTTATCCATTAGACCGACCTGTTTGTCTTATTCAGCTATTCAGTCCCTACCACTGGTTCTAGTAATTAAGATGAGTGGGAGAGCTGCAGCTTCGACTTCACACCTGGTATTTTATCACTGGAAGTGAGATGTGAAGAAGCAAGAAGAAATGGAATTAGCCACAAAATGACAATTGAGTTGACATTAGAGATTCATTTAAATCAGAACAGCACATACTTAGATAACATATGCATCTTTGGTGGCATGACTGCAATATTTGTTAGACTTAATATCGAGTCGGTTATTACTTTTAGTCGTTGATCGCTAATGCCGCTAATTAAGAAAAATAGCAGTAAGACTTTCAGTATCTTTACTACGTCGCATGCGTCTGCAAAATGTCAATCACAAAACAGTGTTGTTTTCAGGTTTGCGATGCTGTATTTTTTGTCTCATCCAGTAGGTTTCAAATGCTTTATGTAGCTAACGAAAAATCTAATTTTTTTCAGTTCACAGAGAAATGCTGCCAGTCCATCTGAAAATTACCAAATGTGGGGGTAGATGGTTTCCTTGGACACAAAGGGCATTTTATCTCCTCACGATTACATTTTTTGAAATAATAATTTCAAATACATTGCGATTCATTGATTGGACTGTAGAAGAAATCCTTGAACTTAGTTGGAGTGTGAAAGTGTAATTGTGAGTTTTTCAGGTTTTATACACTGTTTTATGTAGCTTACTGCAACTATATTAAATTAGTCTATAAAACCTGAAATGGGTTTTTTAGCTGTCTGCCTTTTTTGGAGATGGATGACACTGATCAGTTGTCAATTGGGCAGGATATGGGCAAGATATTAATAATCAGATAATAAAATTTTTTATCTAAATTCAGTTCTCATAAGATACAACAGCTAGGAGAATTAATGCGTTTCTGACTTTTTGAATCACCCAGTGATAAAATCAAGGTGAGGTTAAATGATAAATGGACGTAAGCTCTAAGGAAGTACAGAGTAGTGCATCTGTGCCTGGCAACACATGTTTCATTTTTAGATTCAGCATCAGCAGCTGAACCAATGTGATGAGTGCTATTCTGTGGCAGTTGATGGAAATGGGGGGAAAAGCAGTGTAAAGAGGACAGTCAAATGGGGGGCAGACATGGGTGCATTTTTGTTGTTGCAAAAAGTGGTGCCAGTGGCATTTCCGTCATTCATCAGCTCAAGCTGATTACTAGTGAGTCTGGAGTGAGCTGACAGGATACGGCTCCTGCAGCCATTACCATCAGAAATAGGTCCAGCAGGCCCGGGGATAGTCGACGAACTGCAGCTCGCAGAGGCCGAGACCTGCCTAAAGGATGGAAAAGTTTGCTGTGCTTTGCCCGATAACATCTTCTGAGTATGGAGGTGAGGTAGTATATTTTCTTTAGATATTTAGTATATAAGACTTATGTTAAAATATCTGCCTACGATGAACCCCAGGAACATTTGCTCTGTGGCGGAGTTGAAATGTAGCTACTAGACACAGAGTATAACAGTCAGCGAGAGATTTTGAATGTTGCAGACACTGCAACGCCTACTCACTTTACTGCAATAGCCAAAAAAATGGATCTTTTATTCTCTCACCTGAAAAGGTTCATAGGTTCCTCTGCATAATGGAAGCAGATAGAAAAAGGAGGAGTGCGCAGACATTACCTGAGGACAGCGCAGAAATATTCTTAAGCTCTGAGCTGCATACTTGGTATTTAGACTTCACTAGAAGTTAAACATTTTACGCCAAGACAAAAATGTGTAATGAAGCTTTCATAATACGATTCATACAACTGGAGCATGCAGTAATAACCCCAAACAAAAGTGCTAATTGACGCTGTGGATATTTTGGTGCATAAATCATAGGATGACAGAGATGGAAAATATTCTCAGGACAGGGCTGAATATTTATTAGCTTGTGAAGAATTTCTCATCTGAGGTTATGGTGCATTATTGCTTTTAACCTGTGGTTCTCATTCACACAGTTTTTTTTTTTGTCAATTTCAGTCAATTCTGTGGGATAGAAATCAGGGCACTAATTTTAAAAGCTGGTATCTAAATATTTTAATTTATTAATCAAACGCCTGAATATTGGAACATACAAAAGATGCTTTTCATATTGAGAAATGTTGAATTCATGAATTGGTGCACTCACCTTGCCACCCTTATCCTTGTTGATCATAAAATGAAAAAAAGTGTTACAGTTTACTCACTTTTGTGTATTTTGCAGCGATTTATTTTCATAATATTTTATTTTGCTGAAGAGGCCAGCGGTAGTGAAAAGTTCGCTAATTTCGACTTAGTTTGTGTGAGTTTGAGAAGGAGAGGATTGCACTATAATTTGAATAGACCACATTGTGTAAAATGTAAAATTCTTGACACGTTAGTAAGAGCTTTTCATTCTCATGTCTCTTTTATGTGGGAACATATTCTTTATACAGGAAGACAATAATGGTTGATTATGTTAACAGAAGCGGGTCAAGCTAAGATAAAACACATTTTACAATATAATTTACCAGCCATTAAATCAAATAAAACATATTTCCTTTTCACTGCTCAGTACATCATGTTGCTCAAAGTGATGTCGTGTAGAAAAAGAAAAAAAAACACCTCACAGAAATGCTTGTTGATCTTCAGAGGAGCATTTCCTCCCCAGCAAGAGCCCTTGTCAAACTGTTGCTTTTGTGCCCATGGGACTTTGTTATCACTCACTTCATGTTCATAGTGAGTCTTATTTTCCTGTCATTATTTTGTATAACTTAGAGCTGTAGCAATTACACTTCAGTGGATTACCTATGCAGAGATACAGAGATTAAAATCTCTGCTTCATCCTACCTCCAGTGTGGTGGTTCAAAGGTGCTACCCATACTTCAATCCGCTATCGTTTGGCAGAGCACAAAATTGGTCACCCTTTCAGAGTTTGTTTGGGAATTTGAATCCCTTTGGTATTCAAAACAGGAGGGCCTTATGACAGGGAGATAATTTCCTAGTGAATGTTTTATCATAGTCCGCTTGACAGTCTTCCGTATCTGCCTTCTCTCTCTCTCCTTGTGTCTTTAAATTCCCTGACTTTGGTCCAGTTATTCAGAGAAAAAAAGGAACAAAAAAGAAAACCCTGTTTGCTTTCCCCTGTTTTGTTATCACAGAAGAGCAAACACATATTTAACATACACAAGGTGCAGAAGCAGTGATTGTTGTATCTGCTATCCTACTGTGGGTGGCAGGGGACGATAACATAAGCCACGGATCAATTTACATAATTTTTTTTTAATCATGTCAAGTCTGAATCATGGTCAGTTGGAAGCTGAGGAATATTCTTGAAAAGAAGAAGTATTTTTGACTACATGACAATGTTTTTTAACATTGTATAGTATTATATTTTTAGCTGTCATTCTTTTATCTTTTAATAGTGTCAAATCATATGTTTGTCTGTTGAATGGAGGGTTTTACTTCGTGGCATCTCTCTCATCCAAACTGAAGCTGAAACTTTCTCGTATTTAAATATCAACTCTCTCTCTCTCTCTCTCATTTCTAAACTGAGACACTGATCCATTGTACCATGAGCAGTGAGGAGTGAGAGCCTACAGCACCTTAGTTATTAAAATAGGGGAGTGGAATGAGCCAATCTGAGCTTGTTTACATCACAATCCCCCACACACAGTGCTGATGTTATGCTAATGAACGCCGTGGAAGAGGCTCAGCCCCAAAACTGTCCTCTCTCTTTCACAGTTGAAGGTGGGGAGAGGGCAAGGAGTAGTGACACTGAAACTGCACAAAGAAACCTAATGACGCAGCCAGAAAATTCAAAACAACTTCAATTACTCTATTTTGTCGTGTTGCTCTGTAGGCAAATGGCATTACGTGTTTGCTTGTTTTACACTATCATTTCCCTCTTTTTTTCAGAATATGTTTCATGTGCAGCTATGCGTGTAAAGCATGCATTTCTGAGCAGCAGCTAAATGCCTTTTAGACATTTTCTGTGTCTTTGAAAAAAGGCCAATATCCCTTCATCAGGTTTAACAAGCACCATTACCTGTCAGGGCAGTACTGAGTGAAGATTTAGGGCTGACAAGTGATTGTGTTCTGGACAGGCTACACCCACTTCTTTTGTCTGAGCTCTTTGACAAAACTCAGCTATACCTTGTTTTAGGTTGACATACATCGCTACTCCAGTCTGACAAAGACATTCATGCCATCTTTTAGATTGAAAATAGACACGGCAGCACCTGGAAAGAACTGTGCTAGGATGAAGTAGGCTACAGTAGATCTACTGCTGAAGTCATTTGTATGTTATTGCTTCTGCTGTAAGGTTAAGGTCCTTGTGCTGTTTTCTATTTTTATGAGAACTGAGATTATGTGGTGTCCCTTGTTTTGGCTGTGTTTGTCCTTCCTCTGAGCCACAGAAAGGTTAAAAGCCTCAATTAGACACTGAGCCAAGGTTAGCCACATTGTGCACAGTGCCTCTAATCTGTAAAAATTAGCACCCTTCAAAAATCTAAATATTCACTTTAGAAACACAATCACTGCTTTCTAAGCTTGTGCATTTTTAGGATTTTTTTTAAGGATTCAAACACAGCATCTTTCTTAATGCTCTCTTGAACAAATGTCTATTAAGAGAAAAATATACTACAAAAGTGCAGCAATGAAGTAAATCCAGGTAAAAGCTGTTATTAAGCCACCATTAAATATACCAGTCAAAAGAGGAGATGTAGCTCAACAAGCAGAGCAAACAAAGAAGCGAAGGGTTTTAGAGCTTTTAGACAATTGAGATGTGGATTGAGCAGAATGGGCTATGACTCAATTTTTAGGATTGTACATTCCGTATAAGCCAAGGATTTACTTAATAGCACGTCTTTCATTGAAGGTGGAGTTAAAACATTCCTCGTGTCTTTTGGTTCCAAAGATAATTGCTCACTTTCTTTTTTTGTTTCTCACTGCTCACTGAAGAAAGACGTGGCTAAATGACATATATTCCCACCTGCTCCCCTTCCATTTTAAATGTCTCACACAAGTCATCTTCTCCATTACCTTCTTCATGTTTTGTGTTGCTGCCCACTACCTTAAAAATTAATCATCCTGTTTAATAACGCCTCACGATCACAGTGCATTATTGATGTGAGGTCCTTAATAGAAGGATGGAGCAGGGTTTTTAAGGGGGAGGGTCACAAAAGCTGCTTACTGGTGCATATCCGAGTAAATACAGCACATTATTATCATAGATAAAACTAGGCCTTGTACATCCAAAAGGGCTTGGTCTTTTTTCTGCAAACAGACATGCTATTTTAAATGAGTGGCAACACACACACACACACACAAAAATATGCTGCACAAGCTGCAGAACTCAGTGATGTTTTTTTCAGTGAATGTGACCCATGTGAGCAAATGTCTGACCTCCACTGTTTATTTATTTGTTCACCACAATTCAGACACTTTTTACCTGACACTCAGTGGTTGTGTGTGTCTTTGAATGTGCAGTTGCTTTTTCCTCACCGCTTCACTTTGTGTAGCCGCATTGCATTGCATTATTTTTGCATGAACGCAGTGATGATGTACTCTTGCTGAAATTGAGAAGATGAGTTTGAGAGAGTGTCTGGGCCAACTGCCGAGCTTGGTTTGTATAATCCCTGATTTGTTTTGACTAATTTAGCCATGGTAAACTGGATCACACAACAAATGTTTCTTTTATGGTGTCCTAATGTGCTCTCAGAGCAACAGCCATGCAAAGTATTTATGTGCACATACTAATTGGATTGGGTTTCTGGACAGAAGAGTGTACACTACATATTGCATTTGCTCTGCGTATTCCAAGGTGAATCATGACGTGTCAAGGACTTATTGGACTTGATTGGCAGGTACTATCACCATGAGATGCCCATATAATAGCAGGGCTCCCATTCGTGACCTTCCTATTTATCTTGCTGTATTAATGTCAGCCTATTAATTCCTAAGCGGAGGAACATTTGGCAAAGACACCGTTTAACAGCCCTGGCTGAATCATTCTTATCTCAACAAACCTGAAAGGAATAGTTTTGTGCTATCAGCAAGTGGAAATGACATTTTGAAATTTCATTCGAGATAATCCACTTCACTTCCCAATAAAACATCAAAATTACAAGTAAAAATGTATGGAAGGTGTATTAAAACTTTGTTACCGTGGTAAATCATCTGGCTGTAATCTATGTGGACAGACAGGTGTAGGTATCTTTCAGCACAAATAGGATTTTTGTTGCATTGCTAAAGTGATTATGAGGCTATGGATTGAATATACTGTATATTCAGGCAGAGGGCAATGTAGCACTCAGCACCTAGGAACACAGCTGAAAAATATCATGTGGGACCCATAAGAAAACACACACTGACATATTAAATGAAAAGATATTCACTAATAAACACACATTTAAAACTACACCTGAAATAGAATTTATTTCATGCCATGATTTCATTTTTGATAACATTTTTGTCTACATACATGTAATGATGAGCTGGAGTGTGCCATGGTATAACTCGTGATTGTTTTATGTAGAAGCCATATGTCCTGACCAGTGGGGAGTACTCTAATCGATTAATTGAGTGGCTCATAAAAATGATGAATGGTGCAAACACTAAGAGGAATGAGCATGACAGGCACCACGCGTATGTCACACGCTCTGGGTTTTTATGCTATTGTGTGGCTTGCATAAGGCATAGGCAGTGACTCATTTAATCTAAACATTATGATCCACAGATTCAAAAACAATTGTATTTATGTACTACAAGATGATGAAATGGGTTAGCTAATACCTGAAATGATAAATAACTGTGGACCTGCAGTTCAGTGTAACTACAAGCAATGTGAACAAATAGCAATCGTAATCGAACATGCCCGGTCATAATAGGTTTGAACTAAAAATAAAGTCTTATATAACAAAAAAGCCCCCTCCCAACCAGAAGCCTCCCTCATGCTTCGCTCTGTGCTTTGTTTCCTCATCCCATCCCTCCTACGCCCATCCTCTGTCATAGCCGAGCTGTCCTGTTGTGCAGCATGCACGTTTGACCTGGTATTTTACTGGCTGAACTCCTGTCAGGACCTGCGTTTGGGGCACCAGCAGTCGCACAGTGTTTGGCTGGGTGTCATTCAGCTCATCTGGCCCTGTGCTGCTCTCAATCATTCCCTCAGCAGAGGGGTCAGCCTCTGATTCCTCCCTGTCCCATATCTGACTCAGTGGGGCTCCAGACTCATCCGATCACCAGTCCAGTCTGTCCCCTCTGGAGTGCGAATTTTCTGATTTACGCTTGCAAATTGTACATCTTCAGCAGTGTCAAAGCAGGAATGCAATCTCTTTTGGGAATATATTTTCTCCACAGCTGAGGCTGAGTGTTCTGTGACTGAGCTCTGTGTCCCCAGGTATTTCAGTTTTTCCCTCAAAGTGGGCATGAGAAACAGAGATAAGAGAAGTCTTACCGTATGTATGAGGATGCTGTTGGGAAAACCCAATAGAAACCAAATGTGTTCGCCCCATTCAACATGTGGTGGTCTGTTGGTTCTGATTTACATTTCAGTGAATCTCCGGCCCCATATTTCCCTTCCTTTGCATCCCTGTGATGTTCCGTGACAATTAACATCCCAACTCTTTCTTGAGGTTTGTTGAAAGCTCAGGGGCTAATTCAAGGGTCAAGCAAGACTTGCAAGCTGTCAATCTCTTATTGTTACTCAAGTCCCCCTCCCCCACTCATGTTCTTTATTCTGGATCCCCCCCTCCATTCTCCAAGACCTCATTTAATAGAATGGCCCAACTCTTCTTCTGTTCTCCTGTGGCCCTAACAGCTAGAGAGAGACAACCAGGAGCTTTGTGTAGGGAGCCTGGCATTCTTTCACATCTGCCTCTTGTTTTCAGACCTCCGCTGCATTCAAATTTCAAACTGTCCTTTTCAATCAGCCCTCCCCTGCTTCCTTCTAATAACCCCCTTCCTCCCGGTTACCAAGCCTTTTTTTTTCTCAAAGAAGACTAACTGAGTTCCTGCAATTCACAGTTTTGTCACCCAGTTGTCAATTCTAAAGCATTCTGTCGTTTATTGCAAATATATCAAATACACATATGTTTAAAGCCTTTGGGCCGACGCCCCTGTGGTTTCTCCATTTCTCAGAGTACTTAAACATCTGTTTGCAGTGACTTCATATTTAGCCAAAACAGTGTGATGCCTGTTGACATTTTAGCAATCTGTGCTTAACAATCACAGAACATCGCCTTGATCGTGCGTCTCGTAAATGAGAGGAAGCCGCGTTGAAGACGGCGCTCTTCATCATCTGTCCATCCCCTGCACAACAACACATTGTTGCAGATGCTAGGACTTGTGCTGAGATCACACCCAAGTTGAGGGCTATTTAAGAAAACAGTCGAGTTATGATCACTGGCAGTTTCTGTTACATGGTGGAGACAGAAAAGAAACCTCCAGCTGAGAGGGGAGACCTCAGCACTTTTAATGAGGAGAACAGCAGTCAGGCAGTCTCCCTCCAGTCTTTGCCTTTGGTGTCTCAGCATGTTAAACACTCACAGCATGATTCAAAATATATTAAAGTATAGGACTGTTATCATCGATTTACAGAACACCCATCCCCATGTAGTAGGTATCTGCATTCTGCTTTTTTTTCTCATGGCAGGGGGTCTCGGCTGCCTTGGAGGCAAAACTGTTTAAAGGCATCTTGTCTTTGTCTTCACATTCTGACACGGGAGGTCTGTTGAGCATACCACCTCTTTTTTACACTAAGTAAAGATGACAGGGAAGCAAGAATAATCATATTGATTCAGCATTGTTATCTCAGGCAGAGAATTATAATAGTTTGTTTGCACATGTAAACATGAACACCAGCAGCCACCAAAGGAACATAAAAATATAGTGAAATGCACACAGCTCTAGTGGTAATTAATACAGTGTTCAGGTATATGGAAAAGAAATTAAGGAGGCAGTGTAATTTGACAGAAGACTTTCAAATGTTCTCTTAACAGATTTGAACAAGTTTTGGGTGAAGCACTTAATTTATAACATTAATCACAACTGGGAAGGGTAAATCACTCTGTTTACAGGCACTTTAATAATCAAATTTTAACAAGCATAAGGCAATACACAGATTATTACAAATACATGCAAGCATCTTACGGCTACATTACCTGTGTCAAGGTTGTCAGCCAAGTAGGCATAGCATCAATCTCTGATATTGCACTTGGCACATATACTATACTGTCTGTTTTATGATTCTGTACACACACACACACACACACACACACACACACACACACACACAC
>JAUBNQ010000020.1:13812829-13834308 GCA_032353495.1 Ctenopoma kingsleyae | reverse complement strand
ACATATACTATACTGTCTGTTTTATGATTCTGTACACACACACACACACACACACACACACACACACACACACACACACACACGCACACACACGCACACACACCGTAGAGGTCACAGAGTGAACCAGATGCAAAGTGGAACTGCATTTGATAAAAGAATGACAAGACTAGGGACGGAGGGAAAATAAACCTCATTTATTTGAGTGACAGTGAAACAAATTTAATGCTACAACTAACACCTCAAGTGATAAAGTCTTTGTGACTCTTCTCTGTAGATTTTAAAATAAAAACAATTAACACCATAGAAATTGTTATTTATAATATGTTTCACTTTAGTATGTCAAATCAAATAATCTGACTTCCTTCTCAACACTAATTTAACCAACAGCGTATTATTAAAAGACTTGGATTTCCACAAACCATGTAAACACCTCAGTGTGACAGACAATACTTTAATAGTATATAAAGTATATACTTTAAAAGTATTGTCTGTCTTACTACCTGGACAAAACCGTAATAGACTTAGTGCACAGGGATAAAGATCCTTAAGCATATACAGTCACTATACAGCTTTATTGTGGAGACAATCTGCTTAAGGCCTCATTACACTGTATGGACCTCGAGTGTAGGCTGATTACACAGAGCCCCTGGCTTGATAAATTTAATTGATGCCACGTGCACTTATCAGCTAAAGAGTAAGTGTTAGGGTTTTGTTGGAATCTAATATGTTTGTCTCCGTGATCAACTTTCATTTGTTGAGTTATATGACTGCACATTATTCCATTCAAACTAAATACACTGTGGCTGCAGTACTCTGCTCCTGTTAACCTCTTTTAAATGGCTCTAAAATTAGAGGTCTCAGGTGAGGCTTAATGTCATACTAGATGAGCTGATTATGGCGGACTTAATTATAACTTTGTTGGCTAATGTATGCGCTCTGCATGTTTTCTCAGCGATGAATTATTACACTGTCTGAGAACTCAGGCAAAATAGATCAAAGACTCTTCAGGCTGTAGATATTCTCCAGTGTGAGGAGCCAGCCGAAGCCGATTTGTGCAGCTCTGTACAGACTATACATGACAAACAGAATTCCTCACCATCTTTTCAGCTGAGTTCTCTTGTTAGATGCTAGTGTGATGGATAACATTCAGTCCCTTGAATCCTAACAAACAATTATAGACTGCACATACTGAAAAAAATAGAATGTTGTTTTTGAATGTGCTAAAACAGAAAAAAATACACTGTTTCTAATGGGGTCCTATGTGCCTTGTTGCCAGAGTGATGCCATATCCCATGGTGAATGTGCTAATGGTTCAAGGGAGTGAGAGGACTGAGCTTAGCCCAGCAGTGTAAACAGACAGACAAAAGGGAGCCGTTAGTAGTGAGAAACGCATGCCTGGGCGTGCAGGTAGGCATTAGGTTTCACCCTACACAGCTCCAGCATAGTATCCATGACAGGGAGGAGGCCATTTGCTTTTGTAGCAAGAGAGAGCAAAAACAAACATTCAGACTAGTACTAGAGGGACAGGTATGGATGAGGGGAGAGAGGAATTCTTGTTCAGAGAGATGTAAGAGAGAGGGAGGGGGCAGTGAGGAAAGGACTAGGGAGATAAGGCTGTTTGTGGTCAGTCACAACAAAGAGAAGTGACCATTTGCTGGGTAGTTTTCTTTATTTGTTTATTTGTTCGATCAGAGTGTGGGGAGGAAAGAAAGAAAATATCACTCAAACAGAAGCACTGTTACTTTTGAAACTAGTAGAAGTGAAATTCCACTAGTGGGAAATTTTACTTAAATGACATGATAATGCAGCTATTGTCAAACATATTCAAGTAAATATGAATCATTTGTAAAATATATGATGCTGTATGTTTAGTTGCCCAGTAACACCACTATTTGACCAAATAAGACACAATATATAAGCATCTCTCTTATGAAATAGACTTTTTCCATTGATTACTTAGACAACATCCAAGCTAATGCAAACCAATATGACTGTAGCAGGATGGAAAGCTTTTTGACTAATGTTCATTAAGCTATTACCATGGATAATCTTAGCATTTAATGGTACTGTCACTTAATTTAACATTTCTGCCATGTGCTTGTAGAGTTTTGATGCCGTGTGAATTTACCGTTCGGTCAGTTCCTAATGAAACTTTTCTGAAGTTGTTACAATTTTTGCTGTTGGATTGATTTGAAATTTCACTCTGCCAGAAACTTTTGTTCCACAGCAGAGACTGGAAATGATAAATCTCAACATATGGTGAAGTTACTGCTGTCATTTAACATCACTTTAAAATTCCTCTTAATATGTCACTTGGTAGTGGCACAGTAATATCATGCACGATTTGAAAATTAAAAAATCTCCCAAAAGGTATAAACATGTTATTTGTAACACTGATAAGCATCACTTGCTATAGGTCAATAGGAGATGGGCAGGGCATGCCTTCTCAGTTTGATGACAGCACTGGTCTCCCCTCCATCCCCTTCCCCACCAGTGAAATGGTTAACATTCAGCTGCTTTTAAGAGATTTCCCTTCTCAGGATTATTGACCTTTGGGGCTTATTTTAGAGGCTCGCGTGGGTTTGTATCATTTCACAGCTTGACATTTGTCACATTTCTAGAGTGGGATGTGAATTTGGCATTGCATGTCTTGAGATAAAATATGTGTCAGGGTGAATTCCTGTAAAAACAGGCACAGAGTTTGCACGTGGAATACATTTCATCCATGACCTGATCATCTCCTGTGGTCTGCTCCACAGGTGAGAGGATCAATGATGAGCATATTTCAAGCCAGCTGGATTGGACCTTTTTAATCAGAACCTTTTTGTCACAACGTAGACCTGCTACATCAACACCAGACACCATGGCATGCTCCCTGTGGAAACTGCACATCCTCTGCTGGTTTCTCATCACACTAGCCCAAGTACACTCCTCAGAGGGTAAGTACATATGAAGCAGTCATCTTTGTTTTCTCTAAAAACATCCTGATTTGCTCTCATGCCAGGATCTTTATAGCATATTTTGAATGAGTATTGGTTCACGCTCAATGACAACCAGTGGCAGAAATCTTTTTTTTTTTTTTTTTGGATATTGTCTTATTTAGAAATGTAGCATGAGCGGTCAAATTATGAGTTAAGCCAATGTTGCTCCTCTGAGTGCAGGCAATGCTTGTGTAAGTAATGCAGCTGTGAGGACAGTGGGCACAGGCGGATGGGGGATAATCTTGAGTGGTTTCATTAGTTGGTAAATTGTGAGTTGTCTGAGATTTTCTGCTTGAAAGCGTCAGTTGTTCCCAGTGGCATCAGAGCTGGATCCATTTGTAAATTCCTCACTAAAATGTTCTGTCTCATGGTAGGCGCACACAGATTTCACACTTAAAAGAAATATAAAGCTCGAATGTATTTAATCATAGTGTGCTTAGCTTTTATTAAATCACTTTCAACTGTATTATAGTCACAAGTTTTATGTACTCAAACCATATCTCATAAACCGTATCCTGTACATATTGGTATTTAATCACAAAAATAGAGGTGCATTACTGTGATGTTTACTGCTTTGATTAAGAATAAACTGAAGTTGGTGTCTTTTCTGTGCAGTATATCAGAAGAGCCATTACATTTAGTTCGCTAGTGCCAACTGTTGAGGCTTTGGCCAACTGTTCACTAAACCTGCTTCACTCATTTTTAAAAAACTCAATAATGTTGGATTATTGATTAAAGTTTTGAAGGTAATGATTTCTCAAGATGCTCAATTTACAGTTACAAGTCACTGTAGCATAATATATGACACCATATGTGTTTCTCATGTATCATCTGGCTTGGATTTGATCTCACTTAGTGTGATCTCAGTGTGTGGTCTCTATAAGCACCAGTGGATTTAGGAAACAGAAAGTCACAGAAAAGAAGCTTAAAATCCATCAACATATGTATTCCATACATCATGGCATTGTGTTGTAGAAACCACATGCACAGAGTTTAAATCCTAGTTAGAGGGTAGGAGCTCACCTCAAGAGAGTTTTTGTCTCATGTTACTATGCTTCTGGTTTCACCAGGAACTCCATAAAAAGTCAGTTGTCAGTGCTTTTGGGAAGCCAGTGAGGAATTTCTACACTGCACTATTAACCGCTTAGGGTTGGTCACGGTGAATCTGCCAAAGGTGGTGCAATGGTTGAACCTTAGTACATTTATAAGATACCACCCTGAAGTAAACAGATTGAGCTGTGACTGGTGTACATGAGGAAATGCACACTCCAGATCTAGAATGAGCCCATTTATTGATAACAGTTGTCATTCACCTTTTCCTCTTCTTGGCCCCCCTCCTTCGTAGCCTCCTCCCTGTTTCCCATCTTAGCCTCACAGATCAGC
Source organism: Ctenopoma kingsleyae (assembly GCA_032353495.1). NCBI lineage: Eukaryota > Metazoa > Chordata > Actinopteri > Anabantiformes > Anabantidae > Ctenopoma > Ctenopoma kingsleyae. The sequence goes on along the minus strand of JAUBNQ010000020.1, from coordinate 13,829,944 downwards.
CCAGAAACAGTTCATTACAAACAATATCCTCAAGAAAACATGCTTCATTAAACTGCATCTACTCCTAATATCTTTTTAATGCATTTTTATAATTGAATTAAATGGGTTAGTGGAATGCTGTAAATAGTTTAAAGTTTGTTTTTTTTCCTCTTGTTTTTTTGTGTTTGAAGGAAGCAATATTAATACAGCTAGGATTGATATTGTGTCACTGTCTCTGCCTTCCTTCTATACAATACATGTCTCATCCTCCACATCTGACTCCACTAGTTGGACTCATATTCATAAGTGTTTTTGTTCAGCTGTCTCGCTGCCAACTCAAGCCTTTCATCTCCAATTTTCCTTATTTTCTCCATATCTTAATCCTGAAAAAATGGCCAGTGTGCATCTACAAGCCGAGCAGCCCAGTGACTGACATTAGCTCCTTAAATTGATTTGCCTTATTATTTTAATTGTGCTGCATATATATGAAATAGTGTTTCATATATATACACTCACACACTGACACACATATATACAGTATATATATGTAGAAAACCTGATGACTAGAGCTTTTTAACCTAATGATATGGGATATACTCTTCTGTGTTGCATTAAAGTCAGAACAAAAAAACAAATCACTTTGGATATAATTTCTGTCCTACTTATAAATAGCCATAGTTTCAGAGTGATGCAATTTACACAACTTTAATAACTATTTTGTTGTAATATTTAGTTTTATTCGCTGTGATCGTTTGAAGGTCTTGTAACATACCAGTGCTCACACAGCTTGCCCGTAATCCAAAGCCCAGGAGGGCTCTGTTATGACATAGATACCTTAGTCAATATTGGTATTAATGTGGGCATATTGATATGAGACCAAATATCATCTGGGATTTTGGTTATAACATGGTAGTCAAATATCTTCCCAGTTTTAAGGGGTCATCACAGCAAAATACACTATTTGGCCAGAGCCACATTTATTCATGACAAGTACTAATCATCCCATTAAACAATATCCTCTGTAGGAAAAATCTGAAAAACCCAGATGATGATCTTGCAGCTTGATATATAAACTACATGTTTTTAAAGGAAAGCTTGCTGCGCGAATGGAACTGAGTGTACATGGGCATTTACCAAGCAGGAAGGCTCTAACAAATGTCAAATGCTGCATGATAGGCTTGTAGATTAAATGCCTTTGGATCTTCACCAGTGCCAAGTAATACAAGTATTGTTTCCTGGTAAAGTTTGATTACAGTTCCTTTCAAAATCTACCTCTTAAAAGTTCCCACCAAAACTTGAAATTATATAGGTTTAGTTATATAAAATTTGATAACATATAAAATAAAAGCACCAATACAACACAGCAGATGCAGTAGACCTTAAAGTAGGAAAAATATCTGTCACTAAGCTTAACTTTGACCTGCTTTTTTTATAGTTTTACTGTACAACAGCATGAGTTTGCCCTCTGGCATTAGGAGAGATCTTCTTTGAAGGAGTAGGTTTATTTCCTTTTGTCCCACTGGTGTCCTCTGCAGATGTCACCATAGCAACTCAACAGAAATCATGTGAAGGTGTAATTTACGAAGTAATAATATCTGTTTTTTTCTCTTTCTTTTTTTTTTACTGATTATTTTCCAACACATGATTAAATTGACTTACATGTCTTCCAACATAATTTAGTCAAGTATAGTGGGGTTGAAAGGACTTATCTGTATCAGCAACAGAATAACAATTCACACGTAGCACAGTCACACCCTCTCTTCAAAGGCTTTCCTGAAGATTGTTAGAATTACAGTCAGGCAGAATGGGAGAGCAGAGCCAGGATTCTGTGCCAGGAAGTAGGGAGGGCATAGTTTGCACAGTGCTAGACATAGTGTCAAAAATATATCAGGAGAAAACATGTATATGTTATATTTGTCTGGTGTTTATCTCATCAGTATGTTGATGCATCTTCCCATATTGTGTTCATCATTACTGTTTAGAATTGATGATCAGAAAAATCCAACCAGATAAATAAAACCGCCACTAATATAGCAGATTATTTTTTAGAAGTGGTTTCTTCTTCTTTATTGTGTAGAAACAGTGGTTTAATAATCATAAAACTTTACAATATGTAAAAGTTAAAAATGTTAAAGTGAAACCACTGTGAAGTGGGTTATGGGATGTAGGGTTTGGAAGCAAAACTCGGTTCCAAATTAGACGTCCCGGGTACCTATAGCAAAAACTTGGTTCTGCTTATTGGTTCTGAAATGCAGAACCAATGCCATGTGTGTCATTTGTTTAGATATGAGGTAGGTTGCATGGCTAACATTACAAAATGTAGCACAGTAAACAGGTAAAAGTTTGGCTTCGTTTTAGAAAAGAAAATGACCACAAGCTAATTAGCAAGTCTAGGTGTACATCAAGACAGCCCGCAATTGACGGGAAAGACTGTACAGTGTTTGATGTCTTACAGTCTCTGAGCTCAAGTGTCTCATCAGCCAGCAGTAGTAGAACCTCACAGATGGGACACACCGACCTCTTGGCAATAAAGGGAAAGCTGACCAAAGAGAAAACTGAGCAGGAAGAGCATTTTTGGTGAAAATGCTACCTCCATTCTCAGTTACCTCATTTAGGTAGAAAAAAGTTTACAGAAAAAAAAAAAACATGATGACTTGTATAATAAAAGATTTCGCTTGGCAGTGCTGCCAGTTTCCATGTGGTGTTACTGCTGCTTTTTGTTTACTGTTTTGGAATCAAAACAAGGAATCAATAGGGATCGGAACCGATCCCCAGCCCCAATCTGAGGTAACAGAGACTCAACAACTGTTGTTTTCTCTTGATTGCAAGTTGTCATTTTATGTCTGAAGAGTACATAAAGAGCTTGCTATAATATTAAAGCTGTGTTTCAGTAACAGAACTTGTGTGAAAAGGCCTGATATAGAGAATTTCAGTTCCCTCTACACACCCTGAAACCACACTATTGTTTCTCCTCAAAGCTTGAAATGTTTGAAGTACTTGAGATTTCTCAAGAGCAACAGGGAAGGGCACCTTTAAAAGTCCTCTTTTTGTACCATGTGAAAGGAAAAGAGAAGAGACTTAAAGCCTTCATCCCAAAGTGAATGGAATGAAATAGACAATCAAGGTGTTCTGAAATGTAATTACTGGAAGTAAAAGCCTAGGGCTTAATGTGAGCCCAAACCTGCAAGAACAGGATTGAGCATCTCCCAGTGCTGTGCCACCACCTATTTGCTCTGGTTACCTTTTTAACCACAAAATCATATTTATAGATCTTCATGAAGATGGCCAATCATGCAGTTTTCTGCACTGTGAGAACTTTTCCTTCAAGCCTGACTGGCAGATGTGTTTCTAACAGGTAAATCCAATCAGATAAAGTTTAAATCCAGATATCATGAGCCTCCTATAAGTTACTAGATCTGTGCATACTGCTTTTCATTCTCTCCACTAAGGGTATTTTTCTCATGCTATCTTGAAAATTATTTCCAAACACTGTCTGTCAAATAAACATTTGTGGAACCACAGGCAACAGGCTTCTTCTTTTGAAGTTCTAATTTGTGCCAAAATTGTGTCCAAGGAAAAAAAAATAGTACACTGCTGGTTTTCAAAACTCCTGTTCTCTTACCACTTAATTTGGTATTTAAGGTATTTTCAAAAGCCTTCAGCGATATCTTAGGTAATTATTTTATGAAATGCTTATTTGTCAGTTGAGTTTTTACAGCTTTCAGATTTCAGTCATTTTGGAAACAACACCAAAACAGTTAAGGCTAAAGAGAAGAATCTTTTCTTTGTCTCATGTATCTTTAGTAAACAACTTTTGTTGGTTTTGTCTTTCCACCTCCCGCTTGATATCATCCTGGTTGTTTGTGGAATCTGGTTTCCCGTGGAGCCAGGCAGGCGTGGGGCCTGTGTACGAAGGCCCACCATGCTGTCATGTCTCTTTCATCGCCAGCCAGGCTTGGCCAATAAGTAGATAAGGAGACAATGACTGGAAGAGCAAGCAGTGGCAAGGTGTAACCACAGCCCCTGGGTCTCCTCCCTGCCGAGCACTTCAAATCCTCATTAGGATTTTCAGCAAAGGAAGGAGGGATTTTCTGGATTAGGGCTTTGTCACAGCTGGCTCCAGGTTGGTGTTTGTCATGCAAGAGCATGGTGTAGGTCTGACATCTTGCCACCATTCTCCCTTCCACCCAAACACAGACCCTCCCTTCACCTGGCTACTGAGGCAGTTAAAAGATGTTCAGCTAACCCAGGAATTTATAAAACTCAATTATTAACTGGCCTCACCAAAGACTTTTAATGGTATTCTAGTGGCTCATGTTAGGTGTCTGTGGCTTTTGGCTGCTGCATCAGCATTCTTCTTAATGGTTATTTATGCAGAGATAACCTTGGAAAGCATCATTAGTTTGTTGTTTGCTGTTGCTGTCCATAATCTCAGCCATGACACCGTTGTGGCAGTTCAGACAGGAGACACAATGCCTTGTTTGAATTCCAGTTTCTCTCTTTCGTGTGTCAGTGGCAAAAGTACTGTAAATGACATTTTATGAGGCTATTTATCCCTCAGCTTGCCACTTATTTCAAGGTTCCCAGGCTTTATGTTTTTTCATGTATAAACCTAAGCAAAGAGTTTTTCTTTGGCAAAGCTGTGGCTGTTTAGTTAATCCAGTCATGAGTCGTAGGGGCTTTTCACACAAAACAACAGGACTGTGTTTCTCAACATGTGGCTCAACCTCTAACATGGTCCTTAATAGGGGTTTCAGACTTGTCTTGAAGAGTGGTTCAGCGTGACAATGCCTCAGACTTAGTGTGAAACCTACCTTCTCCCATCGTTCTTGGTGCTGGTCGTTTTGAGACCCTCACTGGGTGGGATCTCAGGCACCCTAGATTAGTCACCTACCCACATGTCCCTGTCTGCCTTGTATTTTATCGTCATGCTTTGTCTAACTTTGTTCTATCCCAAGTACAGTCATGTGGGTCTCTAACAAGTATATCCCAAACAATCTACACAACAATGTTATGATAACCAATCGAGTCTCCTCTCTGAATCCATAATACGGGAAAACAAATATGACTTATCAGTCTCCAGTGCAGTGGTCTATAACCAAAGACCTATTATTCATGGAGCATTTATCGTTTTGTGCTTTTGTTGGTTGTGACTGATCCGGCCATGGGAGATGTGACTAGCAGTATGTGGGCATCTTTAAATAAACATGCTTTGATTTGTCAGAGATATGCGTTTTGAAAGTTGTGTTTTTGTTTGCTCCTGTGTTACTTGTGATGGTAGAATGAAAAAGTAGCATTACCTCATATTGGCGGGATTTTATTTTAAAGGTTCTGGTATATATAGTGAAAAAAAGCATGTGTATTGTGGAAAGACCTAAAGCTACCTGCATGATAACAGAAATAGTGCAGGCTCTTTAGTGCTTTGATATTTCTGTGTTGCTAGAGCTTGTGTAGTGGACGTCAAGGACTGCAGACAGACCTCACGCACGGACTGCTGATGAAGTGCTGTCTGGAAGGGTGAATGAGGAGAATGTTTTTGATTATCCAGTATAGATGGTGTTCCAAACAGGAACCAGGATATACAACACACGCCAGACAAATGAACCAACTCAGCTGGTCAAAGGGCAAATGCAGTTTGGTTTCCTGTTTGCTACTGTAATACTGTGGAATTTTAAGGTGATTAGACTGCAGCGTCTGGGTCACATGGAGTGCAGCATTGCGATATTCACTTCACACTCTCTTCTTAGACTCAAGCTTTTTCTGTGACTGATGCCAAGAGAATAAACTCTTACTGTGCAGGCTGTGCATTTTTGCTTCACACAGTGAATTACATGTATTTATCAATGTGAGATATTTAGTCCATGTGCACCTTCTGATTTCAGCCACAGTAGCAATTGAAGGATGAATTCACTGAAGAGTTCTTATGAGAACTGCCATTTATGTAACCACTGATTCATGCCTATGAGTTTTCCATTTCATATCAGCTGAAATATCTAATGTAAACAACAACAATCTGCAGGTGTTCAAGGGGTAGGTAATCACGTTTTCATTGTGAGGCTGCTGTTGAAAGGCATGTTCAGTGATGCACAGGAAAGTGTGGTTGTGGTTTGGATGTCATGCAATGAAAACTGATTGCAGAACATGTAATGACAGACTCTGTTAACAGAACATAATATATCGAAAGGCTTATGATTTCACAGACTTTGCAGTTCACTCTTAAGAGTCAGATGCAAGATATCCCTGCTTGCCCTTAGTGGAATCCTCTTTGTCCTTTTTGCTTTCAGTCCTGATTTAGAGCTGCTATAAATCCTGAAAAGACTCCTGTAAACGATGGGTGGTGAAGCTACGCCCATAAATATAAAGGATTTAGAACTAGGGCTTTTTGAAGGAAGCCTGAGTGCTCATTTATGAAGCTTGTTAACTTACATAGTTTCACCGGTACATTCAATATTTTCCTGTTTTCTTTCTTTAAAGTTCTTTAAAGAATTTCTTTATAGTGAATCTTGTTCAAATGTCTGCTAAAATATACTGTTAATCAATAACATGGTTGTTTTAGCTCACTGCCTCAATTTTATGGGCCACCATTTAGAGTGAAACAGTATAGGTTTACTTGCTGTCAGACATAACACGTCAACTCAGGCCATTTGTGCACTGGAAGACCACTACAACTTGACCCTGTGTGACTCAGCTTTTGACCTTTTGAGTCCTTATGACCCCTGAGTGCATCCATATGTCAAGGATTTGGGCCTCATTCCCAAGTAAATGATGAGCTAAAGAAAATAGTCATCAAAGAAAGATTTCCCCTGTGGAAATGTTACAAATCAATATCAAATGAAATAAGTCTTTTTGAATCAACCTCTCTTAATATATAAGTGTGTTCTTTATGATACTGACTCAGCTCAGCTGGACCATTGCCTGTTGCTTAATAGTTGCTCTAGTTCCCTAATTTACATCACACGCACACATATCCCCCAACATGTCCCCAAATTATTTTTAAATAGCCAACAAGCAATAATTAAGGCCGATAAGCACGAGAGACATCTGATAAATCCTTAAATTAGAACTTCAAAGTGCCCCTGCTGTGACAGTGTGAGAGCTGGAAACAGATGGAGGAGTGAGAATGCTAGGAAGCAGGCTAAGTCTGAGGACTTGATTTAAATGAGGTTAATCCAAACCTAAAAGTTTCTAATAAAAATGTTGAGGAGGGCGGGAAGTGGGGTGCTTTTTAATGTCTAACAATCAGTTCACTAGAGAGAAAAAGTACGTATGAGATGGAAGGTCATCAAGATAATATTTAGCCTCTGGATTATGATGAATAGCAGCCAATAAATCCTTGATGAATTGTAACAAGAGTAAAATTCAATTTTAGCCTGGTCAACTTTCTCATCAAGTGTTATTAGATGAAATCCTTGAACTGCAGAACATCTAAAGGTAATAATCTGTTGATAAGAATCCTTCATGATTATATAAATAAATAAATACTGTTGTTTCCCTTTGTTTTGTGTTTGTCAGATAAGTACTGTGTAGGTGTACAGAATGTGCATAACCTTGAGTGAATCCAGTCAGGAAACAACATCCCATGAAGCTATTGTACCTTAGTAAAATAGCATTGTGTCACATAACAATCCACCTAAGCTAGAAGGCGGAAACTCTTCAGTCTAGTCTGAATAAGAGCTGCATAAAGAATTCAGTTGGAGCAGTAGTCATGTCATCAGGGCATGACTACCCAGTTGGTCAGGGAATTTAAATGCCAGGTGGGGGTCAGTTGAAGCACTAGCTGAATAATGTGGCACAAATGCATACACATGAGAGCTGAGTCTTGGGAAGAGGAACTACTGCTGTGGTCTGCTTGAGGAAGTGCACTTTGAGAATGCAAACCAAGCAGATGGACCATTCTCATTTGTGTGTACCGCCACTGGTGACCCATTGGGAAATGCTCCCTTATTGAATCGAGGAGCATCAAACGCTTCATTGGAGCAAAGAAGGAAGCCTGGGCTACCCAATGTATCTGAGTCTATTTTTTGTTATCACTTGTTATGGAAACTGTGGAAATGATATAAACCAGAGGAAAAACCAAGAAACACATAGCAAATCTGAGAGTATTTAGCAAAAAATAAGATTCACATCCTTGTCACATTTAATGTATGGATCATTCGATATTGTCTGAAATACTGTCACTGATGAGGCTGAGTAATGAGGTCCAAAGAGCACGCTGTTGCTAAAAGGAACCATGAACTTAACGGAGACTGCCCTACATCCTCAGGAATGACTCATAGGATCAGTTCACTACTAATCAAACAAACTGCATTTAAAGTGCAGTCATCCCACTTTCAATTTTCACAATTTAAAGTGTATGGTTAAATTGCAGGTCACACAGCACTGGCAAAATCATTCATTTCCTAATTTAGTGTAGGTTTAAAGGACTTCCTGAATTTTCTAAATTGTACAGAATCTAACACTGCAATTATAAAACAGCCTTGACCTCTCTTTGATAATCTCAAATTGTATAGTAATTTAAGACTCAAATCTACGGGTGACCATTTGTTAAAGACCATGAGACAGAATTTACTGTTTGATGGTCATCGCAGCCGTTTCATTACCAGAAGATGTCCTTGCTTTTTGTGTGACCTAAAAAGCACTCCACTTTCTCTCTCTCCCTCTCCCACACAACTACACACACACACACCGCCTGGCCCCAGGGCTATCCGATATTAGACAGTGAGATGACATTGTGTGCTTGTGTGAGTGCAGTCAGCCGACATGTTCAGATGATGTGAAGTCAATAATGCATTATGAAAAAAGGGGATTTATGACCTTGATGAGCCCCATGGAGCTTAATTAGGCCTAAAGGTTGATTTACATACAAGTGTACATGGAATTTGATGAGGCCGTGTTTTCCTGCTGGTGCAGTGCATTTTTATTTGTCTGCCAGCGACACTTGATGCCTTGTATCTGTTCAAATTCTACAGGATTAGAGTAAAACTTAAACCTTTCTTGGCTACCAGTCTTTACAAGTGTCCATGTTTTGTCTGAACACAGTAAAATCATCAAGCACTAAGCTACAGGATCACATTTCTTTCCTGTGCAATGATGGCATTTCCTGTGCAAGCTCATGTGTCTACAACTGCTGGTTAGAGATGAGGAACAGAGTAAATGTAAAAGAAAGTCTTTGACAGGGTAAAATTCTGTTTAAAGAAGCCCACCTTAACACCAAAGGAAGGGGAAAAATTGCAGCCTTTTTTCATGGCATCTATTCACAGAAAAATGACAAGCTCTTTTTCAGAGTCATGTACCTATATCAAAGATGCTCCTGATAGCCCCCCTGCTGTTGCTATGGTAGTAGTGGAGATGTAAATGAACTAGAGTGAATTGGTGGTGGAGAATACAAATGAGGTTGGAATGCTCGTTCCCTTGCTGCTCTTTTTACTCTTCTTCTTCTCCCGCTATCTCTTTCTGTATCCCTCTCTCACAGATTTCACATAGATGTAAAATGCCTAACATTAATCAGTATTCCACATATTCTGACACAACACAGTTTTTTTTAACATTTGAAACATGATCTGTTTTATTTTAAGAAAAACAATTTGCATATTCCCTTTTTACAGTCTGGCACTATGCAGTGCGCTTATGGATGGATTAAATAACAACAGACAAACTAATGGTTTTGACCCTACAGAATTACTTTGGGTTCTCACTGATCATCTCTGAAATAAATATGAGCTAAGATGTCATGTCACAGTAATCTATGCCACACAAGTCATAGTTTCAGCATCAGTTGTCAAAGAGTTTAATAATGTACAGATGTTATGGGCTGAATTACAGAGGAGAAAAAAACCTCTACACCCGTGACTGTCATTTGCTCTTAGCCATGGCCAAAAATTACATTAGCTTTCAGCTCACAAAATGGAAAAAAACAGAAACATAGTCTTGAGTTGAAGTTAATGATAAGAAATTCAAGAGAACGTTAATATCTTGCAAACCAGTGGTGTAATTCTTTTTTACAATGGCCACACAGAGTCAGCAGTCTGCCTCGTACCCTGCTGTTTGCAGGATATATGCAATATTTTCTTTCTTCTCCTCCCCTGTGTGGACCTGACTTCTTAAGAATACGTGCTGTTGTAAAAGATATCTCTGGATTATAGAATCAGCACTGTGGGAAGAGTCTTGACTTAAAGGTTTCTTTTCCTTCACAGATTTCTTTTGCTTGTAGCATAGATAGGAGGGGGGAAAGGGTAGGGTGGCAGAACCTAGAGGACTCAAGCTGTGTTTCCTGTGGCTCCAAGCTAATGCTATAGGCCACACTTTTCTTTCACCCCAAATCCCCCCAGCAAGCGACCTTGTCGGCTCAGGAGTGCAGAATAATGGCCGGCCGAGCAAAGATGCCGGTTAATTTACAAGCAGCTGTTTAGCTCTCATCAGAACAGCGAGGAAAATCAAAGCATTGTGTTAATGGTAGGCGACAAGCATCGGGCGCGTCCCTGTCACACTTCTCATTGGCCCTCGACAGAAAAATTATCTGGTCTCATATCAAAATAATCTGGAGACCTCTTTTGTGCTCAGGCTACAATGATGGCAACATGAGTGGCTGAATAGGCCTTTTGATCAGCCTCTGCTTTGCCCCTGGACTAACTGTGGAAGCATGTGTAACTCAAGGTACAAAGGGTCATTTTAATGTGAAAACCATTTACTGAATGCAAGATGGCCCTGAGGAAAAGCACAATAGTTCTTCTGTCATTTATGCAGCAAAATCAGCACTAGACAATAGTGGAATTATTTTACTTCTTTGAGAGACTCAGGTTTGTTGCTCTCATTAAACTTTTGGTTCTTTCAGAAACTGAATTTTAGCTGTGTATACACTATGGTCTTCGTACCTGTGCCCTTTAGGTTTGATCATGGTAAAATATAGCTGCATGGGTCTACATGGTAGATCGCACTTAAATAGCTGATGAAGATCCTAATGACTCCTTGTTTCTGTGAAATAGGAAGACATTTTGTTCATTACTTCTGCTTCAGTGACAGTCATATCATACCAGATGGTCACTTTCAATTGATCCCGCTCATCTGTGAAAAAAAAAAAATTAAACATTACAGCACCAGAGGGATGGTATATAATGGGTCCTGTTACATACAGGAACTTCTCAGAGTTTTTCAGCTACAGATTCTGTATGAGCCTGATGTCATCGCAAAGGTTACACGCGGTAGTAAATACCAGCCTGGTAAGCTTTAAGTAAAGGTTTCCTATTGCAGTAATAAAGTGCAATAACCCACAGAAATAAACTTCCTGTGCCCCTCAAAAAGCATATATGTAAGTGTATGTCACAAGACTGAGTGAACATTTATTTTTTTAAAACGCAAACAAATGTTTTGTAGTGGGTAAAACAGAAGACTACTTAAATTATCATTTCTTCATGCTGGTTGTAAAATATATAATATTCTCAAGTTTTACTGTATAATTTCAGACTCTGGAGAGAATGAGTAGAGCCCCCAAATAAATGCTTTGGCTTGGCACAATGGAACTGATCAGTGCTCAGTTCAAAACTGATGATGATGAAGAGGAACTGAAATGCTTTTCTAGTGGTCGTGGGTGAATGCCTGATTAAGAAGAGTGTCAACAAAGCCACGATAAGGATCTGGTCAGTGATGTCTTTGCTGCACCATGTTGCCATGGTCACAGGACTGAGCTTTCTGCATAACACTTTATTAACTATGCCTTGATCGCTCACTTTCCTGCTGTTTAATTACAGCTTAGAATGTAAAACTCCTCCTTTTGGGTTTTTGATTGATAGGTATCTGCCCTTGTATAGGTTTCAATGCACTATAACAAAGTGAAAGCACATCAAAGCTGCTAAAATAAGATCTTATATTCTGGAGTGTGTGCTACCTGTGAAGACGGGAGTGCTGAGTTTTGCTTTGAGGACAAACTTTGCATGAATATGTGTATGTGACAACCTAAAATGAACACAACTAAAAATTCTTCTCAGTTGAAGTCATGCTGCTCTGTTTCTGCAGTATTCACCAGTGGTTTGCGCTATGTGTGGCGCCATTTTGTTGGCTCGGCAGAAGCTTCCCAGTCGTGAAAAGCTCAGAGGTTAAAAGGCCCTTGAAACACAATATAGCAACAAGTGATCTTGGCTGCTCCAGTGAATGGATGAGATAATTCTAAATGTGATTTTAGAAAACTTAGAAGGAAAATTTCAACTAAAGAAGTGAAGTCAGTGTTTTAAGAGGAACTGCGTATTAATATTCCTGACATGGATTATTGTTACCATATGGAGAATAAATAATTTTCTTATTGTGCGTTCCCTGGATAATTATGCTAATGGCCCCATGAGCAAAATAATGATTACTTTTCTGGCTCATTTAAATAATGAAATTATATACTTAAGTGAGACAGTAAGCATTGGATTTTCATTGTGTTCGATTCACTGTGATCATATTATTCTGTTGTAATTGCAGTGCATTGTCACGCCAGAGCATGATCGATGGTGTTTTGGTGTCTTCATATTATCTGTATGAAAACAGCAAAATAGGATTTGTTTGAAGTAAATCCTCTATACTACAATATTAAAGAACTTAAACAAAATAATTATACAATGAGCAGATTCTGATATGGCAGTGTAGCTCAGTGTATTTTTTAGCTTGTTTTGACTCTTCTTTGTTGAACAGTGGAGTAGTAAATTATTTTGCTGGATCACACACTGTGTGAGATTTGTTATTTAAACGGGAGGCATTTTCTGTCACTCTGATATCTGAGAAAATTAATGACTTTATTGTTTACAATGAAATAAGGACTACACATTCATTTCACTGAAATTAGATGGACTATTGGGTGTCCTTGTATTGATTTGTCTGTGTCACTCATCTCCCTGTGTACCAAAAATACCATCCAGCAATAGGATGGGAAAGTAGTTCAGCCTGGAGCCTAATCAATGGAGAGAGGCTTTTGGAGGTTGTTTACAACCATGCTTTTGGTCCATGATGCACAAACCCAGTTGGCAAATAAACTGCGTTTAGGGGACGGCAATTTTGTTTGATTTTCAGAGATTTGAGCATGAAAATGTACCATTATTACAGCGCTTATCGTCAGCATGTTTGAAAGGTTGCTAGTGAATTTCAGTAGGAGTCTTACAGATTTCTTGAACACTCATTTATTTCCTCATTGCTCCACTCTCTGTTTTTCTACTTAAGCAGTGAGGCTACATCAGTTTTAAATCATTAAACCAGGGGCAGAGATTGTAAAGGCTCTGCAGAGTGATTTAAGTGATTTAACAGTGTTCATTGGGCACAGATCGTCATGGGGTTTGGCTGCAGATTTGGAGATCAAACTCAGAGGTCTTGCTCATGACCAAAGAACCAGATCACTTCCAGCCACAAAGTAGGCCAGTGCAAGCTAATGTCTCCCACCCAGTCATAACTGCTGCCTAAGTAATCCATATGAAGTCTATGTGACTTCTATAGGACAAGTTAGGATTCAGTCTCAGCATTGTAACAGAGAGAAATATGTGCTTTTATTAATATATTGTATATGAATATGTATTTCAAGAAACAGCTCCTGATTAGCGAGGTAATATGTCTTGCTCTGAACCTGATTTTAAAAAGCTTTTAAATATCTAATTTCTTTCATATGGAGCCAATCTGTAAGCTCTTACCCTTTTGATAAGACAACTGGTGAAAGAAAAGTCATGTTACATCTACAAGCCATTATATATCTGCCATTTTCAAGTCAGGTTTGAGTATAAAAAATGTAATGTGGCATTGACTGATGTTTAACATTGGTTCTTATGGTTACTACACTATTGTACTGCTGACTTTTGATGGAGTTATGCTGGAGTGCATTGACATGAACTCAAGATTGGCTGTCAAGTCCTGTTCCAAACATGCGGTATTTTCATTTTTTCCACTTGGGTTTTTTCTCTCAAGCCAACATCTCTGATAAATTGTTTATCACCTTAAGCGTTTCTTTTTGACTCCAGAGACAAAAGGCCTCCAAAAATGAAATATAGTTGAAAGCTATCATATTTGAAAGCCTTTACTTTTTCATGCCTATTGGTCACATGAGAAAGTTTGCTGTCAGAACGAGCAAGTATAGAATAAAAGATCCTTTACTTATGATTGTATGCTCCCACACAAATAAACTCTTGGAGAGAGATGGGCCAAAGCAACTGCCCCCCTCCATATCGATATATTTTTTGTTTACCCTGAGCTTCACTGAGCATGTTAGAAGTAGGACTTTTACCTGATTAGCCCACAAACGGAGAATCAGGCAATACAAACTGACATTTATCTTCCTTTATAAAATACCACAGCATTTCCTGGTGAGGTACAGAATAAAGAATGCTAACCCCCTGCCATTGCAGTATAGCATTTATTCAGACAAAGACAATTGTATTGGTAGTTAATTGATGAAGTGTCCGATAGGGTAACTCAGCCTTACTGAGCCAATTTAGATGAGCTCAAGTCAGAGGCTTTAAGTAAACTGTTGCCACACAAAGAACGCCACAGGATGACTCATGAAAAGAAAAGGTGCTTTGTAATTATAAACAACTACACATACGGATTGGTCTGACTTGTCCAGGTGCCAAACAAATTAGTGCAACAGCAGTCTTTTTTTTTTCTTCCTCCTGTGACTGTGAACTAAGGCTCATTAGGGAAATAGATGCTTGGAAACACTAACAACATAGCCATCAACCAAGTTGCAGGTAACAACACTGTTGTTCGAATGCTCAAAGAGGTGGCAAAGTTACCACTGAATGCAGGGAAACTCTAGTTATTATTCAGCACTGCCAGTCGTTTTGTCAAAGCCCACAGACAATATTTTTAAACTTTATGCCACTCTCCTTTGATACTTGGCATATGATGACTGTAGAAATTTGACCTGACTAAAAATATCTGGTATTTGGATTGGTATGGTTTATATATGTAGTTCACTTTTAGTTTAAGTATTGCTCTGGCATTGTTCACATTTGCAGAGCACAAAGCCACAATATTGATTTCTTTCCTATTTTACCTACACCCTCACCCTCCCTGTGAGACACGTACACACACACACACACACACACACAGACAAACTTTTCTCTTTTCCAACCTCCCAATAGCCCTCCTTTCGATCGGCAGCTCTGCAAAGTGGATTAAATTACACTCATGTTCTACAGATGCTTGTTGTACTTTTTCATTTTGGATAGGAAAAAAGCATTCCAAGTAAACCACAAGTCTCTAGTGATACACCCTGTGATGACAGTGTGTTCCTGTATTGAAAAGACCAGTATGACAATCATGTATGACATAAAAAACAGTGATGGACGACTGAAAAAATATAGAATAAATTATTAAATAAGTTGTCAGGTTTGGTAATTAGTGTTGTATATGTAGTGTACTTACATAGGCAGTCATTAGGAGTTATAGTGCTCCAGACATTTTCGTTGGCAAACTAGACTTTAATGACAACTATTGATTTTTTTCAGGAGGTTCGCCAGTGAAGGCACGGGGATGACATACTAACACCATTAGCTCACTGGTGCGGTTGAGATCTGAAATGTTCACTCAATATACTGATGTTAAGCTAGTAGACCAATCAAGATTCGCTGTCCACATATTAGTCTGATTCAGTGTGAGATAGTTAAATAAAAAGAGCGAGCATGCAATAGGACTTTCCTGTAAATCCAGCTCTGATATCCTGTGTCTTCCACCTTTCATACTCTCATTGTCAGCCTAACTACACATCTGCCTTCGATTTGCACTGATAGATCTCTGTATCTCCTCTCCCTCAGGGTTTAGTCGAGCTGCTCTGCCATTTGGCTTAGTACGGAGAGAGCTGTCTTGCGAGGGTTACCCCATTGATCTGCGATGTCCAGGAAGTGATGTCATAATGATCGAAAGTGCCAACTATGGCCGAACAGATGACAAAATCTGCGACGCTGACCCTTTCCAGATGGAGAACACCAACTGCTATCTTCCAGATGCCTACAAGATCATGTCACAAAGGTAACATTTCAGACATTTCTGTCCAGCACCAACAAAATCATTCAAAATGAGGTATCTGCTAAAGGTACAGAGCCCTTAGAAAATACTTTACAGGGTTAAACACAAACTGTTTTCTAGTTGGCCTGAACAACCAGATCTGGACTGGTGTCAACCATCTCCATTTATCTAGAATTACATATGTTGCCATGCATTTTCCTATGCTTAAAACATAATTTGCATTAGAACAGGGCTGCTATTGATCGAAAATAGCTAAACTTTTTGCGTGGATAAAAAAAGAAAGAGGCAACAGTAGTATCAATAACCTTCAAGACTTTAATGTTAGTACCAATACTGAAGCAGCTGGACCTGAACGAAACAAAATTAGGAACTTCATCTGAACTTGGGAGGTGGAACAGGGCTGAAAAACAGACAGAGAACTCAATCCTAAACTTAAAATGGACACCAAAGTAAAATTATAAACATAACATATAAACCTTTCAAAAGTATTCTCAAAAGAAAAAGGGTACTTACTGTCTTTCCTCATTTAACTCAGTTGACAAACTGCAGACCTACTCCCGACTTGCAGGGGGTAATTATTCTGTCTATTGTAATTTACTCTGTTAAATACATTACCTTGCAAATGTGCAATCTAGATTAAGTACCCTTACATTAGTCTATTACTGTTAGCTTTGTTTTTTATTGGTGAAGCTGAGCCATTTGCTCTTAGTGAAATCTATTTAATGTGTACCTCTGTGTGTGTGTGTGTGTGTGTGTGTGTGTGTGTGTGTGTGTGTGTGTCTGTCTATAATGTAACTACAAAATAAATGGGTGTTATATAAAATAGCTGTAACCATTGTTGTCTTACTAAGTTAATATCGTCTAAATCAAGTCACAAATTATTATAGTTCAGCAAACATTATATCAGTCTAAGTAGGACCCATGCACATCTTACTTAATCCGTTGATTTCCAGCTGCACAAACTCACCCTCTAACACAGCCACAAAGCTCATATATTGTGGTGATGTTGTCATTATTTATTTATTTTAATAAACATCAAATATTTGGATTCAAGATGGAGTATTATTATTTTCATTTGACAGCTGGGTGTACTTAGCAATACACAGTTGAATGTGCCATAAATTGTGTTTTATTTTCTATGCCACTGGTTAATTTACC
>JAUBNQ010000020.1:13753032-13812784 GCA_032353495.1 Ctenopoma kingsleyae | reverse complement strand
CATTTTACATACAAAACTAAAATATGAAACTGTAGTTTAAACTAACCAGCACAATATGGCGAGTATTCAAATTAGCTCCACTTTGACCAACTACAACATTAAAGCATTTTTTATGTTAATACATAATAACATTGACAGAGACAATTCTGCATAATGAACAGTTTTACTTTAATATTATATTACTCACATTTTATTGCCAATTCATATTTTTCCTTGATTAAAATTTTGTTTTCAGGAGTTTTTATAGCGTGATTTTGCTGCTTTTACTCAATTAAATCATCGGAGAATCTCTTCCGTGATTGACATTTCCTTAACGTCAACATACTGCTCTTGGTCCTTTGGTAAATCCTGTTGGTCAGATTAAGGGCAGGTTCCTGGCACAACCAACTTAAAGATACGTCATATCTCCCAGTCACGTCATATCTCCACAGAGACGGCCAACATTTTAGAGCCACTGTCTCTCTAACTATCAGTCATGTGCAAAGAAGGATGATTTACTGTGGAAAACCAATCCCATGGAAATGCACGTTCTAGCATGCAACTCAGCATGGTTCCACTGGCACCACTGCATACATGAGACTATATACATGAGACCAGTTGTCACATAGGGATGCCATCTGAGTCAAAGTGCACAGGATGGAATGATATATGAGTGGCACAGAGAGAGATATTGGGCTGTATGAGACCGTCAGCAACTCTGGAAAGTCGCCTTGGGAAATAAAAAATAATGAAATAAAACAGTAGAGCCCTTGTATTCAGGGGGTTTATTGTCAAGTCCTATTTGATGAAGTCAGATAGCTGACTCACAATGGCTGTCTTGAAAGGCTGCAGCCTGCTTGTTCCACTAGTGGCCTTGTTCTTTCAAAAAGAGTCCGCTGAAGCACAAATACTGACCCATCAGGAGCCGCCTGACAACAAATCCCAGTCTTGTCGAAACACTCTGCACCAGTGTCTATACGCATACCCATGTTCAATCCACATATGCATATCCAGAGAGTACCAGAGACCATAGCTTAGATGATATTTTAGATGTGTTTTTAGCATTTCAATGTCACTGCTGAGCTATTGTACTCAGAGTAAAGACAGAAATACTGTATGTGTGTTCTAAGAAAAAGCCCTGTTATACAAAACATCTCTCTCAGGAGCACAGGTTCAAAAGCCACACAAAAAGATGCATCTGATATAGCTGGAAGAAATCCAAAAGAAAAAACTGATGCAAAAAAGTGACATATTTACAGATGGTGACATACATAGATTTCTTGTCTTGATTTCATTTTTATGTGATTTGAAGATATACCGTTTACTCCACATATAGTTAGTATCATAAAAGTAGCGTTTGCATAATGAGCAACCAAACTCAAAACAGTCCACTTTCATGAAAACAGATTCAAGGAAAGCTTGACAAATGCCCAAGATTGCATATGGGACTAATTAGTGAAATTTTTCTCTTGTCCATTTATTTACAGGAATAGACTAAAATAGGAAGCAAATGTAATGAACAATGCCACTGCTGCCAAAAATAATTATCCTCATCCGAGAAATGTGGTGAATTTTCTTGCCTATTTAGAATGCAATGTCTGTTTCATCACTCCACGGCCTGAGACTCTCACTTTTTTTCACAAGTCAAAACTCTGGTCTGTGCTGTGGTTCCTGCTGAGGCTAAACCAGCTGAAATTGTCCATATGTGGGGCAACCGTCTGCACAGACTGTGTGGGGGGAAAAATAGTATTTTCTACTGTACAGTCTCCATCAATAAAGCATTGAAGAGCCAAAAATATTTGTTGCCATAATTACCCTGGCCTACTAATTTAAGTGTGTGGGAAAAATCGCATTAGCACTTCTGTGGAAAACTGTGTTCACTTTTAAACATCTGAAATTGATGTGGTCTTGAAGTGTGGAGAATTGGATTGAAGCTTCACTGAGTTTGATAGATCCTGTTGGCACTCTGAGTTGTTTTTATATCTGGCTGGCATATTATATTCATGAGCACAATGATTTTATGAAAATAGCCTTAGGACTGTTGTGGCTCAATTAGAACATTCAGCTGCAAGCAATTAGTCGACTCAAGTGGGTGATAATCTGTACAGGAATTTTTCACATGGACACCTCCCCAGCAGATGTGAAACTGCATGGCAGTACAGTTTGAAATAATTAATTCATTGATATTAATATTCAGCAAAGTGATTTTTCATGTTCTTCTTTTCAGGATTTTAGTTGTTAATAATTAATTTCCTCATCTGCACTGATGATAATGATAATGATTGCAACAACACATTCTTACCACAGAGATAATATCTACCAGCTTAAAATATTTTAATTTAAATGTATTTAAATATTATTCTGTAGTACATTTAGCTGTACACACACTAAACATCTGGTACTTAGGAGTTGTTGATTAATATCTGACCCCCAACCTTATCACAGTAGCTTGAGGAGCAGTAAAGATGACAATGGCAAACCCTGACTAATCATTTTCACTAAAAAGAAAATATTAAGATATACAATATAAATAAGTGGCTTACATCTATTGATTCCTCTTTGACTAATGATCTTCATTGTAAGTATTTGATAACAAGGTCATTGATTGCTGTAACATGACATGGCTGGATTCTGCCATGCTTGTGGATCATGGGTTTTCCAAGGAGCGTATCACTGACAAAATGATCAATGCGCATAGCTCTCTAACAGAGGATGTTAAATTCATCAGTGAGATTACAGGAAAGCTATGACCAAGCTGATTATCTTTATTGATGACCTTATCAACTGCTTGAATCTGATTTTTTATTTTTTTATTTTTTTATTTTTTTTATACAAATTAGTTAATTTGGGCAAAACAAGTTAATTTGAGCAGTTAAAAGCTGATTTGTGAAGTTGAAATGACAGGTATTAGCATGTAATCAACTATATTTTTCAAGTTGTTTACAATAAATTTAAGGCAGTTCTGGAAACCAAATGATGCTGCTTACACTATTTATATCAGTGACAGGACTGCTTGCATGGCTCTCGGAGGAGCTGCATTGTTGCCGCTTGACAGCACACTGCCTTGTTCTTCTTTTCTGTGCATACGGGGTTAGTGTTTATTTAAAGCACAGTAGATTAAGATTTCATAAAGATCCAGATTCAGCTTGGGTGTTCCAGAGGGGTGGACATAAGTTCATGAGCCATGAAACTGCTGTCTATTCAATACTATTACTGTAATATTGGTGATGATGTGCTAAATTAAAATTGTATTAACAGTCATCAGTGATTGTCATTAAGCAAACAACTAATTCCAACAAAGGACACTTGTAGAATAAAATAATGCAATTTTGCAAATTGCTGGAGAAAATGGATTTTATAGGTTAACTTTAATATGCATAATGTTTTGGCCACCCTATTTACTTAAATGATGGGAGAAACTATAACCTTGTAAAAGAAAAATTCATGGCAGAGCTGGCGTTTGGGTTGCATTAGATTGTACAGGTGCAGCTAATAAAGTGACCGGTGAGTGTATCTGCCATATCATTTAAACTGTGAAAGCTATTCCATTTACATCTGTGCATGTATTCAATCAATATTGCAGGTCAATGAATATAGTTTTTTAGTTACATTGGACCTTTATTGGATTTTTTGAATCAGTGTTATAATTATATAAAAAAGACATATGCCACAATCTCTCTGTTTTATCCATGAACAGTACATTTACTATATTACAATATATAGTAAAATATCACAATATTCAGTTAATTGACCATATTACTAATATCAATTGTTTTCAATATGTATTTTTTCCACCAGTATCTTTAAATATACTCTTCTAAAACATACAGTATTTAAATATTGACACATTATTGTACATACAGTTTCAGAATTTTCATGTTTAATATAAGTAGATTAAAATTAGCTATTGTTAATTGTCTTTCACTTCAAGTGTTCTTGCCAACTGGATTGAGATCTGGACTCAGAACAATGACATTTTTGTTTCACCACTCCTGAGTAGCTTTGGCTTTAAGCCTGGGTATCTTAGCGTTGCATTACATCCTCTTATTATGTACATATTTTGATTTGAAAAATGTCACTATACTATTCCTGTTTGACAGAATACTTTTGCTGGTTTACAAATCAATAGGAGAGATGGATGGATGTGAGTTAGTCAGCCGTTCTCTTGAGTAAGGGCTTGGAAACCCCCTGTTGAACACCATTGGCAGCTCAAATAAATGTAGCATAAACACAAGCATATGACAGCAATTACAGGTTTCTGGGATATCTTACTATATTGGATCAGAACTCATGATGAAAGCAGGATGCTAATGGTTGATTTCTAATGACCTATTTCCTGAAACATTATTTGGCCACCCTGTTGGAAATGGTCTAAATGTACTGATATTAGTGGTGATTATAAATTGGGTATGTGTTTGCAACAGATTGTTTCTTTTGCTGCCATTCTGTGGCCCTGCAAATGATTTAATTTTTCAGTGGCCTGTCTGCTATCAACAGGCTTGCCTCTTGAGAGAGATGTCTGCCTTGATAATTGTGCCATGAACCTCATCAGCATTTCAGATGAAATGGAGCTAGACGGGTCACTTTGAGTTTAAGAGACGCTAATTTGATTGAAATTCAAACTGGGAGCACCAGGAAGTAGATTGTGCCTTTTTCTGTAATGCGCTCCTCTCACTCACGTCGCCTTTCTACTCCAGTTACACAGCGATTGTTTTCACTGCTGCTATTTTTTACATTGTGAATTCCAATTGGCTGTGTAGGCTTCCTGAATGCTATGGAGTGTTGAGGGATAGAAAATTGAGCAGTACCGGGCAAAGCAATCTGCTACTCATTGATGAAGGAGCATCGTACTCATAGGTTAGCTGGCCCCATCTCTTGAGCAGCACATGACATATCACATAGGGAACTTTAAATGGTTATAAAAGATCTAAATAGCTTTCTCCATGTATTCAAATTAAAAGCTGTTAATTCAAAGATGTTTTATTTAAATATTTACCTTGAATAGATAATAATTAAAGCTGTAAAGTATTTCAATACTCACAATATGTGCAAAGGTTACATTTAGTAAACAGGTTAGAGTACTGTGCCTGTGCATTGACTTCAAGAACATTCTGTCTGTTCTGAGAAATAGGTGAATAAAAATGTTATCTGAGTTTCATTCATGGTTTGAGTATGCTTTAGACCCAAGCAACCCCTTTTACAAAACGTTTTTGTTGAAATACATTTGTATTATTTTTCTTACCTGCTGCAAATTATTATTCATTTAGCAAATTATCCTCATGTCCACTTCTTCCTCTGACGTGCTTTATGATGGCCTTGAAAAGGTTAAACAGCACGTGGATACATGGTATCAGGAGTGCCATGAGTTACACCTTGTCTGCATCTTATTGCGCCCCTTCCTCCTGTCAGCAGGGAGTGCTCATTTTTAAAGTAGATTTGCATCAAATCCAAGCAACATTTTCTATGACACTCTAATTGTACTGATGTCTGCTTCTCCCAAAAGGTCAGAGATGTGATGGGATTACATTTGGAATACTTCACTGTGATTAACAGGCCGGTGGAGGAAACGGAAGCAATAAAAGCAGAAAGTAGCTCTGTCCTTATAGTTCAACTTTAAGAAAAGAAAAAGATTTATGTTGTTTCTCAACATTTTGAGACCATTTTGACTCTTGTATAGCATTTTTATCTATAGTATATTTTTAATCATTACTTTATATTTAATCACAAGCCATTTAGAATATCATAAAAATAAATATTGTTGATCAACAATGTTGTAACACTTCTTAATTTTAGGTTATGCATATTTTTAACCTCAAGTCCTTTCTACAGTATCTGATCTATGATAAGTGAGTGTCACTAATCTTTTTTTTTTTTTAAACCAGATAATCTTTGGTTAAAGCATATTACAATTGATGATGTCCTTTCTACAAATAGTAAACATAATGAGGTAAATATTTTTGGTGCAGATGTGCCTCATATTTAACTAATTTTCCATCTGGGTAATTATTATTTCTTTTGCATTATAAGATAAAATAGCCATCTTTGCACTTTTTGTCAGTAAAATTCTGTTGAGCAATCCATGTATTTATAGAAACATAATGTTTCACTCTGGAGAAAAGCGAAGAAAAGATTCCTTTGACTTAATATTCATTATGTACATGAGTAATTACTATATAGCCTCGGACTATCAAAAGATAGTCAGAGATATCATATTTTACATGTATTTAATTAGTGTGCACTTTGAGACCTGTGCCCTGGCAAGCCCAAAAGCTGAACTTTTTTATGGTTTGAATTTCAATTACTTACTCTCTCTCAAACTGAGGGCTAGGACTATGCATAGAAGACGTCATTGGGGCTTTTTCAATTGGTCTCAGGAGATGCTCAAGGTTTCACAGATGAGATGGAATAAGAGTCACACAATCTCATAGATCAGGGTGCCCGTCTTCCACAGCTGTGAAATTAGGGCAATATATCAGAAAGTGCTATCAACACTTATGTCAATATTGTTTCAAAAGAAATATGAGGTATTTTCTCCCCAGTGTTGTTTAATGCATTTGTTTAATACATTTGCCTGAGAAATGATGCAGGTCTATGTCTCACTGGTGTCATGAATTTTATTTTTGATGTCCTTCTGTTTCACATGCTTAATATAAATCAAACATCCATTCCTGGGCACATTGGAATCTGTTAGATAAAGCACTGTAATTTATATTGCTTCGCCATGATATGCTTATGCATGCAAAGGGGGTAGAATCATCAAAATGACCAAATAATATATGAATAGTGCTGCAGAGTTATGAAATATTACCCACAACAACAAGTGGCGTGTTATGAGCCCAGCATGAAGTACATGTTTTAATTCGAAAACAATAATTCATTTCCATAAAAACAAATCCAATATGCTGATATTCTCATCTGTTATCACACATGAAGGTCATTAGTAAAGTGAAATAACCCTTGAGACTTCTACTAAACACAGATGCACACAAAGAAATAGATACGCAATTTCATTGTCTGTCATTATAGTGATTTAGTGTTTTTTTTTAACACCGAAGCTATTTGTATAGCTTGTATAGGATATTTTTTGTGCTGTTAACCATAATATACTGCATGTTTTCCTTCTATGCAGGTAAAATGTGGGTGTTTTCATTCTGAAACCTAAACAACACCAGTTTCCAGCCCCCTGTGTCTATTCAGTGTTCACCTCAACAGTAACCAGCTCTCCACTGGTCCACTGCGCTACCTAATATTATATTAATAACATTTGGACACATAGCAGTGATTACCTCAGTAGCCCAAAACAAAGACAAAACCCAAAGGACAATACAATGCAACCAGTAATATATTTTCCAATGTTCTACTGTAAATGTTGTACTGGTGTACGTACGATAAGAAGAAACAAATATTATTTCTGGTCCCTGCTAAATCAGCAGAACCAAGTTATTGATCTGGCTCCTCGCATTGCCAGTCGAATTTTAGGCCTCTTTGGTAGCGAAGACAGTTTGCTCTGGGTATAGATGTTGTCATGATTTCAGTACAGCGAAAGGGTGGTCACCTGCAATACCCCGGGCGTCAGAGCACACCACAAGCTCAATTAGAACGTCTTCTCTGCAAATGTTAAAGGCAGGAAGCCAAATTAACTTTTGACACTGCTTCAAAGGGCTGGAGTTAAAATCTCATTTGATTTCTTATAATACTTTTTTATCCCTTGTGAATCTAGTAAAATATCCAAGTTTCCTAAACACAGGGCCCATTCTGATCTTATTTATTTATTTATTTTAAATATGGTTTAATGAGTGTTTTGCTATTTTCTGCCCTTCTGGGTCTAGAATTATGGAGGCTGCAGTGGTAATCATTAATGAGACCTTTGATGGCATTTTGGGTGCAAACTTAAGAGCCTCATCTAGCTACTCAGCATGTAGAGAGAAGGAGCCAGTTCAAATCAATAAGTCGGGACATTTGAATAAAAGACACAGACTTTGTTTATCCCATGCAAATGTGCCCCACCAAACGCTGATGTAGGGGGTAAATTCCAACATCAAATTGCAGTTGTCTAGAGTGAACAAGACTTTATCTGTTTCCACTAATATTTGTTGCATTGATTTGTGCTCTTCTTGTACATTTAATTCTTAAGTCCAAATCTCATTTTATTTCTTTTAGTCAGTTTACTTTTAACTGCAAAAGAGTAGTTACAGTATACGTATCAACACACCACACCTACACAGATGTGCAGGACCTGATTTGGATTTAATTATGCTACAACCAGGAATAGGCCAACAAAAAAAATGAAAATAGAAGGTAATACAGTGTTTAACAGTATTTATCGTATAAAGCAAAAAAAAAAAAACACCTTTCAGATTATTTCTTTGTTCTATACACAGTCACACTGATTATCTGAGCTCTTGAAACAGACATACACAATAGTACGACACACAAAGCATTTCTTTAACACAATACACATACTGTAGTGGAGAAGACCCAAGCGGCACATGCTGAATGAAAAGCAATGGAGTTGGCCCTGACTTTTTTGCCATCATGCTGAATAGTAAATCATCCTTTTTGCTCTTAACAGTGTTGCTCTGTTAAACCTTTTTGTTACAAAGTTTAAACATTTCTCTTTCATTCATTCTTTCATTTCGCTTTTTTATTTTTTTGACTTTTTGAGGAGACTGTGCTCTAGTTGTGTAGTGTTTGCTTTCAGCTGTTTATTTTGGTTGGAAATATTAGCATGGAAACAGTTAGGTTGATGTTGTAAAATATGTTTCTGTTTGTTTTTTGCAGATGCAACAATCGGACCCAGTGCATTGTGATCACGGGTTCAGATGTCTTCCCTGACCCCTGCCCAGGGACGTACAAGTACCTGGAGGTCCAGTATGAGTGTGTGCCCTACAGTAAGTATGACCCTTCTGTCATGAATTGAACCCCCCCACCCCACCCCCAATCATCCCATCCTTACTTTCTCTCTTCTCCACTGCCTCTTCATTCTCTTCTGTGTCACCATATCCTTTCCTATTTCATCCCTCTGCCTTGCACAGACAGTCTACTTTCTTTGTCTGCAACACCTTCTAGCACCCTTTTTCCACTGTCTCTTCTTCCATCTGTGTCACAGTATGAACTTTTCATGAAATATGACCTGTAAAACACTTTTGGTTCTCTTCTGTACTACCTTTATTATTGATGTGCTCACCGTGTTTCCAGTGGATCGACGAGGCAGGTTATGTGGTAGCAGAAGAGAGTGAGGGTAGAGGAAGTCATGCTGACTCTCCATGATGGCAAGCGAGTGTTTCATTACTCAAGTCTTGTACGGAGAAGTCTATCAGGAGAAAGCACAGCTCACCTTGATGGCTTAATATACATCCATGCAGCAGCTGTTGAAATATGTTAACAGATGTTTTGTTATGTAACAGAACAGAATGGCTCTACTCATAAGTCAACAAGGCAATATTTCATCTAAAGAGATAGTGTTAACATTTTGTCTGCTCCTTGGATGTTAAAATATTCATTGCCATTCAGCTCCCAAACAATCTTTAGATTGCCCTTTGCATTAAATTCCCCTTTGTCCTTTAAGCTTCTATGTTCATTTGCAATTTGTGAAGGAAATTCCCCCATGTAACCTTTACAAACTGATTAATGACAAAGATTTAGATGAATTGCCAGAATCACTAATCAGGTGGAACTGAAATAATTAGAGTGGGAGTGATGAAGATAGTATTTGGCAGCACTTGTAGATTCAAATGAGTATTTTGTAGACTGATGTCTTTAGATGTGTTTCAGTTTTTAATCAGTTGAAAAAAGAAATTAACCCCAGATACAGTAAATAACGCACCTTTATTCTACAGTACTTTTTTATATTTAACACATCACTTCTACTCTGCTCATTACCAGTCCACCTGTCCAAGCTGTTCCCTTTCATGTGGAATGAGAATACATAAGTGAACATTAGGTGGTGAAATCCATTACAACTCAAAGGTTGACCTCTCCAAGGCTTTGAGGACATGTAATTAAAAATGGAATAAGCAATAAAAAGTATTTGAGTTCATCTTATTGAGTAAAGCCAAATCCTGTTTCTTCTCCCTTAAACTCTTAAACTGCTTGTTTTTTTTTTTTTGCTTTTTGCTTTTTTTTTTTTTTGCTTGCCTCATAGTTAAGTGAAGTATTGATCCTGTGTCTTGCTGTGTTACCTCAAACCTTAATAGTAGGATTAGCCTCAAGGTGCACCCATGTCCACACACTGTTATGATTGTCTTTTGCCTCCTTCTTGTACCAAGCAAACTGTAAAGACTACCATAGTGTGGTGAAAAATACACATTTGCCCAAGGACTCTCAGTTCTGGCAAATCCTAACCAAAAAATAAATTATAAATAAAAAATCCAAACAGGTCCTCACTTTGCTGTAAGCAGTTTCAAACTTGCATGTCTGTAGCGCCGTCTTTTTGCTTCTCAAGGTCCATGCCCAACCAGAATAGGACCAAGAACACAGAATGTTTCCTATCGCAACTGCCCTGGTAAGTGCTTAGTGTTCTCCCAGTCCGATCCAGTCCACACAAGCCCAGTCCAGCCTTCCCCACACAAGCCCTGTTGTAAACTGTGATAGATAGATTTATAGGCAAGTTCCATGTTTGTTGCTTTCCTTTTACCGATCCTCTGTCTCCTCTTCCCCAAAATAAAATCCATATACCCCAGATCATTTTGTAGAGCCAGACTAATGCAGAGAAGGGCAATCATAGGAGAAGATTTACTGAGCTTTTCCACACCAGAGCAAGCCCTTACTAAAATTTTTAGATGCAATAGCAAAGACCTTACTACAGTTTTCTAGTTGATGGAGTAGATCATATGCCAAATACCAAGATTTGCAATTAAAACATTGCAGTGGTTCAGGAGCTTAGGGTCCTCTAGATTTGCTGGGATACAAGACTTGAGAAAGAATATATTAAATCTCCATTAAGCTGATCAACGACGGGACCGCAGACAGTGCCCTCATTTTGACTAGAAACCACTGCTCCTCAAAGTCTGTTCCCTGAAATATAACCAACTGTTTAATAACATAGCATGATAAACAGCAATTTTTTTCCCACTGACTGAATGTGATGTGTTTAATTTGTTCATTTTATTGTCTAAGCCTTTGTATAATCACACAAGCAATTGGGGATTTTTCACTTCTGTGGCCTTTGCAACAAGTTGCCTACATTTCTACCATTTTCATCCTTTTGGCTTCATAATTTGGTTCTTGTCATGAACTGCCCTCATTAGCAACGTTATTTTCATGTTCCAGCCAAGGATGTAAATTTTGCCTTCACCTGGCACTGAGTCACCCTCTGAATTGGCTCTAATTGCTTGAATCATGCAACATAAAAGCCAAGGCATTTGTTTATTAAGCCTGAACCTGAAAGATGTTGGGAAAAAAAGAAGAAAAAAAAAGTTGCCATGTCTGTTCTAACCTTGTGAAATTACCAGTGGGCATAAACAGTCCTCAGTGCTAATATTTTCATTTTTCATCACATGCATCACATAATACCAGTAAATCCTCAACTTGATGTGACACTCAGATTATGAAAATCTTAGTTAAAAAAGCATTAAACTGTTAGTTTTAGGCCCCTTTTGGTGTTTTTGCATTCGGTTTTTCACCTTCTTTGTTCAGTGTAGTTTACATGATGCTTCAATTTAAATAACATTAGAGCCACTATTTAAGTCTGCAGTTGATAACAGATATTCATACAGATTATTAATAGTTATCATTAATAGCACTTGTAAATTAGCTAATAGTTCATAGAAGGCAGTGATTCCCTAGAAAACGTAGTGTATAAGGTGTTTAGGGGAAGTGTGGGTGTCATGTTTGTTTGTTTTAATGTTGCTATGTTAAAAGTGACTGACTCTCTTCCCTTCCCCTGTGCAATCTGCAGGAAACCTTCTCGGCTATCTGACTCACTCTCTTCATCCACTGACCGATTTCTGATCAAACTGATTTCTCTTTCTATTATTACATTTCTATTAACGTCATCAGGTCTTCGTCATGTGTTGTCCTTTTCTTTCCAGATCTCCTTCACACCATCTCTCTTTGTTCTCCTCTCGCCTCCTCTGTTTTATGTGGCTGAGCTGGCTTCGGAGAATTCAACTGTTGTTAATTTGTCTGCTTCCTATCTATGTTTGATCTCTTAGTTAGCTGCAACACACTTGAATTTCTTCTGCAGAATGGCGTGTATTATTTATGGATCCCTCCGAATCTCTAGTTTCCACTGATTTTTGGCTACTAAAGCCTAGGTCAGACTCAACAATTATAACAGATTCAAATTCTGATATGAACCTGCACTAATTGGAGCTTGAGATTGCAAGAGTCGAGGGAACCTAATTTATGAGAAGCCCTCTGAGACTGAAATGTGAGAAAGATGTGTCTAAAAACCAACAGGATGATAGCTTGAGGGCAAAAGAAGCGCTGTATGCAGCTTGTACTTGTGAGATTTACATCAACAATAATCAGTTAACACATTGTTGAAAGAATAATTCTCAAATTAAGAGATGTAAAATAGTGTGTCGGAATAAATTCACATTAGTAGAAATAACTTTATATGTCAAAGATGTTTCAAAAATAACTTCAGTGCCATGTGTTAAAAAGTGCTTGACTATTTTTGTAGTAACATTTTTCCCAAGAATTGTCATTGAATGACTGGATTTATTTTCAGATTTTTAGATATTTTCAGATTCCCATATTTCTCCCCTCTAATTCTATCAACATCTTGCTAAATGAACAGCAAGATGAAGATGAACAGTTTACAGTCTGACCTAGACTTTAGTCTAACCTATGAAACGTGTCTTTTATTAATATTTGTTGGCTTTTATGTAAACTTGTCATAAATATTTTTCTAGAAACAATCAGTGTCGATGTTGGATTTAAGAATAAGTTGGTGACTTTTATGAGATTCTAAGTTATGTGGCATAATTTCTTACTTTAAGTCTTGTGATATTTTTTTATAAATCAGCTACTGACATCTCAGATTAATGGACTGGGTAATGCTTCTTAGTATGAGTGCCTTGTTTGATTGTGCCCATGTTGGCTAAATTATAATAGACTTGTGTTTTAACAGTGAGTGCGCATAGTGTAGATTAATGTATTTTGCTTCAGTGATTTACACTGATTACTCAATATCTTGATAAGGCCACAGTCAGGTAGATTTTTCTCTGTACACGTGACTTCATAATTTTAAATAGTAAAGTATAATCTTACTTTACTATTGTTATTGTAGAGATTTGTCATTAGTCAGGTCCTCCATTGGTCAAGGATGGTAAATCAGCAATAATTTTGTTATTGCAATCTTTTTTTTGTATTACATTTTATAATATTTATTGTAGCAAACACATACAAAAATGTATTTACTATTCTGTTTTTTAAAGAAAAAAATACACCTGTCTTTTTCACAGGCTCAGTCATGCTTTATGGTGGTGGGTGGATTTGAGGACACCACAGATTGAAAGCAATTTGATTTGTTTTTCACTGCATTTATAATATTTAACATGCTACATCATTAAGAATTATATAATAAATCACTGTACTTTTTCGTAATATCTTTAGGATCGGGCTACAGTGACATTGAATCACAGAAAATGTGTTTAATAACCTCTAATTATTTTAACAGTATTTACAGTAAAGCTAAGCAGATAATTCTCTTGATTTTTAATATTACTAATATGAAATCTAAACATGATTTCATGTGTATCCAACAAAAATCCACTATCCTTTACTTGTAAATGAGACATTGAAACCTCACTAAAATTATGAGTATCCATACTCACAGGCAGTTGGCAGGCTGTCGAATGAAAAATCCACCCACCACTGTGCTATAAATCAATTGGGCTTGATCAGAAATGCGATGAGACCGGTCTTAATGTTCTAATCTGACACATTTTCTAAGACAGGAACTTGGTGACTGTGCGGCAACATTCTCACAACTCTCTTGCTTTCTCTGAATAGGTGTACCTGTGTTTGTCCATGTCTCTTAACGTGTTTCTGCATATGTAATCATAGCGATAACAGTTTATTCATATTAATCTGTTTTTTTCCCTTGCACCCTTTCATTCTCTCTTCCAACGCTTAAAATAGAAGTGGAGCAAAAAGGTAAATAACAGACACTATCCAAACCTAGCTCCTTGTTTTGTGGCATCTAGTTGTAAACTACCTATTTTCCC
This sequence comes from Ctenopoma kingsleyae, assembly GCA_032353495.1. Taxonomy (NCBI): domain Eukaryota; kingdom Metazoa; phylum Chordata; class Actinopteri; order Anabantiformes; family Anabantidae; genus Ctenopoma; species Ctenopoma kingsleyae. Next base: position 13,798,628 of record JAUBNQ010000020.1, on the reverse strand, counting down.
ATGGTGGCCCCTACAAAACCATCACAGACGCTATCTTCAGAATCCCTCCAAATGTAATGTTAACAGCCAGTAGTAGAGTAGTGCAACAAGGGAAGTGATGCTGGCCATAAAAAAGACGGCACTCCAGCAGCCAAAAGATGTAAATGGGGGCGTATTGGCTGCAGTCCACAGGGGCTTCCTCTCCTCATTTTCTCTGGGTGCTTTTGCTACTCAGCTGAATCTCATATTGCCTGGCTTCCAATCCTTTTCCATAGCATGCCATGGTAACAGTGTTGTACTGTCCCTTTGCTATCCAAGTTCCCCTCTCTCTCACTCTTCTCCCCATTACTCTCACCTGACCACTTGCTGCTCTTTTCTCTGTTGATTCTTATGCCTCCTATGCCTCAGAGCAACAACCAAAACACCTCAAGAGACCCTTAATGAAAGGTTTTTTTTAATGGTTGTGACATTTGCACCACTTTGTAATGACAAGCCTCTCAGGTATATAATGTAGAAAAGGTGGTGTAACCAAGACACGTCTAAGCACACTCAAACATTTTGCAGAATGCTGACTCTTGCTCTCTCATAACCTCTCCCGTCTGTTGCAAAGTGACTTTAGTTGGCTGCATTTATTTTTGTTTACAGGACCAATTGTTTTGTTGAGTTTTGTTTCTGTTCTATTTCCCCTTGTTTGTGTTCTACTCCCAACAGTAAATGTCTATGAGGCCAAGCTTCTTTTTGTTTCAGACTATTTTAAAGATTTAAAAATTATGCTTAATAACTTTACTGTTTCTTTTTTTCTTTCTATGCACAAAACCAAAATACTTATACTGCTTGTGAATATAGGCTATAGCTGTTAGTTGTGTTTGGCCTCTCTTTAATGTGTGTTTGCCCCCACTCCTCATGGACACCCTGTAAAACAGAACGAAGACATTAGAGATTATAGTGATATCACATGTGGTTTTGTATGGTTTTATTTTTCACATGGTAATCTGTTTATGTTTCTTATTTTACTCTTCTCCCATTACTAGTTTTTCTTTGTCCTGGGACTCTGAAAGCTGTCGGTGATCCGTCCTTTCTATTTGAAGCGGAGCAACAAGCAGGCGCCTGGTGCAAAGACCCACTGCAAGCTGGTGACAAAATCTACTTCATGCCTTGGACTCCTTATAGGACAGACACTCTCATTGAGTATTCCTCCCTGGATGACTTCCAAAACGCCCGACAAACCATCACCTACAAGCTGCCCCACAGGGTGGATGGGACGGGATTCGTGGTCTACGATGGAGCTGTGTTTTTCAACAAGGAGCGTACCCGCAATATTGTGAAGTTTGACCTGCGGACTCGAATTAAAAGTGGTGAGGCGATCATCAATAATGCCAACTACCACGACACGTCGCCTTACAAGTGGGGCGGTAAAACAGACATTGACCTTGCAGTAGATGAGAATGGGCTGTGGGTGATCTACGCCACAGAGCAGAACAACGGCATGATGGTAATCAGTCAGTTGAACCCCTATACGCTACGTTTTGAGGCTACCTGGGACACAGCCTATGATAAGCGCTCAGCCTCCAATGCCTTCATGGTTTGTGGAGTACTGTACGTGGTCCGCTCCACCTATGAAGACAATGAAAGTGAGGTCAGCAAGAGTCTCATTGATTACATTTACAATACCAAACAGAACCGCGGGGAATATGTTGATATCCACTTTCCCAACCAGTACCAGTACATTGCAGCTGTGGATTACAATCCGCGAGATAACCAGCTCTATGTGTGGAATAATTTTTACATCCTGAGATATAATCTGGAGTTTGGCCCACCTGATCCAGCACATGGTAAGAACCCAGTCCCCCCACAATGATTTGTTCTGGAGACAATAATGTTAAATTGCGTTGCTGAAATCGGGATTTTAGTTGCTGTCAAGTACGCTCTCATATTTCTTTTCTTTGGTATTCCCCATCTATGTATCAAGTGTCACAGCTGACTGATTTTTAATTTAGAATCTAATATGTGCTAGATATGTCACGGAAGCTTTGGAGTGTAGGAAAGCATCTCAGGGGGTGAAGTGAGTGGGGCTCTGTGGTAAACAACACCTCGAAGCCAGTTACCATATCATAAGGGATCAGTATCTAGAGGATTTGAGGAGGTTTACCATTCGAGCGTTCCCTGAGTCCCTGGTGCTAAGGCTCAAGGGACCCCTGCTAGCAGATCCCTTTTTTTAGAGAGCGTAAGACAGGCAGAGAGATATATACTCTCACCTCTGGAAACATACATGCCTGGACAGGTGTAAAGTCTGGCCTGAGGCAAGGTGAGATCATTCCCCCAGTGATGCTGAAACTCCAAATCTCCATCAGCCATAGAAAAAATACTTCACACTCAGTAGGTGGAGTGTAACGATTCAAGGTTTTGTTTAAGGGAGAAAGAGGTGGTAGACACAAGAGAGAAGGATCTGTCACCCAGGGTCACATCAGTTATGTACTGTATGTTTTTAATTTAACTGTCAAAACTTGAAGGGTGACTAGTCTAGGCCTGCAATAGTCCTTTCACTGAGAATATAATAACAGTAATTATCCTAATCCCCTCCACACCCAGAGTCCTAAATCCACGTAATGCTCAACACAGTCAGTGATGAACCACTGAGGTCAAGCAACTTTTCCACAGATTATCCAAGAGCTCAATATTTATTAATGTGTTTGCTCGTCCACTTTTGTATTGATAGGACATGGGCTAGGGCTGCTAAATTGGGTTCAGCCAGTGGGACAGCATCAATTTGGCCAAACCAAGACAAGCTTGACTGTAACTAAGAACAGAGTCCAGGTTTGAAAGCAGAATTTAATATGCAGGAGGTGCACTGAGTAGGATACAGCAACAATCATGCAGAACAAGATAAAAATGTTTCCTTTTTTTATTATTCAAACTCTAACATGTTTGAAGTTAGAACATTTTTTAAATTAAAAATTTGCATATTACAAGTACATTTAGAGTGGGAATATGCCCTAGTCAAAATGTATTTCCTTATTTAAATCATGCCCAAAATATAATTTCACACCCTCATGCATAGAATTTACAATATGCCGATTTTAAGCAGTACTTCAAATTTGCAGTTTCTGTACCATGGCCACAGTATCACCTTTTCTGGAATCTAATCAAAATAAATGTGAGCATGCCTTTATATAGTTATATTCAGTAAACTGATCAATAGGAACATCTCTACAACAGTCTTATTTTCAGATTAGCTATTGAGAGTTAAACTTAAACTCTGTATAAACAGACTGCACACTCCATTGGTTTATTAATTCATTGAATGGACACTCATTACAGTTTATGGAGAAATTAGAGACTTTTAAAAGGATCTACCCTGAAATAGCATTATGTTCCAATTATTTGCGTGTCATGCCTCTGTGCTTGAAAAACATACTTTATAAGTGTTTATTTACAGTAAGACCTCCCAAGCACTTGAATGAGCCTACTCCTCTTCCTGTAGAGTGTGTCTATACCTGAAACAGTGGATTTTCTCCTTAGGGCTTCTGTATAGTCACATTTTTATTTTAATGTCAACAAAAACTGCTCTCTCTTCTTGACAAATTAGATATGAGCCTGGCCCTGCTGCTGACTAATATATGTTGAGTTGCAGTCGATGGGTGCAAGGGAGAGTGGTCCAGGATGATCATCAAGATGTCAATAAACTTGTCCTCCCACATAGCTGGTGTTGACACATAAATGATGGCACTTTTTTCTAGCTGTCATTGGACGCCCTCTCTGTGATATCTTGATGGTCGTTTCAGTGCCTGCTTCACTAGGCACTGAAACAAGCTATCAGAATTCTTTTGTGGTGTTAAAAGTTGAAGGTATGTGCTTCTGAGCAGCACAAAATAAGGAAAACTAAAAATGAAAATAACATTTCAGCTTTGGTCAAATCATCATAAACACATGGAGAAAAAAACAGATCTGAAAAACAGATTTTTCTTCAAGTGAATTTCAAAGCATGCACAGAAGAAGACTCAGCAATGTAATTGCTGGAAGTACGACTGATGCCGTATGCGCTTGCCATTGTATGTGGCACTTTCTACTTCACTTTTTCTCGAGTTCTCAAGTGCGCAAACAACCTGAATCGCTCCATCATGAAATGCAATCACAAAAAAGCGATGTTGGAACCCTGTATGGCAGACAGTTGGGTTCTTGTCAAGTCCAATAACCTCTCTCGTGTCGAGGCAAGATCATCTCTTGTAGGATTATAGAGTGGATGGGGTCACATCCAACAAGCGACTCCACTGGAAGTGGACATTAAATGGGTCAGTAACTCCCTCTTTTGGCTTCGGTCAACACCACAATAATCCACTCATTTAACCATGGCTCCACGCTTGTTTTCATATAGGAGCTCGTAAAAAGACATATTCCTTTGTCGCATGTTGTAAGTGAGATGATTAAATTGATTTAAATGAGGTATTCCCAGAGAAAACTCATTATGCACCCATTTCTATGGAGCGTTTATTCATGCCAAGCTCTGATATGTGGCCTCAAACCACTGAGTAAGCATATCAAAAGCTATTTTTTACCAGAAGTATGCATAAACAGACTCTATTCACAGCCTCTATGGGACACAGGTGAGCCTCGAAAACCTTTTATTTATCCCTTGTCGCAAAATTAGATTCTGAATCACTTCCGTATAAGAGCCCCCGGAGCTGCAGTTAACACCCACACAAATCAAGACCTCCTCTTTAATTGCTCAAATGTCAATACATTTACATACAGTCTCAATCTTTGCTACACCCTCAAATTATACATTCGCAAGTGGGGATTGTAAGGAAGAGAATGACCCAATTTGTTTGAAATTATAAGGTACGGCTCACTGATGCGACTTGCCAATTAGCTTACAAAACTCTGCATGTGGTCGAAACAATGCCCTGTAGTTTGTGTGTTATGAAAGTGCTTTACAATGCAAAAATGCTCAGCTGTTACAGATGCTTGTGAGTCACATGCATTAGCAGTCACCCCAGAGAGTCTACCTCTTATAGTCTGATGAATATACAGCTCTCTAATAAGCACTACTATGATTCATTCCTGTCTTCTGCAGTACTTACATAGAGGTCAACATGTGCATGGCAACATTTAGAGATAATGCAGACACACAAAGAGAGAGAAAGAGGGAGATATGGCTAGAGAGAGCGATATGGATACTTTTAGCATCAAGCTTTCACAGACATCTCAGGTGGTCAGGCACAATGGAAGAGACTCTCCTACATGGTCACCTATGGTAAAGGATTGGGATGTGTTAAAAATGGCCAATTTGTTTGTTTGCCTTGACAACAACTCTCCCCTCCATCTCCCCCAATTCCCTGTCAGCTGCCCAAGTGGACACAGCGGTGTGAAAGGAGAGGGTATTGATGTGGAAAATCACCCTCTTTGTTTTTGTTTTTCTGTCCTCCTGTCATACTCTCATTCTCATTGTTTCATTTCTCTGTCTGCATCCATCTTACTGTCTCTCTCTTTCATTATCTCTCTACTAGATTTGGTCTTGCAGTTTCCGTCTTTCTCTTTTTCTCCCTCCTTCTGCCTGTAGACTCATTGTTCTTCTTAGCCCCCTTCTTCCACGATCATCCATGGGCTTTGTCGTACATCTGGATATTTGCATTGCTGTGTGTGTTGGCACATATGTGCATCTGTTTGGCTTCTTTCCTGAAGTCAGGCAAAAGTCTAGGTCAGACTGTTCAAATCATGCCCTATGAGAGTAGTCCACACTAAATGACAGGATTAAGTAGTAAATCCTTAGCTGTGTCTTTAGGACGCTGTAGTCAGAAAACAATTGGCTGTCACGCACATGAAGATCAGTAATCACGCATGACACAGTTTTGTCATCCAGAATTATTTATCCACTGGTGGAATGTTTATATTTAATGGATATCATTACACATCACTTAGTTAAAGTTAAGGTAAATGGGTACAATGTGGAATGAACCAACCTTCCTGAAAACTGCATTTTGACATAGCTTCTAATATAAACTGCCACAGTTACTTTTCTAAGCGACCTCTTTCTGGTCCAATCTCACATTATTCTTGCACATTCTAAATTCCTGCTGGTTGTTGTCAGGATCATACAGATGTTGACTGACTACACAGGTCTGAGCAGCCAGGTCCAGACCAAATCCTCACTGTACAGAACAATGTGCAGCACACAGCTCAGAATGGATATAAAGTTCTCCTAAAGTGAGCTGCCCTTTAACTTGTGGCCTGTGTGTTGGTAGTATAGAAGGTAATTTCAGCAAGTTTCTTATTTTGTTAAAACCCCTTAAAGGTCTTTCTAAATGTCCAAATAACCTAGGTGTAAACTAGTAAGAATTTCTGGAATGGCAGCATTGGGAAGTATATTTTAGCAAAAGCCCCCCTTATTTACTGCTGGACTCCAACATTCAGTCTTTGCTAGTTTTCATTCCTTATTTCTCCCATGTAGCTCCCATGTAGAATTTTATGGTGTGGCGTTATTCTGCACTATGACCCACTGGTCTTATTATTCGTTGCAGCATGGGAATGAATTTAACTTAGGTGATAAAAGTGGGGAAATCCCACAATAAGGATTTACAGTCTTGTTCACAGTGTCTCTGATATTACATTGTGGGCTAATACCTAACCACCCAATGTCTCGGGGCAATAAAGGGTATTCAGCACAGGAGGTCAAGAGGTTGCCTGTTTCCTCAGAAATCTGATCATGATCTCTGCTGCTCCGCCAACACCGTAAGACATGAGAACCAGTTGTTGGCAGAAGGAAGACCATTTCACCCCTTATCCAGGAACATACCTCAGTATAATGTTTTCTCATAGTCCCAAGGTGCTAGTTACCACTACTCCTGGAATGTCTTACCCGCTGATGTTAAACTACTGTACACAGTGTGGCCAAATGATGTCTACCAACAGCGTACAAGTATGCAGGAAACAGAAACCTGGGGTTGTGATTTATAATGTCATAAAGAGTTGTTTTACATAAAAGAGAGAGGAGGGGAGTGTGATTATGGTTACACTGAGCCCTATAGCCAAGGGGATCCACAGTCTCTTGTTTGATTACAGTCTGACTGTGAAACAAGGCGTATTAAAAGAATTATTACTCAGACATCACAATGGTTCCCCATCACTCCCTGACACACGCCTTTGAGGAGATTTATTTCGCACAGGCCTGATTAGTGTCTATGTGTGCCAGTGTTTCTCTAACCTGTGCACATGTGGCTTTGCATGACTTTTTTTTAGTACACAGCTGTTTTAATGTGTGCATATAAATGCATGCTGTCTGTACATGGATGCTCATCTGTGTGTAAGTATGTACACCCCTGAAATAGACACTCTTCTGTGTGCACAGCATTAAATATCAGCCTAGTTGGCACACTTAGAGTTAATGCTTGAAATTTGAGGCACGTACAGTAGCGAGAAAGCTGCAAGGAAAAAAATGTAGGCTGTAGTCTGGCAGCTGCTATGTCTGTTCTCTATACTTTGGTGTCATTTTGTGTGTGAGGATGCATATGAATGTCTACATGTGTTTATAAGTGTGGTTGTGCTTACGTTTGTATTTGTAGGAGAGCACTCTGCCTGTATGCCTGTGCCTGTATGAATCAATGTGTTTGTACTGTGAGAAAGAGAAATACTGGAGACAGCAGTAAATAACATAATCCAGCTATTAGGTTTTGTTCCCTAAGACATGGACGTATACTGTACACACCCTTACAAGGACATGACTCGTGGGAAATTATATGAATTTTCACTCAGCTTTCTTCATATTTACTGCTGATACACAAGCAATCATACGCCATGTTCTCCTCCACAGCTACAAATGCATTGCAGAGTGAAAGACGTGTAATCCAATTTCCTTTGTGTATTATGGTTATTATTGGTAGATATCAAAATGCATCACAAATGTATTATAAATCATCACACTATTTCAAACTCAAGAGCAACTCGATTTCCATATGAACTTAGAAGCGAGGCTTCATCCAGAGAGGACAGACTGAAATGCATGTCTCATGCAACAGAGATACATCAGCAGCAGCATTAGCAGAGGAAATAATTTACACTTCTTTTTTTCACAGTTCAACACCTTATTTCAATTAACCTACGCTCTGTGACGAATGACTCGAAAGCTGATGGGTTTTTCATTTATTTTCCATCCAGCAGATTTTTTTGGTCCCCTCACAAAGAGTAAGCATGGCCCCTTCTGATGACAGGAACAGGCTGTGAATTGTCTGAGGTTGCACTGTCTCCTTCCTCTTCCACAAAACACATGATTCTTTTATTTTAGTACACAGTAACAAAAATTGGAATAAAGTGGTAAATCCCCTAAGCAGCCTCTCTTCACAGGGGAGAAAGCAGGGGGCCAACGAAGCCTAATAATTCTTTAAACTTTTTATGTAGCAAATTAGCCGATACCCTCCTCTGCAAGATAAACAGCACCTGATAATGTGTATGAAACATTACCCTGATGAACGACCATGCGGAGGTTACTGAAAGTGAAGCCATTAAGCATAATATAAAAGACACACATGCTGTCGGTTTTCATTTGTCACCCTGGCAAGACTACTCAGTCCTGAATCTGTGTGTTGCTGAGCGCTTATATGTATGCAGACAACACTTTACAAACCGTGCTTCTCTCCTGGATCCCCATCTCATTGTCTATCATCAATCCCGGACCTATAACTCCAGTGGTAATAACAGTAACACTGAGATACATTCAAGTGCAACAGTGTGTGAGCGTCGAATCACACAAAGAGGTTATGAATAAGTCTATCCAGACTATTGGCAGTAGTTTGGAGAATATCACTCTGTGCACTCACGCTCTGTGACAGCTAATTGAAGGTTCCCCTTGGGCTGAGTGCAGCACAGACATAATAATCAAGGATCCTGTCTTGGTTTTGCTATATAGTCCAAAACTGGGATTTGCTCCTTTTGTTATTATCAAAAAAATATAACACTGGAAAGATATTCAGTGGTGTCATGAGTGTGTTGCAACAGCGGAAAAATATTTGGTCCATGTTATGGATCACAAAAGGTATAGAAAAGCTGCAGTAGCCAGTCCGTACCCATCCCTCACAGTCTTGACTTATAAACTTATCCACTCAGACATCTGTGAGAAGACGTGACAGCCTGGGGAGTGTCCATTTTTGTACCTTTGCATTAATTCCTCCCAGCTTTTATTGGATTAAATTAAACCTAGCTATGGCATAAGGGTAATAAGATTATTATGTGGCTGGCAGGATTATGGGTTGACACGGTATGTACACAGGAATAGTAGTGGTCAGAGAGACTGCATTGTTTATGCAAAATCTCTCTGGGAAGTATAGTCTAAATTCACATTAGCCTCTTTTTCAGACAGGAAAGAGGATTAGTTTGCATCATAAACATGAACTCAAACCTCCCAACTGGATTATTTTAGCCCTTTACTTATGTCCTGTTCATAATATTTCTTGTTAATGAAGCTCTTAAATGTGCTGCTAGTATACTTTATGGTGGTGCACACCGAAACATTTTTTTCTTTTTTTTTTACAAAGCCAGCACAGCTTTTCTGTCTCATGCAGCACAGACATTGGCTCAGCAAATCCACCCCACATCCCCTTTCCAAAGCCAAAGCCATCCACTTCGCTATGGGGAAATCCTCTACCAGCTTTAGGAAAGCCAAACCCATTAGATCTCGCCTCGTGTTAACTGACTCTAACATTAATTACTCCCACAGTTTCATTGCTGATAGCAGGTAGCAACAAAAACATGAAAAATAACTTCAAAGACATGTAATTGCATATGTTGTAACTAGATCTCAACATCTCAGAGAGCCATGACAAGCAGCAGCCCTCTTGAGTGAGGGGTGTAGACAAGATACAGTTGTTAGTTGACATGCTAAAGGAATGTGCTTGGATTACAGCAGATGCCTCTTAGATTTATAGGCCGTAGATGTGAGACCTTTATCTTAAAATATGCTGCCCAACAGCAATTCATTTTCAGTTTACGTCTGTCTGGATTCTTAACTTTGGACCCATGTAGACTGGGATCTTATCAGTATGATCTGACTTACTTTGCAAATGAGAAACCTATAACGGGCCCCACAGTTTCTTGGGAATCTTCTGGAAGTTAGCCAAGCAACCATGACCCAGATGTTTAAAAAGAAGCAATCATTTCCTTTATACAGAGCTATAACATTACATGCTGCAGTGGATAAACTTAAACCAGATATTGGCAAGTATTTGCTTTCACCTCTGTGAATCTCCTCAGTGAGTCATAAAAAAACAAGGGTTATAGAAATAAAAGGGTATTGGTGCAGAATAGATCCCAGCATTTCTCCCAGCCAGCTAAATGCTAGTGCTGAAAGGACACTAAGCACAGGTTGTCTCTCAACCACTGTGACATGCCGTGCAGCTGAGAATTTCACTGTGTTGAGTAAAAGGATACAGACAGGGGAGGAGGGACGAGAGAAGAGGAGGTTGAGGTGAAACCAGCCAGCCAGCCAAATCTATCTTCAGCTAAGTGTCAAAACAGCCAGTCAACTGTGTACACCTTCATGTCACCTGCTTGTGTGTGTATGTAGTTCTATAGCCCGCACCAGGAGGGAGCACACACAGCCAGCTCCTCTGGTCAATAGAGCCTAATTCGCCACAGGTAGCAGCCAGACTCAAAGGTGATTTCCCTTCAGCTCAACTGTGCTGAAGCCTCTGATCCACACCGTGAGGCCTATGGTGATAGTAGCAGTGGTGTGTGTGTGTTTGTGTGTTTATGTGTGTGTTTGGTGCGACTGGGTGGGTTTGTAAGACCCATTATCCATTGGAGGCATTAGATATGGAGGCATTGCTGCCTGCGGTATGACTGCCTCTCCTCCAACCCACAGAAAGACAGAAACTGTCTTCTCCTACTCCAACTTGGTAACATTTTTTTCTGAATTTTCCTGTCATCATCTTCTGTGTGTACATCTATTTTCCACCGCCCCCCTTTCCCTTTCTCTGTCTGTCTTGTCCTGCCTCTGACTCACTGTCGCTCCGTTTCTTCGATGTTTTCACTAGTGGTTGTACTACAGAGAGCGACTGTGCTCAGCTCGAGCAGTGTAACAGAACCTCTTCACATTCTCTGCATGCTCTACAGGCAGCCTAATAGAGGAAATCAACATACTCAAATGTGATTAGATTCAGTATCACATTGCATTCCAATCAGTTCCTTTTATTAATATAGCTTATTCTCTTAGGTGAGGTGGAAGATTGGTGAATTGATGCTTTTTTTTTTGCACTTGATGGGGTTTATCAAATAGTTAGTGTTTATCAACATTTCGTCTATGAAATTCCCTGATCTTCTACTTTTATGAAATGTAATTACAGTGCTACTCACACTTCTCTTGTGTATCACATGAAAAATGTCTTCATAGTTTTTCCTTAGTGGCTCATGTTAAATGTAAGGAGTACACTATTTTCTCCTTTCCCGGGACTGGAACATATTGTTTTTGCCTGAGGCATTGCATGAGTTACTGCACACCTGCTTTATCAGAGTATGAGTTGTTGGAAGAAACAACTGTAAAATTAATGTTCAGGCACCATGGCCACACATACAGGTTCTGTGTTGCTCTGGTGAAATTTAATCAGCCATGCCACAAAATCTCCCAGGCAAGAATGATTGCCAGGCAAGAGGATGTTACTGTAATTATTGTCTTGTTCGCTGCAGACTGAGTGCCTTGGATAAGCCATAGTCAATGGGAAGGCAAATACGCCTGTTGCACAAAGCACTTAGCAGCAATTTACACAACAGGATACTTTGATGTATAAGCATTATAGTGTTGAACATGTTGAAAACAAATGTAAGTTCTGTTAAGGTTTAGTGGTACACGAGGGCATCTGTCCACCAGGAGGTCAGGTTTTGAACCTGATATAATCTATATTATGTGCATTTGGGGTGCCGCACTAATGGGCTGACCTCACGCTGCAAGCACAGGACAAACTAACATTTCTCTGTTTTTTTGTTTGTGTGTTTTTTACCCACAGCACAAATGTCAAACTCCATTTATCATAAAAGCAATGTTTTCTCCATTGGGCTCATCAACGTGACATAATAAAGCTTATCTCATGTATAATGCCTCTCTCTCTCTCTCTCTCTCTCTCTTTCTTCACAGCTCTACCACCACTGACTGAAGTCACCACGTCCCCTCAGACTCTGAGAACCACAACTACCACCACAACAACCACAGTGCACCGGGGTGTGGTCAACACTACCACCACAACAGCTCAAAAGGAGGGCAGCAGGGGAGCACCCAAGCCACCTCCTGTGATTCCACAGACTACTTCCCCTCCAACCCTAGAGTCCTTCCCTTTAGATAAGCGCTTCTGCGAGGCCACAGAGAAAAGAGACATAGTGTGGCCTCAGACTCAGAGGGGCATGCTCGTGGAGCGACCTTGCCCCAAGGGAACACGAGGTAAACAGGGCTCCCTCTCGCCTCAGAGCTGTGCGCTTGCTGCTTTCAGTATAACCTGAAGTATCCCAGGAGAACAAACGAGTTTGTTGATCTGTCTGATATTTTTGCGTACAAGAATGTTTTTCTCCATAAAGAACACCAGCTTTAAGGGAACACAGGGAACCAGAGAAGAAGAAGTTTATAATAGTAATAAATTAATTTAGTGTTAAGCTTTTGCTGTGTCATTTCAGGTTGAAACATGATTTAACAGTCTATAGTGACTGTGTCGCAGAGGAGCAGGCTCAGCTGTTTCTCCTGGAGCTTGCATGGAGACGTGCATTCCTCATTTATTGTGTGTGAAATCATGTTAGTGCTCAGAGTTCATCAGACACGGTGCTAATTAGGACAGAAAGAAAAAAAATGATACCACTTTGTAGCAAAAACAGGCACAGCGAGCTGAAAATATTTTCAGAAAATTATTTTGCAGAAAAAAATTGGTCACTCTTTTGTGTTTATGGTATCCAACAATTTCAGTTTAATTTGTCTGTTGACAGGATTTGACAGCAACAGTTTTACCAAAGTAATGCAGTGAGAAACAAAATATCTTTCAGGACCGGGACCGGGATATTTTTGTGTGTACACACAATGACTCTGGCTTCTTATTTGTTTAAAATGTATGAATTAGCGTGTTTGTAAATATGTTGTTTATGTGCACTTTCTTTGTTTTTATCTCTGCCCTTGTCCTTTGTTGCCTTGTGAAAGACTTCATGGGAAAATAAATTAGATTTGACCTGATTGAACTTGACTATTCTGTTCTTGTTTTCAGGCACAGCCTCTTATTTATGTGTCCTTTCCACTGGGGCCTGGCACTCAAACGGCCCTGATCTCAGCAACTGTACCTCCCACTGGGTAAACCAACTAGCCCAGAAGGTTTGTATGAGCTCTGCCTTACTGATTTTCCTCTAAGTGGAATGTGTTTCTTAAAAACATACAGGGGGTAGACAAATAACGGAAAAGCGACCTTGTAAAGGACATCAACAGTGTAACAAGGAAGTTCAACACAGTTACAACGATGGTAGCAAATCTGCGCAGGATTAATTTAAACAATGTGTTTGTCATGTATAAAAGAAATTACTTTGATATGTGTGTTTGCAACATTTATAAGACAAATTAAAAAGCCTTCAAGGACTATCCTCTGTATTAAAATAACAGATGCATTAGTAAAAAGAACTGCAAAGTTAAAGTGTATATAATGTAAAATTTTGACAGACTACAAGTTTTTACCTATTTTTACCTGTGTACCTCTATAACAACTTCTCCTTAAACCTCTTTTTCCGAACTGGCATTTCAAGGACTCATTCGAGTGTGATTTGATGTTAGAAACAGGGGTGTAAAGACTCCTCCAAGTCTGTCTTCTTGTATTCTTGTGAACATTATTCACTTTCTCCCCCTGCAGATCCGCAGCGGTGAAAATGCAGCTAACTTGGCCAACGAGTTAGCCAAGCACACCAAAGGCCCCATCTTTGCCGGGGACGTCAGCTCCTCAGTGCGGCTGATGGAGCAGCTGGTGGACATCCTGGATGCTCAGCTGCAGGAGCTCAGACCCAGTGAGAAGGATTCTGCAGGACGGAGCTTCAACAAGGTAACCACATCCACCAGGGAAAAAAAAGTGCTGAATTTTATTGTGCTTCACAAATTAATGAAGTAACACGGTTGTAGTTATTATTGTTTGTTTTGTGGAGCTGGCCCATTTGTCTCTTTCTTTTCAAAGACAGGAGAGCTGTAAGATGAGAAAACAAAACCAACAAAAGTACAAACATTTAGACTGACAAAGACCAGATATCTGTATTCACGGCAGCATCTCTAGAGCTACGGTAATGGCCATAAATTGGCTCTTCCAAGCGTAATACTCGCTTAAAATGTGTCAGGAGGCTTTGAGAAGAAATTATAGCATGTCATAAAGGTGTACCAAAGCACTTTTATCCTCCACCCTTCAGGTAAGCAGGTCAGAGGCACATGAGACCAGGCGATGCGGACAGGCTGGGTCGCTCATTTATGTATTTGTTAGTTTATTCATCCAGCATTCAGTCAGGACTTTGTGTCAACAAATCCTTTACTCAAGCTCATGAACTTGTATAAATTATGTGTCTGTATTTTTTATCTATTCTTTTTCTTTTCTAATAAAAAAGCTTCAAAAACGAGAAAGGACATGCAGGGCATACATGAAGGTACTGGAGCAATGCTTCTGCCCACTCTGCTTGTTGCCGTCCCCTCCTCTGTTTCTGTGCTAGTGTACTGTTTATGCCCCAGCCCAAGTTCAGCAGCATGTACCCTCTGCACTGTTGTGTACTCCCTCCTCCCTGTGCTTCCTGCTTTTTTGAGTAATTGCCTCGCAATCAGACACAAAGTGCTTTCTAAGTCAAAGAGAAGTTACTGAGGTGGCTTCTTGTCACAGACGTGTATATGTGTCTCTGTGGTTTTTTTTTTCTCCTATCTATGAGTTGACAGAGGTGGTGTATTTTGTTTTTATTGTTTTCCAAATTGTATGTTTACTCAAGATTGCACGTCTGGATGCATAACACCACAACTCAAACAGAGTGTTCTGTTCTTACATTCCTCATGTTATTAATTTGCTGAAGGATTTGCTCCTTTATTTCAATTTTTGCTTTTTTATCAGCACCTCCCTTCTGTATAAAATGCTTTTGAATGTTCTATCAAACACAGTTAACTTTACTTACTATTCAAGTCTTTTTTCCAAGGATCATCTTCTCGCCTTTCATCCATAAAAAACATCTTGTTTTACAAGGACAGGTTTTAGGTCACAGAAGTCATTTGTTTCATGAATTAAAGGTGCAAATTTTTAGCACTCTGTGGATAATAGGGTTAGTGAGGTCAAAACACTTTTTTCCCGTTTCGTGGCACGCTATCTGATTAGGTTCACACATCAAATATTTTTGGCCATATATATCCCTCTAACATTAGGGAGATCAGTGTCCTACACCTGCCACCAAAGTCACCCCCCCCCATGTGTCCTTTGGGAGGGTATTAAAATGGATCGAGCTAATTAGCTACTCGATGGCCATGTGCTCATAGAAACAAAAGAGAAAAGGGAAATAAAAAAAACATTACATACAGTGACACCACTTCCCTAAACATATCACATCATCATTTTGGTTGGTTGTGTCGATGTAAATGACAGCACTTATTTGACTAATGACAGCATGAGAGGATCTGATGTACAGATCGTTGATTCAGCAGTATCTGACATCTGCCATACTTGACGCAACATCACATTAGCTGCCCCCACCCTTTTCACCAGCCGTCGCCAGCATTGATTACCCGATTAGATGCATTGATTTGATTATTTCCTGAAGAAATCCTAGTGTCGTCTGGATCCTACACCCAATTTATCCACCGAGCTGCTCAGGTGAAAGAAAGTGTGAGGCTGAAAATATGTTTGCATCAAGGGTACAGTTCAAATATTAACATTTAACATCACAATATATTTGCAAACATTGCCTTGTCCTTTTGAGTGCTTTTTTTGCAAGGTGACTTTTTGTACGCGAGTACAAGGTGACTGCAGCTCAAAGTTAAAGTAAAAGAAAAATTCTACATGACAAATGTTTGTAAGTTTGTAATTAGAAATCTTTAATTAAGAACAGCTTTTGGTGATTTCAACTAGCTGTTTTTTCATATC
Source organism: Ctenopoma kingsleyae (assembly GCA_032353495.1). Classification (NCBI taxonomy): domain Eukaryota; kingdom Metazoa; phylum Chordata; class Actinopteri; order Anabantiformes; family Anabantidae; genus Ctenopoma; species Ctenopoma kingsleyae. The sequence goes on along the minus strand of JAUBNQ010000020.1, from coordinate 13,782,561 downwards.
CTGTTATTGGACAGACCTAATAGGCTCATTATATTGACCCTGAGCATTTGCCCTCATGCAGTGTCCTTGAAAAAGAAACTGAATCTCCAGTGATGCTCCTGTTTGTCTTTTCCTTCTGCAGTTTTCTCCCTCATCATCAATATTGTTTCAAAAATCTATTCAGTAAATGTCTGTAATTGTTTTTGTCAAATATATAAAACAAAAATGTCTTTCTAGTTTCTTTTGTTCTTCTTCGTCACATTCATTTTAATTCCTGACAGATGTGTCATTTCAGCACTGCATTTTCATTTCATTTCACTGTCTTTATGTAACTGATTATGGTTGCACACAAATATTTTTTTCTGGAGTTACTCAGATATTTTTGCTTTTGTTTTGTTTTTTTATCTGGACACAGGCCATTGTGGATACGGTGGATAACCTTCTGCGACCAGAGGCCTTGAAGTCCTGGAATGACATGAACAGCACAGAGCGAACACACGCAGCCACCATGTTACTGGATACTTTGGAGGAAGGGGCCTTTGTCCTTGCTGATAACCTCATGGAACCCGCCTTTGTCAAAGTTCCTGCAGACAATATAAGTAAGCAAAGCAGACTTTGTGGTAAGCAAATGACAAGTGTTCTCGACTGATGCAAGCTCAGTTAATTTGATTACTTTCAATTCATTGAGAGAGCGACTGTTGTGATGGGAAAACAAGGCCGGCACATAAAAAAGGACAATGTTTTCATAATAAGCGTTTAAACCTCGGGGGAACAGAAAAACAACCCATATTAGGTTTAACGAGTCGCTTACTGACAAAGTGATGAATATCAGACAATTAAATAGACTGGATTCTCTGATTGCGTACGCTTAGTTTATAAATGTATGCGTCTAGACCTTGTAACTCTATACATTAATGTGAACATTAGCCTGCTGTGGAGTCAGAAAACATTACATTGTTTATCCACAGCTTCCTTTACTCTTGCTTATTTTTTTCCAGCTGTTAGGCCAAATAAGGAAGACTTTTTCTTTTTAGATATTTGTTTCTTATTGCTGTTTGATTCTTATCACAGATGAATGATATTAGTGCTTTGTGACTCCTGTCGCTAAGCTTTAGTATGTGAATCATTGATATTAATATTTTTAACTGTTTCATGTTTCAAGTAGCCAGTACTGAGCAATATCTCATTCTCTTTTCCGTTCATCTTTCGTCTATAATCCATCCTTTTCCTCTCTGCACCTTTGCAGTCCTGGATGTGTATGTTCTCAGCACAGATGGCCAGGTTCAGGATTTTAAATTTCCACAATCCAGCAAGGGTGGCATCTCAATCCAGCTTTCGGCTAACACTGTCAAGCTCAACAGTCGGAATGGTAAGCTCTTTCTAACATACCAAAAAAAAAAAAAAAAAAAACGCTAGAAAAAAAAGCTAGTTCTGGTAGCTCAAAGCGCAATAAAGTGATTATGCTTTGTGTGAGAAACTATGAAATATTTGAGTGTGTGTGAGACTTTTTGCATTTATCTATAAAAAGGTGAAAATATTTTTTTTGTATTAGTCTCGGAGCACAGCAAAGGAATTTATCTCAAAAATCCCAAGGCCTGTGATTTTGACCAAAAAATGTGAGGCCACATTTAAAAGCTTTGACAGTCTTTGAAAGTGTATTTCTGTATCTATCATTCACACAATTTTTCTTATCCTTGCATTTTCTTTTTTGGAATATGCATTTAGTTGTTTAAAGAGTTTTTGTCCTCTTGTGGATATTTTGTTTTTTTTTTTCATACCTGTATTAAATCTGTCTCGAAGCTTGATTTTTCTCATCCATCTTTTCACTCTGCAGGAGTTGCCAAGCTGGTTTTTGTTCTCTACAAAAACTTGGGCCAGTTTCTCAGTACAGACAACGCCACCATTAAGATGGCTAATGAAGCTTATGGCCGCAACGTGTCGGTGGCCGTCAACTCTGACATCATTGCTGCCTCAATCAACAAAGAGTCCAGCCGTGTATTCATTAATGACCCAGTGATTTTTACCCTGGAGCACATTGATGTGAGTATCCCTGCTGTAAATGAATGGAGACACCAGGAGGGAACATACATAGTAGACAGAGATCTGCAGTTTGAATTGTAAAACTGTCTAGGTCAGTCTGCAGTTTATTTAAGTCACTGAACATCAAATTAAAGGAGTCTTTAGAACTTAAGTGAATTCTTAATGAAAACTAATTCTTTAATCAACATCGGGATATAAATGATACCCATTTTCTTTTATAGTGGGAGAAATTAACTCCTAGATTAGCCGTACAATCTAGGATGAAATTACTGGATCACCAATTATCTTTCGTCTTTTAACTTTGTCACTAGAGTTCCCAGAGGGCCGCGTGTGACTACATTTTTCATCAGAGAAACTGTGCAATTCCAAAGACATGCCGTCAAACAATTATGCTTCTCTGTTATTAAGGTCTCATATAGCCAACCATGCTTCAGTTGATTTGGGAAGCATGTGCCAAATGAGATACAACATATGAATTGCTTCATAAGAGCTGTGAAGTGAAAAATCCTCATCCATATCAGTGCAGAAAAATGCTTTGTATGAGTAGGGGGTAAATGGCCTCTGTGTTCTACATGTACTTCAATTTCAGGCAGTCAATTATTTGGACACTTAACCATATCTCTTGTTATCTGCAGATGGAGCGCTACTTCAACTCCAATTGCTCCTTCTGGAATTACTCTGAGAGGAGTATGATGGGGTACTGGTCCACCCAAGGCTGCAAACTACTGGACTCCAATAAAACACACACCACATGCTCCTGCAGCCACCTCACCAACTTTGCCATCCTCATGGCGCATCGTGAAATCTCAGTATGTCACATGCATTTTTTATATTTATCTCAAAGTTTTCTTTCAAACTTAACTGTAGTGCTGAAGACTTTGTTCTACTTCAGGAGCAAACTCCGAAAATCTAATCTGTGGTTTTAAATAGCTCCAGAGAGAAGAGCTGAGCAATACTGCAATGCAGAAAAATTTAAATTAGTTAGATCATTTTGTTTTTTACAACCAAACCTTTAAGATAACTAGGATATTTTAGCCAGTACTGCAGTTGTGTACACATAATAAGCTTATACTTATAATATTTGTGACATAAAATCTTTCTTCATGGAACAAATAAAATTACCATTTCTCTTTTTTTTCTCCAGGTTGATGGCAGTGTGCACAAGCTGCTACTGACTGTAATCACTCGCGTTGGGATCGTAGTGTCCCTCGTCTGCCTCACCATCAGCATCTTCACTTTCTGCTTCTTCCGAGGCCTGCAGAGCGATCGCAACACTATCCACAAGAACTTGTGCATTAATCTCTTCATTGCTGAGTTAATATTCCTAATTGGTATCGATATGACGGAACCCAGGGTAAGCCAGAACGATTGCACCCTATTGATTTGGTTGTGATTCATTCCCACTCACTTTATCTCCTGTTACCCCCAAAACAAAACAAAACAAAAGACCCTTTCAGAGTGAAATGGATGAGACTTTAAGCATTGTTTGTTTCTAACCTCCCCTGCTTGTCGCTGACATGACACGAGTGGGACAGCACCATTAATAAAAATTACTAAGGGGCTATGTCATACACATGACAGGTCTTTTTCCTCTTTCACCTAAAGCCACAGCTGCCATAGCTGCATCCATACCATTCTTTTCCACCCACATTTTCACTTCAATTTCTACAGTAGGAGAACAAAAACATTTTTCTGTATAGAAATAGGAATCAAGGCTTCAGATGCTGAGCTGTATGATTAAATCTACTAATTCAAACCTTACAATACAAATGACATTTAAATTTCTTCCATGCCGATGGAAAGTTAAACCTGTGCAACGTCAAAGCCCATGTGGTGAATGAATATTAATTTCCCCTTTTCTTCATTTTCACTGATTTATGTTCCACTGAATGGGTAAAGCTTTTTATCAGAGGGTTTTAATAAAAGCTAGAATATATGATATACATTTTTCAATGTAGAAATTGTATATCATATAAAAATGTGCTATGGAGATTCCACTTGTCATGTTTAAAAAAGTCACAAAAATTATGCCATTTGATAAAATCTGTGAAATATGTTTTTCCATATATATTAATTCTTTGATTATGTTAATTGCTTGTGATTCAGATTGGATGTGCAATCATTGCGGGGATCCTTCACTTCTTCTTCCTGGCCTCCTTTTCCTGGATGTGTCTTGAGGGGGTCCAGCTGTACCTCATGCTTGTGGAAGTCTTCGAGAGTGAATATTCACGGAAAAAGTACTACTACGTGTCTGGTTACCTCTTCCCTGCCATTGTGGTCGGTGTCTCCGCAGCTATTGACTACAAGAGCTACGGGACCACAAAAGCGTAAGTGTGACTTTCTGAGCAAATCCTTGGAAATGCAGAGCAGACACGCTGGATGCTTCTCTGTGTGGATTTACCTGCTGTGTCTGGATGTGGCAGCTTTTGAAAAGAAAGCTACTCATCATTTCTGCCAGCGCCTTATGTGCATCCCTGGAGACTACACCAAAACATTTGAGCTCCTTTTGCCAGGGATGGGAGGCTATTCAATTTTTTATGTCATTTGAGAGTGGCCGACAGACTCAACACTGTGGTTTCAGGGGGGCCGCAGCTACATTAATGCCTTTCTGCTCAAAGACCCTCTTGTGACCTCTTGTTTGTAAATGCTCTCTTAAAGAGAAGAGCACTGAGCACTGTGCAGGAAAAACCTTTTATGTAGATTAATGGCCATATCTCAACAAAGACCCAGCTATCAAAAGAGGCTACTTGGGGTCTTCTTTCCGTTTTGTGTATCTGTGTTAATGTTCAGCCTGTGAAAGGGACATTTGAAAGTGCTTCAAGTTAAATATTGACTAGAAATTACACACTAATGTCATTAACACCAGTAACCAAAAATTTCATTCATATTTGACATGTGTTTTTTTTTTTTTGTCATAGGTGCTGGCTGAGTGTGGATAATCATTTCATATGGAGTTTTATAGGGCCTGTCACCTTTATCATCATGGTAAGCTGTTTTATTTTACTTTGAATACTGAGACTGACAGAGTGACAAAGGGACTGAACGAGTGAGATGAAAGAGATGCTGGAGAAAGATAAAGGAAGTGCAATGGTTGAACTGACGGAAAACTCAACAGGGTTTTTGATCCAAGTCTCCTCAGTGATGACAGGTTAATTTTACAGCAAAGACAGATTTTGAGGCATCCAACAATTCTCTCTGCCTCTCACCACCTGACAAGGATCAGGATTTGATAGTGTCCTTTAACCTTGCACATTGTAGACATTGGCTAATGGCCATCAAGATAAAAAAAAAAAAGAATAAAAAATGGCCTCAAGGTGTGCATTTTACAGCGCGTACAGTAACATGGCACTGTTAGATTTTTTCTTCTTTTTTCCTCTGCATCTGCCTCCATGTGTGTTTGTCTGCCTGTAATAAATAGCAAGTAACAGTGTTAGGGAGAAGGAGAAAAGCGGCACCTCTCTGTTTGGTCAAGGACCATCATGGGTGAAGGACATACAGCATATCATATTGACATATGTCCCATTGAGGCATGCAATTATTTACTGGTCATGACATTATTATCTCCCGCTCCATCAGAGAGGCTCAGAAGAATGAGACCTTAGGGAGTCTTACCTCCCTGCACCAAAAAAAAAGAAGAAATAGCAGGTGGTATTCCTCAGATATATCCTCTCAGCCTACCACACCATGTATTGCTTTGCCCTCATGCACACTAAGGGATGAGGAAGCTCCACAAAGCTGTGCAGGAAGGACGGATGGTATTTGCTCTGTGCTGTGTTCATTTTTCAGCATAATGGTTGGCACTGTATCTACAGATGCAGGGACCTCTGATAAAAATCAAACTGACACTGAAAATATACTGGAGACAGGGGGCACCCATGTGAAATTCTAGTGAGTCTCTGCACACTGCTGGAAACCTCCTAGGAGCTTTCAAAGTAAATATATAGTACTTCTCCTCGTATTTTGTAACAGAATAAATAAAAGACGAACCTGCTCACTGGACTCCGTTTCACAGTTTCCTCAAAAAGGGACATTCCTACTCAATGTAGCATTTAAAAATAGAAGAGAAAGCGCTCAGAAGACCTGTCTTTAAGTAAACGGTGAAATGGCTGATCTTATTTTGTTGGTGCTGTTTTTCTCTCTGCGACTGCATTGAATGTGTGAGTTTATAATTGAGGAAGAGCTAACACTGTATTAAAACAAACATACATTTCTCCCTGTCTCAGCAAATGCTCTGTCAACCACACAGGAATATGTTTTCTTTCTCTAAATTGGACCCTCATTGTTTTTCAATCGTGTTTTGCTTCCATAATGTTTTGCACAAAAAAATGCGTCTGCAGTGGAAATGATGATCAGGATCCCGGTGGTGATGACCGGAGAGATAGAATCATGACCCTGTGAGGAGCTAATGTATTGTAGCAGAGCTAATGTGTGACAGGAATGAGACTTTGCAGCACTGGCTCAGGCTTCACACACTACTCATGTGTTTCTGTGCAACAATTGACTCAAAAAGACAAAGTACTGTGGAAAGGGGCATCTCAAGGGAGCATGCAGTAGCAAGGTTTGCCTACACCATCCATGACCCTGGTTTTTCTACAAATTGGCTTTGTCCTTGTCAATGAGGGAATATAAGAAAAAAGAAAAGGCACACTAGCAAGAAAAAAGAGAAAAACAGTGCTGCTTTGGCTTAGGCCTGGATTCCCCAGCACCCAAACCATGTTTGTGCCAAATAACACTGGTTTTAACCTACAGTGTTCATGCTTTTGTGTCATCTTTTTTGTCTCTTCTCTTCTCTCTCTTTTTTTGCTCTTTCAGTTTTGTTTTTTTTTTGCTCCTAGCTAAAATGGGCTCTAAATTCTGACTGAAAACAAAAGCTGGTGGAAGGCATTTAGATCCTTTCGCTTAGGCAGAGGTTGTCCCGTCTCTGGGCACAGGGGGTATTAGCTCCATGAAAGGGGAACATGGAAGTAATGACTGTTGGGGGGGAGCCATTAGTATGCTTGAGATAGCTTCAACACAAGGCCTTTTGGATCATGACACGTCGGGAGCAGTTCTTATCATCTGGACAGCTCCATCTGCACCTTTAATATTTTATCCCCAGCAGTTCATCTGGAGTTCAGTGTGTACACACACAGTCCACTTCAGAAAAAGCTTTCTCCTCACTCCCAGTGTGGCGAGGTGCTTCTGCATGGCTTGCAGTGATGATTCGGAGACAGAGAGACAGAGTGAAGGATAGTGGAAAGGCAGCTCCGCTATAGCGAGGGGGATCCCCCGGGAAGGGCTGCAAAAGCATGTCGGTGGGAGTGGGAACATGTGCCATGCTGCTAGGTTACTTTAAAGTACTGTGTCCCTTTCCTCTGTCTCATTGGATCCATGTCACCACTCCAGGCTGTGTGAAAGGGTTTTTCAAAAGTCCTCGCCCTCCTGTCCCTCCTCCCTCCCACTTTCCCCACTGTCTGACTCATGCTCAGGCTGATGGCTGATAGCTGTGAAACAAAGTCAGTCAGTGCAGTCTGTGATATAAAGGTTCACGATTCAGTTTTTTGTTTTTTTGTCCCTCTTTTTTACTGCCTGGGTTATTGTGAGCGGCTCCATGAGTTGATTGCATGTGGAGGGGTGATGTATTGATCACAGGCAGTCTTTTGATAGCAGTGTGCTCCAGAACACAGAGAATTTCTTTTTAAGAGTGAATGGCCATGGTCTGAGCCCAGCTCACAAAGGTCATTCATTTATTTCACACACAAATAATGCCAATGTGTCTCCATTCTTCTTTTGTTAGTGTTCAAAAGATAACATAATCCTGAAATGCGCTGTTTGGTATTCTGTTTTTTATGCCTTTTTGTTGCTAACATGCCACAGGAACAGCACCTAACATATAATATATTTGTCTGCTCCTTTTATATGCACTATTGGAGACACGCATTTCATTTTTTCTTTCTCAGATATTCCTTGTCATTATTTATACATGCCTGACTTGCAGTACAGTCTGGTTCGTCTGCTGTGGAGTACATGTACATGCTGTGTCAGGGACTAGCTTGGCCTAGAATAAATGTTTTTGAAGTAAATTATTTGGAGCGGCTCCTTGTTGGCCCATCCAGCCTTTGTGTCTCTAAATCACTGTATTGATTTTTAAGGTGCCGAATAAATGTGGCCAGAAACGCTTCACATAGTATTCTTGTCTCAACCTGATATGTGCCACTGGCTCCCTTAAGACTTAATGCATTAAAACAAGCAAGCAAACGCCATCTCCCTCTCCTTTTCCTGTCTCTCGTTCTCTCTCTCTTTTCAGCTGTCCATGCACAAGAATCGAACAAAATATACCTTATTCCCTCAAGCCTTTTGTAGTTCTGCATACCTTATAATATTTCACTATGTGCATAAAATGATATGCAGTTGTTGTGTACAACATGAGGGTCTCTTATTTCTCCTGCTTCTTTTCATTCCCTTTTGACTTTGTCAGACTGCTGCTGTGTGGCTGATTCTTTCTTTCCTTTTTTTTACTGTGATGGATTTTAATGCATTTCCATGCTCTTATTGATATAGAATGACACTAAATTTGGCGCCAGTCGGGCCGCCCGAGCCCAGCTGGAGCGATAGATGTTTATTGGATTAGTCTGTGGACATGCAGAGATTTGAAGGCTCTTCTCTTTTAATACTTATAGGCAAATTAACAGGTTTTTTTTCTCTCTGTCTGCTAAATCCTGAGTCATACATCTTTATGTATTAACACCACCATTATTCTGTTTTGACAGCTCAATCTCATCTTCCTGGTCATCACAATGTACAAAATGGTGAAGCACTCTACCACCCTGAAACCAGACTCTAGTCGACTGGAGAATATAAAGTAAGTAAAGCATCACATACTGAACCACTGAATTCTCTGTCTTATCAATGGTGTAACACTGGTGCTATTCTGCCACTACCCCCAGGAAAACTAAGGCTCTTTTACTCTGGAGGTAAAGAATTTTTTCTAACTTACTCATAATGTTTCATGAGGAAATGTAGTACATACCCACCTCCATGCTAAGTTTCAGTACTGGACTAGTACTGGACTGCTGACATTAAAATATAAGAATGTATTTCTCATTTGGAGTTAAACCTTTGATATTATCCAGATCATATGGAACATTTACCAGAGGAATCCATTATTATGACTCTAGAAATTACTAAGGTAACACAATTTAAAGACAACTATGAGTCTACACAGACTTTTGAATTGTCTTATTGTCTTTTGTTGTTTTCTTCCAAGCCACCAGCCACAGAGTTTCACTGGCATGACACACATCACTCTAAGACTGCAACTTAACTATGCACTGTTAGCTCTGGTAGGGTGGGGTACAGTGGAACAGCTACCATGTGTGTTTGCTGCTGGAACATGTCAAACCTTTTTTTTTATAGATCCCAGCTTCTAATCCCAGAAAAGAAAAAAAATTCCTTTCCAGCACAACCGCCACCACCCGACCACCATCCCCCTTCTAGTTTAGACTTTCTGAGTGGCCTCAGCATTTATGATGTGTTTTGCTTTGGGAAGGAAAAACTACATTTTCTGTAGCACTAATTGTTTTGTTTTGTGTTTTTTGCACTACTGTGAAAACAATATTTACTGCTGTTTACTGCAGGCTCCCTGTCAAGGCCCCTTCCAGATGGAGTTATATGGTTTGGTTGCTTGCAGTGACACAGCCCCATGTCAGTTTGCGCCATTATATTTCAACTTCCACCACTCGATGTAGGAGCAGCAGGGTTGCTATTTTTATCCTGTATTTGTTATTTTTACATTTTTCCTTAATGAATGTGTGCGACATTACAGCACTGTGGTAAAGCTGCAATCAGGAAGAAAAGTCATAAAAGAGCTTATTTAGAATTCTTGGTTTATTTGTGATCAACTACTCCCTCAGCAAGGAAGCCATAACATTTACTGAAGATGGTGGTGCTCGTGTTCATGTGAACTTGTTCTCAGATGTTAGAAACGATTTCTATTAAACTTGCTTTTACTGGAGAAAAACACGGTATACTAATATCTGTTTCCTTGTGGGGTTTTTTCTTTATGTTTGTTTGTGCTAAAGTTTGATTTGAGAATCAGTTTAACACCAGTGTCACTGCATGTTGCATGTGAAGGCAAATTTAACACACACCCTCTCCTTTCTTTTCTCCTACCATTCTCCTCCTCTCTCTGTTCTGTGATCCACACCAGTAATTATCGCGTTTGTGACGGCTACTATAATACAGATTTGCCTGGGTATGGGTAAGCTTTTATTATACATCTCAGATAATTTTACTCACACAACACCACCTACAAATCCAGTGGCATAAATGCGAATTCAGCCACTGATAGTGTTCTCTGACCAAATGCTTCACACAGACGTTTGTAATTGAATCAACAACAAAAACATAAAACCATCAGTTGTTATTAGACCCTTAATTTCATTGACCCCCCATGATTTACGTTGAATCAAAGTTACACATATTCAAATGCCGACTAACCCACACTGTTATGCGCTCTGACCTAATTGTGTTTCTTTCTTCCTGCTTATCATGCTCTCTAGCTATGAAGATAATAAACGTTTTATCAAGTAAGGACATGTTGCCCAGAACTCTCCTCCTCAGCCTGTAGTTTATTCTCTCTCTTCGTTTATTCTTCCTTATCTTTTCTTACTTTCTTTATTTTCCTTTCTTTCACCGGTTCATCCCTTCCCAAGCTGCAGCTTCAAAGCCACTCATCCACTGTCTTTGTGACTGTTCACTTTCACCATGTCCATCATCTTGAAATCCAGTGTTGTTGTTGTTGTGTGTTTGAGCGTTGAACTGTGACTGCTGTTGGTGTCTGAAGGCTCCACAGGACCTTCACACACAAGCCGGCGAATCTTCTTTTTCCTTGAAGTCTTTCCACTGCCTAGTTTCTCCAGTTCTGATAACACACTCACGAGATAAAGATTTAGCATATGATAGTATCTAATGTTTTTTTGTAGCTTGTTTTTAAACAAGCTGTGTTCTTTTATTATGTCGTTTATTGTGTTCTAACACATTCAAAGTTATTTACAGAAAACCAGATCAAAGTTTTGCTTCCTTGTAGTCTGTTTGAAAGCAGGAACTGCATTTGTGTTTGGGATGCAAATATGTGTGGTAGTGGTAAAGGGTTTGTGAGGGTTGTGAGGATTGTGTAGGTGTTGTCATTTTATTGTTTTCCTTTCACCTGGTTTACAACTCTTTTATTAGTTTGTCATAGTTTTAGTGATATTACAGTTATTATTCTGTCATGAACGCCTCTCATGCTGGATTGGTCCTCTCTTTGTGTTTGTTGTCCTTCAGATCCTGGGTCATGGGTGCCTTCGCTCTGCTGTGTCTTTTGGGTCTGACATGGTCTTTTGGTCTCTTCTTCATCAATGAGGCCTCGATTGTCATGGCATACCTCTTCACCATATTCAACACTTTTCAAGGAATGTTTATCTTCATCTTCCATTGCCTTCTCCAGAAGAAAGTAAGTGTATTGTCATCCACAGTGCCCACAATGTGTAATTTTTCATTCTAGGTGAAAAGCTTTTGAATGTAAGTTATGAAGGCCAAACCTTTGCACCGGTGTGCTGAATTGAGCTGTACATACTGATATAAAGAACAAACACTGCTTGCTTCAAGATCTTGGATAATTCATATGTAAAGTCAACATTTTATGTAAACACTCAACTGTTTGCTCACACAGGTCCGCAAAGAGTACAGTAAGTGCTTCCGCCACACGTACTGCTGCGGAGGACTTCCAACTGAAAGCTCACATGGTTCTGTAAAGACTTCCACCACTCGGACTAGTGCACGCTACTCTTCTGGGACACAGGTACGCCAGCAGCTTCATACAGTAAAAGACCCAGTGTCAAAACACAGAAAAACACAATGTTACAGATACAGACACAGCTCATTTACATTGTTATGAACCCCAAAGCTTAACAATTGTTCATGAGTATGTAGTTTCGTTTCGAGTGTGTAGTCATGGCACAAAAAATGCACATCATGCATTTTAGCTTCAGAGGCAGATTAAGAGACACAGACATTATGCCGCATTTTACAAGCAGCATCTGCTGTACTGCATGAGTATCTGTCTTCTGTTCTGCCCCCTTTAGCACTTGCTTTTATCTTTTTCTCACTAACATCATGTGCATGGGAGAAAATACTGCACTCTTTAAAGAGCATTGCAAGCACATTTTACTGTGGGGAAAGCCAAAATTGCAAAATAAAAGAAATGCTATATCCCTTATTTATTAAAGTCCTTATTAAACAATACCTCCAGATGTCCTGTGCTTATAGAGGAACATCCCTGGCACACTTTAACCTCCAGCCTTATTTAAGATACTCATGGCTGGAGCTGAAGTTGTTTAAAAGTTGACTTAAATAAATTAAGTTCTGAAAGAAAATTAGCCTTCATACTGCCCATGTCTCACCACTTAGTAGTAGGCATGTGAGAAGTAATATAGTGTGTACATAGGGAATAAATGAAAGTTGATCTGAAAGGTGAGTGGGCTTGTTTAAAGTCCTAATGACTTTCCCTTGTTGACCTGACAGAGTCGTATCAGGAGAATGTGGAATGACACCGTAAGAAAGCAATCCGAGTCCTCCTTTATCTCAGGTGACATCAACAGCTCCTCCACCCTTAACCAAGGTCAGTTCACACCTCATTTCTCTCCACATGCACACCGATGCACATATTTCATCATCCACCTAAAAATACTGTACCTCCTTCAAGTCTCAATGAGCTCACAGCACTGTACAGGATCCTTCTCTGGTAATAGTAATAAATGCCTCCAGTTTGAGAAGAAGGAGCAGTGCAATAAAAAAAAAAAGTAAAAGATATAGGCCTTTAGTCTAGTCTCCCTGTTCTGCCGGGGAAGGATTACAAAAATCCGTCCTCAAATTCTCTGTGCGCTGTCATTCTGGACAGTAACATCAGTCTCAAATTGGGGCAAGGCTAGAAAAATGTTTTTTATTTAAGTGCTTGTTGTCCAAAGTTCATATCCAGGCTCAGGGGAACACAGACAAAACTAAAAACAGAGAGAAAACAGAAAATCTCGACACGTGTAAGGTGACCTCTCTTACTTTACATGGGGATTTATGAGGGGAAGGAGGGAAAAAAAACTGTCATTTATTATTTAGCTTGAGTACAAATATGATGATGAGAAGATGATGTTCAACTCTGGCTGACCTGGAGTGCTTAGTGCGTTGTTAGGCTTTCTGCTGCCTCTGAAATGGCTTTCCAAGCATGCAAGGGAGAAGAGGGTTTACACCAAGGCAGTTTAACTTTGCTCCCTCCTCTCCCCTTCTCTTCTGACTCGTGTCACTATTGCTCTTTGCCTCCTTTTTCTTTTTTGCTGTCAGTTCCCACAAGTTAAAACATTACACTGAGGGCTTTGAAGCACATTTTAACTGGCTGATACATCAGTAACAATATAGAAGTAGGACTTTTTTCCAACTGTACCATTTCCTGAAAATGTTAATGTAAAGGTTGGATATTGATCACTCCAGGGTGTAGTAGACTTGTTACCCTGGAGAGTCAGTGCACTAAAGGAGGGCTCTATCTCCTGGAAGCACTTCCCTGTCATTAAAATCATCCCTGGAGACTTCCCAACATGACAGATGGCATTTAACACAGGTGATAAATGGCAGTGGAAATACTTCAGATCCTTAAAACACACCACAAGCTGGGGGGGAAATGAAAGGAAGATGAGTTCTGGAAGAAAATGGGCAATTTGAGTCTAAATAAAGATTTTGATATCAAAACTTAGAAGAATTCTGCTCTCTCTAATAGGGGGCATTTTATATCTGTGCCTGTTTCAGTCATAGAGAAGCAAAAGACTGTTTTTCTAAGTTATATGTGCTTAAAATAATATATTATAATTTACTTGCAAGTGAATTACATTTCTGTATATATAGTAATGACTACGAAATTATGAGCACAATTGGTTGATTCTTTTACGTAATGGCTTCTGAATGACCAGTAGAAAAAATGAGAAACAAACAAAAATGGATTTACCTATATGTTTAAAATCTGCTACATAAAAGGAGGGAGTCTGAAATATTTATGGCACATGCTGAATTGGTTTGTAGCTTCTCCCTGGCTGCATTCTTGACTTAAAATAAAGACTCCAGTTTCTGATTTTGGCGGATCACCTGTACCTCAAAAGATGTACACGCTTTTCTTCATGAAACTTTCAATCACAGCTGACTGCACCGGACTTATTTTCTCCTCTTCTGTCTTGCCACTCCAGGAATGACTGGAAATTATCTACTAACAAACCCTCTTCTTCGACCACAAGGCACTAACAACCCTTATAACACCTTACTGGCTGAGACAGTTGTATGTAACACCCCCACGGCTCCAGTGTTTAACTCGCCAGGTGTGCTTACGTAATACTTTCACTTGCTTTCAGTCTTTTCATTGTCTCTTTGTCTTCTTTCTTTATTCTTTGTCTCTTAATTTGAGTATGAAAAGCAGGATGTCTGCAGTATCGCTTTTCCTCCTGAATCATTGTCTCCCAGATGCTTGATACAATATTTAGTTTGTAAGTGTGTGTCGCGCGTAGACTGTATACATTATGTGTGTGTCTGTGTGTGAAAATGCACACATTTTCATGTTGAACAGAGATTTTTGTGGTTCGTGTCGATCCACACTCTGTGTTCTCATATTTGTCTTATCCAGACTCTGAAGGGACATAATGATTTAGATCGGAAAGAGATACTACACATTCTGCCTTGAGATAATGTAAACAGTGATGTAGACCTGAAGCAGTAGTGTAAACTGCATGAATATTAAGATTTATGCTCCTGAGATTATCAGGTGATTTATTTCTGTGTTTTACAGGGAGCGTTCCTCCTAAAAACATTAAACATGCAAGAAAATCTCTGTTGCTTAGTACAGATCTACTTAATGCAAAACTTGCATTAAGTTGTATGTATAGATATAATTAATCTCAATTTCATATAGCATTTAAGCATATACCACACTGTAAAACTGTCCTGTGATTATGTGTGCTGCTATATTTTAAAACTAAAATGGCATCTTTTGTCATGTTTTGTGCTTCTCCCCTGTGCTTCCCTCTAGTGACCTACAGAGAGACAAGTATGGGAGTAAAACTTAACTTTGCCTATCAAATGTAAATTTTTTTCAGCATGCTTATTAAAAACAACCAAAACCCTGGCACAATCACTGGTTTACTTTAGGCCATTAACACACACTCAGTGAGCAAGTGGTTCACAAAATTATCTACCCAAATTGTACTCTAATCTGAAAAGAAAGAAAATACTGTATATCTTTAGTCATTTGAATTCATCTTTAAGATCTAACAGCTTTATCGCAAATGCCCATGACTCTGCTTCTCTCTCTTCTGCTTAATTTGTGATTTTAATCAACCAATACTGTGTTGCTTTTTTTCTGGCAGAAAAGAGTGTATTTATCAGAAAGATTTCTTTGTTTCCTTTTTTCCCCCCTTTCTTTTTGTCTATCGCCCAGAATATGTGGCCTCCCGTGGCATTCAGCAGTCTCAGTGTCCAGTAGTATTCCCCTCACACCCTTCCAGACAACACCTGTCTGGACACTAAATTGCCTCGTAGCATGCATAAACACATGCATGTCATGGTAGCAGCTGTTTAATTTTCCTATAGTCTCTGTTTTTATAACTTCCTTGTCATTTTTCTCCTATCTCTAGTGAACATCAATTCTTAATTCTGGGACAAAAACAAATGTTCCTGTGAAAATCATTCTTCATTTTAATTTGGATAACCCTAGCCATAGCAGAGCACGGTTTTCCTTTATCTTCTCTTTCAATCATAGCATAACTAATATTTATTCTTTTTGCTGCTGCTTTCCATGACCTCCATGCTTTGAGAAATTCCTAACATGACCTTATCTGACCTCTGCAGCGGCTGTGTTATTCTTGAGCTGTTCTGCTAGTGACTGGGGTTTCACTGGGAACTGTCACTGTGACGGATGCCAAGTGCTGGGCTGCGGGCAAGCTTTGACCTTTGCCAGCTTTGGGTACACAAGCTGCCAACTAATGGACAGAAAGTGTACCAACACAAGAAAAAATGCTTTAAAAAATCGACAAAAAGAAGCTTTTGCAATTAATTCGTAAAAGAAAAGCTGTTTAATGCTTGTTTATTTCATTTGCTGAACCCTTGCTCTCGCTAAGTTGCAGTTAAGACTTTTAATTTACATTTTGTTGTTCTTTTGAGTGATTCTTCTTCATGTTACAATAAATCATTTTACTTTCTTTTGTACATCAGCTGCTCTTAGACCAGATAGCCTGAGCAGACAGACATGATGTGAGTTGTCTAAAGTGAGTCTTTTCACCTGCTGTGTGTGGTGATGGTGGAGTGCTGCTTGTGGGCTCCCCTTGTAGTGAGAACAATTATGGCTGTCCCATGTTGATACATGACTACTTTTCCTTCTCTGTCTTTGTCATTTATCCCATCTCTGTCCTTTTCTTTCCCTCGGCACATCCAACCTATTAGTTGCTAGAAAACCTGTAAGTGTTGTAGCTTGCCCGTTTGTGGCTTCATACTTGTGGACATCTACTTTTGCCCGGTGTGTTGTGATGGTGATTACTGTTTCAGTTTGTTTCTTAATGTTGTTTGGGATCTTTTTCATTGCTTTGTCACTTTTGTGGCAGACTAAAATGCACAGTGCTCTGCTTTTTCGAAAGCAATTGTTAAAAGCAAAAGTCAAAATGTATACGTGAGAAAGTAAAATGATTTCTCATTGCACATAATGCATGCCTACATATTGTATGTTAAGGATTGTGCCTAACTAACAGATTTATGGCATGGCTTAATTTGGCTTGAGTTTTCTATGTGAAACTGCATCCTGAACAGCATTAAACTCTTGCTTGTTTCTTTCATGGCTATTGTTGTTGACTAATGTAAAATCCCCTCACATTTTCCTCTCTTTCCAGGGCACTCACTGAACAATGCAGTGAGGGATACAAGTGCAATGGATACTCTACCGCTAAATGGTAACTTTAATAATAGCTACTCGCTCCGCAATGGGGACTTTGGCGACAGTGTGCAGGTAGTAGACTGCGGCCTCAGTCTGGATGATGCTGCCTTTGAGAAAATGATCATCTCCGAATTAGTACACAACAACCTGCGTGCCTGTAACAAAAGCCACCAACAGCAACAGCACCCCAGTTTACATCATCCACCCCACCACCAGCAGCCCCCACAGTACCACCATCACCACCACACGGAGCGGGCTCCGCCAAAGGTGACGGTGGTAGGTGGCAGCAGCAGTGAAGACAACGTTATCGTAGCTGATACGTCATCTTTGGTGCACATGGGCGACACAGTGGGCCTTGAGCTGCACCATCAGCAGGAGCTGGAGGCGCCGCTCATCCCCCAGCGGACTCACTCCCTACTATACGCACCCCAGAAGAAAGTGAGGACCGATGGGGGAGTTGATACCTTTGTCAGCCAGCTGACACCCACCAACCCTGACGATAGTCTGCAGTCCCCTAACAGAGACTCCTTGTACACTAGTATGCCTGATCTTAGGGACTCTCCATACCCCGAGAGCAGCCCCGATGTGGTGGAGGACCTGTCCCCCTCCAAAAGGAGCGAGAATGAAGACGTTTATTATAAGAGCATGCCTAACTTAGGGGCTGGCCACCAGCTCCAAGCCTATTACCAGATAGGCCGAGGGAGCAGTGATGGTTACATTATTCCTATTGATAAAGAGGGCTGCATCCCTGAAGGCGATGTACGGGAAGGACAGATGCAGTTAGTGACAAGCCTTTAAATGTATTTAAATCATCCCCAAATCTCTTCCTACCCTTTTGCAGCCCCGACCTCTTGGATGACATACTAGTGAAGGAAAGGGAAGTGTTTGTTTTATTTTTTAAGAGAGCCTAGAAGCACCATCATACACACTAGTTATTTGCAAACCTCCCCATCTGCATTGCCATCTCCTTTTCCCCAAACATGCCACTCTTACCACCTTTCCTGCAGACCAACAGACTTGGTGCACAGTGATGGCAGTGCAAAGTTTTAATGAGACTGTACATAGAGCGCAGAGTTGAATTTTGATTTTAAGAGACAAGCCAATTATGTATTTAAATGTGCTGCTGCTGTTGAATGATTGAGAAAATTTTAAGGTACGAAAATAAAAAGACAAAAAAAAGAAAAGAAACATTACTGGCAACATCAGATCATCGGTTTCCTGGTTAAAAGGTTGTACATACACCCCCCAACATCCTCGTTGAAGCCTCTTTTTTTTTTTTTGCGTTAGCAAAACAACACCACTGGACCAGGACATGAACTATGTTTGGAAATGTTCCTGATAAGACTTTTAGAAAAGGAATATAAGGTCCTGGTTGCACTGAATCGCTCTCCTTCCCATCATGAAGTTTGGATTGTATAACCACTAGCAATCAAGCCCCTGGCCTTATATTTTCTCAACTGTACATTGAACTGTTGTCAAAGAAAATGGCTAAAATATATATTTTGTTGTATTGCTAGTGTAAAATAAAAATTCATGGGAAAACATAAATATGAAGAAGCATTTTAATTGCAAAATTTAACGTTTGAGAGACTATTGTGTAGAAGTTGCACATATGTTATACAGTGTGTTTATGGTTCCAACACTTCATTCATTGTAGTATGTTTGAATATCAAGGCTTATGACAAGAAATGAGGATTCAACAAATTACAAAGATGCATTATCACTTTTTCCACTTGTGAACAATGTTTTTTGCTTACTGAATTTCATTGATATTGCCCTTTGAAATATGTTTATTTCATTTTGCCACAGTGGCACTACTTAGTCGAATGGGAATGCAAAAGTAAAGCGAATTAAGAACTACACAGTTTTTTTGTGTAATTCTGAAAGAACTAGATCTCTGTAACAGTTATGGCAGAGTGATGGGAAAGCGCAACTGAATTGAAACCAACTTTTGACAATAAAGTTTCTATCATAAATGTAGTTCTTCCGCCTGGGTTTGGACACTTTATTTATTAAAATCTTTCCAAAAAATAAATGGGAAATGTGTGAATATTTTTCAGCACTGGTATACATGCTCTACTGTAGCTCATGTTTTTCTTATGTAAACATGTTACTAAGGGGTTCATCACTTAAGACTGATGTAAAGTTCAACACTTGTTTAACAAATAAAATAAATGTGAGATTTTTTGTCAAATGCCAGTTGCTTTTTAATGGTTTGTGTTTTTGGTACTATTTGAGAAAACAGGTTTAATTATTTTTGCTGTGTTACAAAATACACTTTTGACTCAGGTTATACTGTAAGTAAGTCCCAAGCACCTCGAAATATAAATTGGTGAATTTGTTTTCTAGGGGATTTATTTGCTTTTTGTTCTGCTTTTGCTTCAATCGCTGCAGAGTAGAGAGAGCTCATTTCACCATGTGTTAGAGAAGCCAAATCTTTCCATGTGATTCAAAGATGCAAAACTCAGGTAGGAAAATTTCATTGTAAATGTTCCTCTGTGTGGTTGTAACACGAATAAAGGTTAAAAAAATGACACTGGTTCACAGCATTGTCCACTCAGTAAATTATTAAATGAGCGCTCATCCTGGCACCATTACGAAGTCTGACACTACCGAAATCTTGTAAGATCTTACCTTTACTTGCCGTGTTGGAGTGTAAACGTGTCCATGGACCTATAAGGGGTCAATGTTATACTTCATCGCAGTTGTAGAAATATATTATACATCATATGTCCATGTGTGCTCTAATTAATGTCTGCTGCTGCAGCCCACATTCACGTCCTGTACGGTTTATGCCTCAGGTAATGCTAATTTATGAAGCATTTTAATATAACACTAGTTGAAGCAGAGTGACAGCTCTCAGCAGGGAAGCTGGAAATTGCACTGTTTGGCACTGAAGGAAATGACTTAGAACTTAGCAAAAAAATGCACTTTATGTCAGAGCCAGTGCACATAATGCTTTGTGGGCTGCATGTTGTTTTGACTTTTTCAACAATTATGTGACATTTTGTGCAATTATCTGAGGCTACAAATTGTCATAAAAAAAAATTATGTTCTTTTTTGTGATCTCTTGTACAGACCCTTTGAATGTCAGTTAGGAATCAAGTGTTGAGGTGATTGTTGACTGTTGAAATGGCAGACATAATCATGTGCATAATAATGAAGGGAAAATTATATTGATTTCCATCCTGCATTGTAAAATTTGCAGCAACATTTCATCTGTGTATGAAAGCCCTACTCAAATACAAAGTTCTTTCTAAAGAATCCTTTTTTAAAAAAATATAAAAACAAATATTATACATCTAAAAAAAAAGGCACCATTGTAACAAATTGTAATTTAAAATGTGATAAAGAGACAGTTTCTGTGTACAAGCTGCAGTGTTAAACTTCTCTGTTTTCACTGTAGCAACCACCAATAGAAATGTCTCATTGTGAAACGTAATTTGAAAAGTTGTAGTTTTGCCATTGTTCATTGTTTTTGTGAGCTTAAATCACTCTTGGAGCTACCTCTTACAGCATTTTCTATTTACCTGAAGTAAAAGAGCATCTGCTCGATGCAGGAGGATTCTTTACTGCAGAATCTTACATTTTTATGACAAGAGTCAGTAGTGACTCTCCTCAGCAGATAAACAAATAATTGCCAACCCTTTCCTCACCCCACTCTCTAACTGCTGTTTGTTTGTCCTACCACAGTGACCTTAGAGGAGGATAAACTTGGCCGGTAAGCAGGTTTATTTTCATTATTAAGGGCAGGGAAATACGATCTTGGATTGGCTATTTGTCTGTGACAGGGAGTGTGGACTCGGCACCCTCTAGCTTTGCGTGTGGCCCCCTCAGCACGTAGGAGCCTCTCTAATTCCCCATCTTTTGCTCAGGGAGAGACTCGCCCTTTGTCAAACATTGATTCAAAAGTAGGCCAGGAGCCAAGGGGCTGAGAGCTTGGTTGCTCCCACAGAGGAGCAAGTGTGCCCCTGGAAACAGAGGTAGAATATACTGTCAGCAGAATCGGGGTGAAACTGCTAAAGAGGTATGTGTTATTGACAATCCAGAGGCATGAGACTAATGCATGGCCAAATATGAATATTTGTTATGTTGAGTCAGAAATAACTTTAAGTATCCAAGGAATTCCTGAAGAATATGATCCAATTGCATGGAAGCAATTTTCCTGGTGATCAAAGGTTGTTTTTTTTTTGTTTTTTTTTGCGGATGCCATAAAGCACTGAAGGTGTACCACATGTTTCTATGCCCTCTCTGGGAGACAGCAAGACTTTTCCTAAGAGAACTTTTAGGGAAAAAAGTATTTTTGTCACACACATTTAATAAACATTTAATTAACTAATAATCTGTTTAAGACAACCTGTGATAAGCTTCATCTGCTTAAATAATATTTCTTATTTTAATTACACCTCATTACCACTTTTTTGGCTTTTTACTCTATTTCCCACTTTAACAAGTAAACATGATGATTGTACATATTTTGTAACAAACTAAACCAACTCATTTGACACTTATTTTAAAAACACTATGATTAAATAAATTTACATTTATGTGTTTGTTAAAAGTTCAGTTTTAGAAGTTCAATTTCAAACCGTGGGGATTTCTCTGAGGTTATCAATAGCAGTGGCAATGGCTACTGCAGCAGTTTTTCCTATGAACTGAAAACACAGTGCTAATTATAGATGCCATCAACGTGGATGAAAGTGATTGTGTACAAGCAAAGGAAAACCTCTCAACAACACAAACAGTAACTGGCAGTGCAAAAGTAACTTCCCAAACTCTTGAAGTCAAAGGGGACCATTTAACTGCTCACTCTTTTCTTCCCCCAGCCTCTTTTGTCCTGTCCCCAACTTCAAATGTGCAGATTTGCGGCCCATGGGCGACTTAGATCCGGTCCCGTCGAGGTGAAAAATCCAATTAACCTGCAGCTCCAGCTGCCTTCGTTATAATCCCCTCCCATAATTATGAAATTACCAGATGCAGGATTTCAAATGAAAAAAGGATGAGAGTGACTGGCTCAGAAAAAAGGATGAAATAAACCATTCCCTGCCAGTATAGCGTTCCAATTTACCTCAAGGGGGAACAGCTAATTCATATGACTGGGTTTGAAGGTGAGACCTGCAAAAGCCCTTGTAATCAGAATAAGAAATATCCTAACACAAACATGATGATGGTTGGATCTTTAAATAGCCACTGAGATAATGTTGCATGTTTCATAGAGTTTTCAAGTGACAGTACAAATACACCCTGTAATCTACACTAGATGATACAATGTAGTATTAGTTAGTAGTATTAAAACCTTTTATTTGAGATCAATCATAATTTTAATACAGTTAGACAATGAGCTGCTGCAGTGAGGTAAACTATTGCAGTGTACACCAGTCGGCTGCAGCATTAAAAGCACATGAACACGGTCTGCAGCTATGTAGCACGCTCGATGCAACCATGGGCAGCGTTAAATTTTTGCCATGCTGAACTCTGTCCATCATAACATTATGTTGTTCACAGATTCATAAATTATTGTGAAAATTGCTTCAACCTTTCAGCTACAGGAGTAAAAAGTAAACTTCTCTGTAAAACAATGCACATCACTTTGGGATGTCACCCATTCATCCGCAGACTTTTATATTTCTCAAAGAGCTACTGTGTCTTACCTTGCCCTTAGTGCAGACTCTTTCATCGCAATGCTCAATGAAATTTGAGCCATAGGCTGTCAAAATATTAAAACCTTGAGCTACTATAGCACACAAAACAAAAGTCATTGATTCTTCTACTTTTAAAATAAACCAAAACTTGAGTTTCTTCAAACACAAAAATAATCGAATTAAATCATCCAGTAAAACAAATACATATTCATCTTGTAAGTAACTGAGCTGCATGATAATGCAACTAACTATTCTGATAGGAATAAAACCAAATAAATCTAATAATTAGATAATTGAATTAATTCAGTTGAATTAAAATGCAATTCATCATTTATTTTTAGATCAAATAATTAGTCAGAGTTGATAGTTATTCTGCCTTATCCTTATAAAATATCATTTGTTGGCACTCATCAGGAATATTTATAATACATACAGTCCATTACAAACTGGAAATCCACTATGATAGAGTTTAATAAATAGTATGATTTATCACACTGTTTCTCAGTAAACTGGGACAATGCATTTTTCCTTCATTTGTTTAGGTTCTTCTCTGCAGAAAGACTCCATCTCATCAGTAGATCTAACATTTGTCTGATAAA
Organism: Ctenopoma kingsleyae; assembly: GCA_032353495.1. Lineage (NCBI taxonomy): Eukaryota > Metazoa > Chordata > Actinopteri > Anabantiformes > Anabantidae > Ctenopoma > Ctenopoma kingsleyae. The sequence continues at coordinate 13,759,333 of JAUBNQ010000020.1, read as the reverse complement.
CTCATTGGCATTCACTGGAGGGAAGCCTTGAGCAATAACTACAGGATTTCCTGCTGTGTACAAGCTTCTGCAGGCCAATATAGATAACTCACTCCACACCTACTATATTCCAAGATTCATGCAAATGAATCCATTATTCTGCTGTGTTCACACAGCATCAACTTTTCTATTCATCATTCAGCAAAAAGAGAAGGAACCTGAACAACTTAATGGACGCTCACCTACGCTATTTGCTTCCTAGGGGTAACTACTTCCATCTTTAAACTCAAAGTGCTGTTGTTATTACAATAAACAGTTCAGAGATACAAAAAACACAGTTTAACTCTCACAATTGTGCAAAACAGCAAATTGATATATATGAACAAAAGATGTCACAACACAGTCAGCATCTTTGCTGAGTTTTAAGACTTTTCCTCATGTTATTGAGCCAGAGTAACAGAAAACACAAAGGTTTAATAATCAATGTTTATCCACCAGGAGGCTTTTGGCCATCATGAAACCACCTTCATGTTAACATAATGTAAGACAAATGAAAACTTTTAATTAAATATATTAATTTGTAAGATGTAACATTTTATTTAAAAAAATTTTAAGGCATCATTATCTATGACTGGATTTCCTTACTATTATGCACATTGGGACACAAACTGGATCTATAAAGCCGGTGATAGGCCCAGCTCTGCGTTTATAATTGATAAGTAGAGGGAAAACAGTCGTAACCTTGAGTACAGGTGTGCATTGCAACAGAATATTGATTCAGAGTTTCCTTGCTGGTGGCGAAGGTGCAAGGAGACTATGAAGACAAGATATAAAATATATTATGAATGTCTGTTGTTTCTCATTAAGATTCAGAAGGGCCTTTGCAGAGGAACCTTGTCATGCTAATCCTGGCCAAGTGGTCCCACAGGGTCCAGGGAACTGTGAGCGAGCACACATCTCGAAGAACATTTTTTGCCTGTGATCTTTGTCATATTACTTCCATTGCCTTTGTGTTGTCATTGGCCTATTTGTATAGTAGTTTGTCTTAGTCAAATAACTGGTTACTCTCCTCAGTTAAAGAGGGCAGAAACACAAAGGTTTTTTTTTTTTCAAATTAGTAATGATACTTGTTCATGAAATTATCCAGGTTCAGGTCTCTTGTTTTATTAATGAATAATCATCTTGTTCACATGCTCAAATGCAATTATACCCAGACCTAAAGCAAAGAAAGATGAACAGGTAAACCCATACGAGGAAGAGAAAAAGACAGAAGAATATACAATATGCTGCATAATTTAATGTTTACTGAACCTCAGGTCACTTTCAATATAGCATGAGTGAAGTGTTGTGAGATCTAATCTGATTTTACTTTATTAAAATGAGAATGCATTTCTAGGAATCAATTGCAATGATTCATAGCAACAGTTTATTTCACCCACGGACAAACATTCCTGCTTTGTAAGCCAAGCACTATATTTGTAAACAGACACTAGATTGTGAGTCTGCAAATTTAGGAACACACTTATTAAACACTGTAAATAAATGGTATGTCCATTTAGTTCCTGCAATTTGGACCAAACATAGTGACTATGATGATTTATAAAACACAATTACCTGCATAGTTTATGTATGATACACTAAAGCTGCATGGAAATATGAATTTAAACACATTATTTTAGAAGTGGTTGGGGTGGTGCTACAGAAGTGTATCGCAGAGCAACACCATTGTTTTTCATTCATAGAGGAAAGCCCATACATTCCACAGTAAATTTCTTAGCTGATGAAATTACTGGTATGACCTTTAAAGCCTCCTCTTTCAACTTCTTCATGTGTGATGCCTTACAAATGACAATAAGATGTCTTTCCAATCATCTAAATTACATCTCAGTTTCAATAGCTCACATTACGGATAGGAAGGGAGAAAAGCATTATGTTGACTGAAAAAAGGGAGAACAAGCAATTAATGATATCTGACCTGAGGTTTCATATCTCCAGCAATCAAAAATAGATTTAAATGATCAGCTGGTCTAATGTCAGACACGCTTCCACCTTCCGAAGCATATTTCTTGGGTAAATTGCTTTGAGCTTATTTGTGATAATCATAGTATTGACACTCAGCCCTATGAATGGTGCCTATTACATGGTCTCGCAGAAGCCCTGGAAATAGACTTTTAATTTGAATGTATTTCAATAACGCTGAGTGTAATGGATTACGGTGGCACTGGCGCACGATTGATTAGTTTCACCCTTTATGTACAGCACAAATCTGGCTGCCACTGCTTGTCCTAACTGGGATCGCATTTTCATGACAGTCTGTGGCTTGATTTTGCAATTCAATACAATAAGCCTACACAGTGCAGTGCAATAGGGTAAATGCTCAATGTGTTGTCTGTCTTGTGTGGACCTACAATAGTTTCTCCCTGCACATGAATTGTTCAAATGCATTAACGCAGAGCCAGGGGGATCCTAACAGATGTGGAATGGTTGTTTTGTCTTGAGTACATCAGGGGCTTTTCAGCTGAAGGTGATATCAAGTAATTACAACTCACTTCGATGTTATAGCTTACAGCTGTGGCTGGCAGATCTAGTGAAATTAGATCTTCACAATATTTTTGGAAGACCATTTTGTTTGTGTTTTATATTCTGTTGGTTCAGTGCAACAGAGAAACTAGGTTTGAAATTAATCATTCATATCAAAAGTGTAGTTAGGTTGATTGGAGTAGGGCAAAAATAACTCAGGAAGAAAAGACTAATAAACATAATTGTAACTCAGCAAACACACAAGGTCAAAGTCCAGAGGCCGTCACTGCCTACATGGATGTGTATATTGATACAAACAAACTGTGCTGTGGGTCATTTCACAGCACAACTGCCAATCCTCTTTTTGCATTAGGTTTGTGGAGTTCCTTCCATATTGAGATTTGTTCTGGGATGGAAAAGCTAAGCCACTTACATTTGTATTCAGAGGGCAGTTCCAGAGTCTGCAGGGTCTGTTTTTATTTGGCCAGTGTGCCAGCAGCATTGGAGGACAACCAGATGCAGAGAATCACAAGTGGAACTGAGGCCACAACTAAGGTATCAACATGTGTCATCTGGATAGACGTGTCAATTTAAGTGTGCTGCTTGCAATGTGTTGTGCCTTCAGCGGCGCCCACTGCATTAATTTCCTGTTGTCTGAGTTCAAACTGTTTGTCACCCGGTGTCAGTCACATTGCCGGTTTCTCTCTCGTGGCTCAGGGACCCTGCCGTGGTTGCAGGAAATGTTGTTTTCAGTACACTGGGTCACTTGGTCGATCGTGGCAGAGGTCCACTGGGGTCAGGGCAGCTGACAGTGGTGCCCACTATCACCACTGCATGATAAAATCCTCCAAGGATTTACAATTACACTTTGAATGCTCCTAGAAGAAAGAAGGCTGTAGAGACATATGGGTGAGGAAAGAGGTAAAAGGTGGTGTTTCAGAGCAGAGTGGGTGGAGGTAGAGAGCAGGCAATTCTAACAGAATTTCTTCTCTGCAGAATTTCTCGTTCTGCTGTGATCAATAATGACCATGCAAAAGTGCAATGCTAGTGGACCAAACAAAGGTCCTCTTGATTAAAACAGCTCGGCAGTTTAACCAGACCCTCTGTACATATTTGCTCAGAGGCATTAATCAACAGTGGATAGACTACTCTGAATAATAAGCAAGGTGATTATACGGCATTCAAACGCCGCTCCTGTTCTTGATTCTGGGCATGAGCTGGTTTACAAGCCACTTGTTGGTTGAAAGTGATATAACAACATCAATTGTGAAATACAATAGTAAATCAGTGAGCAATCACCGATTTGATTAATAGCTTAATTTAGCATCTGCAAGAAATCAGAAACTGTTAAAAGATGAAGCTTAAGAACAACAGTTAGTTGTTAGTATTTGATTTACTGTGTGCTAAATGTAACTTAATCAACAAATATCTCTAAATAGCTGTGCCATTAACTTAGTTTTTTTTATTTTTTACAAATAAATCTCCTGAGTGTGTTAACTGGTCCAAAAACATATTTTTACTCGAATGAATGTTTTAGCAGCATCACTGTGCCATGCAAACTATTAAAAATGTGTTATTTTCCCAAGAAGTGATTGTATAAATGATTTAATGTCTGACATTAATTAAATGAGACTCTTCCTGATGATATTATTCTGTTTAACAAAACTAATCACTGAAATATACGCCTAAGTTGACAGTCGGTATTATGAATTACTGTGTATTCACCTTTACCCAACAGCTGTCCCCACAACTTATTATATCTTTTCACACCCACAGCAAGCTAATTCCTAGTGAAGGTAACGAACAGTACATAAAACACTCTCTGACAGCAGACTCAAAACAATTTACTGTACTTGTAAAGCACAACAGTTCATCAACATCACAAACCTGCCAACCTAAGAAAAAGCATAATATCCATATAATTGGCACTGATTTGTAATTTGACACCTTTCAGTGCTAGTTGCTATTTGACAATGGGAATGGTAATGAAAAGGTATCATTTTAGCACATCCTGTAATTAACCTCATGAATATATATTGGTTTGTGAGTTTTTCCAGCATCTTAGATTTTCACCTTTGCATCCAATCAACACCCTCAGCAGCAACTCAGTCTTATTAAACCACATCTCAGTGAAAGAAAAATGCTGACTTATCCTTTCATAGTAACACCACATTCCTCTGCATACAAAAAAGACTCTTTTTTTTATAACAAGTAAGCCAAATCTCTCAAGATAAAGTTGACAGAGTGAGACCGTGTCATTCTCAATGTTCTGTGACGTCTCATACTAACTGACAATGATCGTTTTAAATCCGCCTCACGGGATTGCAGCGCTCAAGGTAATGGAGATAAGTACTAATTGGGGTCATATACTCCACGCTTAATTCCTGAGCCTTTACAATATCATGTACAACGTATCATGAGTCTGCTCAGAGTCAATGTGGAGAATCCGTTACATCGTTTAGAAAAAGTTGACAGCAGTCAATTAATATTAGAACAGTCATGCAGTGTGGTAGGCACTTGCCTGTCTTAAAAATGTTTTCAAGTGAAAGTATTAGTAGGGATTAGGAAATGAATCTTGTAACAGTGCGAGTAGGTGACAGGGAGTTCCTGCAACTCATTCTTAGAAAAAATTAACTGCATAGAGGATTAAAAGAAAAGTTACACATAATACACTGTTTTAGTGTACGTGGCATGTAATCTTTTCTGCATGTCATCCTGTATTTTTTGTCCGTGATGTACTATTGTATCTACTTTAGGCAAAAGCCAAAGGATTACATTGTATGTGTGAATACAAAGCAAAAACTCTTTCTACTTTACTGTTACATTTCAATTTAATAAGTCTGATGGGTGGAGAGTTATCAATACTTGGCACTGAAAAAATGTTTTCACAAATGGGGCAAAAATATAGTAATAAATATATAGTTTTTCACAGTAAAGACATTTTGTTTAATTGTTGATAAATCTAGCCAAAGCCCCAAATATCAAATATAAAAAACATCTCCAGTTGTTTCTTCCTAGTTTTGTATTTTCAATTTCATATTTACTGTTTCCTCAAATCTGGACAAAAATTGACTGTGGGTGTTTCTTTGTGTTGAGCACTCTCTATGGCTTCTAATTCTATGTTGATGTTGCTTACTCACTCATTGGACTCACCTGTCCTACACCATAAAGATCACCAATGCAGTTTGTGTCTTTCTGGTCTGAAGAAAAGGTGGTTGGTATTAAGTGTCAGTAAAGTTTTATATTTCTGTTAATAGTCTATTCTAAACCCTAAATAGTAAAAATGTCCCCAAATAAATTCAGTCAGCATCCCTTAACAACCTGGACACTATCCCTTAGATTTGGCTCACTTATTGTTCACAGATATATCTCTTCTCTGTCACTCACTCTACACATTTGCCTTCTCCCTGTCGAAACCGCTGTATTCTCCATAATATCTTTGAATTGCTGTCTTTCTTATCAAACACCTATGGCTATGTGGCAACCTTGATGCTGTAGCTCCAAGCAAGCTTTGTTCAGAGACACTCGTAAAAGTATAAGAAGCAAAGTGAACACTGAGAGCAAGAATTTTGTTATAATAATATTTTGGTATTAAATATTATGTATGTATTCTGACATACAGTACTGTGCAAAAGATTTAGGCTACTATTGTTGGTCACTAGATTAGTTTTTTAGCAGTGCTATGATGTCCATATATGTTTATTTTTTAGTTTTCTTAGTACATGAGAACAACTAGAAACACAAAAAGTGGTTTCTTGGCTGCTATCCTTTCTTGATCAGTTTTTCTTCGAGCTATAACAGG